>JANAVB010044219.1:2525083-2957583 GCA_029216955.1 Iris pallida | reverse complement strand
CATGCAGCTTGTACAGGCAAAATCAACCACGAATCAAGGCAAGAGTTATACTAGCAAGATAGTAACAGGAATAGCTGTCGCAACAACAATCAAGATTATACATGTCATGTCAAGTTTACTTGTCAAGTCAAGAGTACTTGTCAGGAGTGCGTCTCGACGAGCCACTTTCAAGATTATCAAGATGGGTTCATATTATCATGCTCAAGTTACTAATTCAAGATTATCAAGTGGTCAAGACGGGTCGCCGCAATTTAGGCAAAGTACATAAAACATACAAAGAAGATTAAAGACATTCCTGGGTGATTTGAAACTATCAGTTACATATGAAGTCAAATTAAAGTGAGACAAGAAGATTCTTGAAGCCAAGACAAAGATCTGCTACTTTCATGTTTTGAGTTTTACGAGATTTTAGCTACAAAACTGCTTAAACAGACAAAAACAGTCATTTAGAGAGATTCGCGCACGGGCGCGTGGCAACGAATCATGCGGGTGCGCGAAAGAAGGACTACATAATATACTACTAAAAAAAGTTTTGTCCCTAGAACTTAAAACAAAATCCCTACCTCTTAACTACTCGAATAAGGAAGGGTACAAAATACTTTTCCTATCTCAAGTTCCTATGTCGATTTTTTGACTGAATGGTTTCGTCAAAGTATATGACCCAAAAACATAGACCGGTTACGCAAAATTTTGTCTTTCATGTCCAGGATCTAAACATCCTCGACATAAAATAGATCGGCACGTAGCTCTAGCTGATCGAAGTTCACTACATGAACTGGATCATCCATATATTTTTGAAATTGAGAAACATAAAAAATATCGGGCACGTCTGAGCCCTCGTATGCTTTTAGCTTCTAGCGATGCTGATGGTGTGGCTGGTCTAAGCCCTCGTATGCTTTTAGCTTCACTTTAGGCAAAGTTGATGCTGATGGCAAGGTGAAGCCTTGGCCAGTGGTTAACCTTCCTTATGGCGAGGCTAAGTAGTTGTCCATTGTTAACTACGGAGATACTGATGTTAAATCAAGTCACATTATGTTCTTAGCCCTTTTTGGTTGAGATTTGAAGGATCTAAAAAAAATTGAAGCCATTTTTGAAGATCCAAAGTATCAAAGATATTCGTAGCAATCATGGAGGTTTGCTTGCCAAATTTGTTAGATCTAAAAAGATAAAATGGTCTAAAAATAAATGTAGTTAATTTGAGAAAAACTTGATTTGTTGATCGATAGATCTTTTGCATTCTAATAACGTGTCATAGTTAATTAATGAATAAGAGATGTTGAACGAGAAAATGAATTATTTTGTGGCTGAACACCTTAAAGGTTCTCCACAATGTATGTTTTTAATAGTTATTGGCTAACACGTGGTTACAAGATGTGATCACACATGACCATGAAGAGGTAAATATCGATATTGGTTGAGGGCTTTAAGGGACAAGTCAATTGATTAGAGGGGGGCAATCTGGAGCTATCCTTACATAACCCTTCCCCAAAGTGGATCCCTCCCATTTATATGTCCCTCTTCTCCAAATCTAATCAATTTATTTTTCTACAAGGGTAAATTTATGAAATGCCCAAAAACTAAAAAAGTTTTATGTAAAACCCACCGCTAAAAAAACTTTCATCGCGTGCCCAGAATTAGAGAAACTTATCCAAAGCGGGTTTCAAATGACCCTTTTGCCCTTCCTTTTAATTTATTGGAAACACCCACAAAACTGCTCTTAAAAAAATGTTTCAATACTCCATCTTCTTCCATACGCTGCTCACTTTCGAAACTAGGTTTTCTCCTCAAAAATCTTTAAAAACTCGTCGGAAAATTTCGGAAAGACCGGGACGAACGACAAAAGTGCTAAAACGGAGGTCCAAACATCATTTTTTTGCGATTCTAAAATTTCGGAAGGCCGTCTAACTATGAAGCTGTTACTTTCAGTCTCCTCGACGATACGCTCATTTTGCGACAAATGGGACCTCGTTTCGACCTCCCAGTCAAAAGTTATGGCCCTCCAAAGTTTCAACTGACCATAAAATGCAGGAGAATGGCCATTCTCCGTTTAGAACACGAAAAATATTAATTTTCGCATGAGGGTGGTTATTCTCCGTATTAGTAACACGGAGAATGGCATTCTCCGTCTTAATTTACACAGAGAATGACCATTCTCCGTGTTAGTAACACGGAGAATGACATTCTCCGTCTTAATTTACACGGAGAATGGTCATTCCAGTGTTAAAACGCAGGAGAATGCCATTCTCCGTGTTAAATAAAATGGAGAATGCCATTCTCCGTGTTAAATAAAACGGAGAATGGCATTCTTCGTCCTAATTAAGACGGAGAATGGACATTCTCCGTGCTAAATTAAACGGAGAATGACCATTCTCCGTCGTAATTTACACGGAGAATGCCATTCTCCGTGTAATTTATCACGGAGAATGGTCATACCAGTGTTAAAACGCAGGAGAATGACCATTCTCCGCGTTAGAAACACGGAGAATGCCATTCTCCGTGTTAAATAAAACGGAGAATGTCATTCTCCGTGTTAAATAAAAGGAGAATGGCATTCTCCGTCTTAATTAAGACGGATAATGGTCATTCTCCGTCCTAATTAAGATGGAGAATGGTCATTCCAGTGTTAAAACGCAGGAGAATGGTCATTCTCCGTGTTAGAAACACGGAGAACGACATTCTCCGTTTTAAATAAAACGGAGAATGGCATTCTCCGTGTTAGTTTACACGGAGAATGGTCATTTACAGTGTTAAAACGTTAATTTAGTTTTTTCATGAATAAAGAGTTTCGTTCTTCTTTCAAAATGATGATAATTCTTATGGAAAAGAAGAAGAAAGATCTTCTCTCCACAATTGACCTAATCATCGAAAAACTTCAAATGTCTCCACGATGAAGATGATGATGATGGTGATGATGATGACGAGCGATGATCTGAGTTCGACTGAAGAAAAACACACCGAACTACGAACGATTTTTGTGATCTCTGCTGAATATGAGAGCAATGGAATTCAGATTTCCTGTGAAGAAGAAGAAGACGAAAATCGCAATCAAGATCTGAGTTTTTTGAATTCAAATACATATAGATGACCAATTCGCGCGGAGGGGTAGTTTCGGTATTATAAAAATAGCATTTCCCAGCGGGTGGCAACTAAAAGGGAATCTTGGAATATTTAACGTGAAAATACTTAATTCTGGGTATTTCATAAAACTTATGCAGCGGGTGGGCATTTCATAAAAACCCACCCCAAAATTGGGTTTCTCAGCAATTTCCAGTTTCTACAAAATAATACAATAAAACATACTTAATAGTGATACTCTATATAGGAATAACCTCCTTATATAAATAAAAAATTATGATCCCAACTTGGGCCAAGTTATAAATAGAAATATTTTAGCAAATGCACTCATTCAAAATATAAAAACTAGCATATACTTTCACTTTTTTTTAATAAAAACTAGCAAATGTCCTCATTCCTTTGTATGAAACAAATAAAAATTTAAGACATAACTCTACTATTTAACCAAAATTGTGGCTGATTTACAAAGGAATGTGGACATTTGTTAGTTTTTTAAAATAGTGAGTGTATAGGTTAGTTTCAATATTTTAAATGGGAACATTTACTAAAATATTCCTTATAAATAAGAAGAAACTCCACAATGTAATAAATTATATTTTTCTAGGTCCCATCTTAGGAGACTAGCCCTAACATAGTAATAACTGTATATTATCAACACCACATAAGTATATGTACTGTTTTTTTTTTAAAAACTATGTTTCTCTATTTTAATGCTTATACCTTGGATTTGATATGCTTCATTATTTAATTATGGCTTAATTGTAACTTGATACACTCAACTATTTCATTTTTCAACTTAATATCATTCATAAACTTTGATATGCATCAAGTAGATACCCTGAAAAAATTGTCCCTGCTAATCACTTCTTCTCCTCCCTGCCCCCACCACTACCCACTCCCCCCCCCCCCCACCTCCTCCCTCGGCTCCCCCGCCACCCGTCGGCTGCACCCTCTCCTCCCTCGGCTGCCATCCTCCACCGCTGTAGGCACCTCGCCCTCCGTCCGCCACCCCCTTTCTCCACTGACTACACTACCTCGGCACTCCCTCCCTTCACTATTGCTACCACACGCGGAGAAGGGGGGGGGGCAGGGACGGGGTGGCCGGAGAGAGGGGCGTGAACGGTAGTTGGAGGGGGGGGGGGGGGAGAGGGGGTTGGAGAGGACGAGGGGTGGCCCGAAGGGGGGGGGGGGGTGGAATGAAAAAGGAGAATAGTTTTGTCTTTTTTAAAAGTTTGTATATCAAATTAAAATTATTAAATAGTTAATGGTATCAAGTTGTCGAATAAAAAAGTTTAGGATATCAAGTTTAAAAATGGTATAGTTGAGGGTGCCAAATTGCAATTAAGCATTTAATTATTAATGTAGTGTATTTTTTTCTCTATATTACTTGCACTAATTTAAGGATAACTAAGTAATAATAAAAAAAATTGTAGCAATACTATTATTAAGTAATAACATTCTCATAGTAATAAATTAGTTTGTCCCAATATTATGACTATAGAAAAGTTTTATTGTATTAACCATCCATGCTTTTCGAACCCATGCGATCTACCTTTGCTACAAAGGCTTCAAATACTAGGTACTTCAGTTTCTTCAATGAATTTTTTTTTTTTCCCCTTTAAGCTAGAGATAAGATCACAGCAGACCGGCTAGCTAGAAGAGAATGTAAAGACCCAGCTTCACTTTTCCGGGCACAGACTACCTATGGAACAAGTACAAATATAGATGAAGATCTTCAATATATATATATATATATATATATATATATATATATATATATATATATATATATAGTGGTGAAGATCTTCACAAACTGCTCAGGCAAATAACGTCCTTCAATATTTATAAAACAAGGTGGTATGTCGGTTGACCGGTATGTTCCGGTTGGCTATTTTCGGACAATTGTTTTGTTTCCAATTATTCATTTCGGGGAGAGAAGTTACTGGAGATGTTGGCTGGCAGCCGAGAAGTGTCAGAAACACAATTAAAAAGTCTAAGTATCGGCAAGTGTTTGGCTCTGATACCCTTAAATATTGTAAAAGAACCTTACGTTATGTTCCACAAGTCAGTCAGAAAGGGTGATGAATCGATAATTGACCATATCATTTTGGATTTACAAATCGTGGAAGAACACATCAAAATCACAATCACGATCACGACGAGGATTACGATTATGATACGAACAAATTTCATAAATTGGGATTAGCACATCATATCTTGGAGTAAAGTGAAAGACTCAATTAGCTCTTGGATTTTAATGGATACAGAGAGGGATCACTCCATGTAAACTCTTCCTTTTTCCATTGGCTTTAAAGACCCGCTTGGTTGCTTGAAAGACTTGTCGATGATGTATATACTTTAAAATGTTGATGCATGTCACATCCACGGGTTAATAGCTTTTTAATGGTGCCAGTTAACATATCTTTCACGCTTCATCCTATTGTACTCGGGGCAAGATCAGCGACTGGGTCTTGTTGTGTTGGTTGAATCTTTCATTTAGAAATCCATGTGACAAGATGAGACACCTGCAGTGGCGAAGCATCAACTGTGCTGGCCCGGACTGTAGTCTGGCCTTAAAAAAAACCTACTAGGAGCTACCATATATTATTAAATGATTCACATGTGAAAACAAGTAGTAGTCTTAGCCTAATTGGTAGAGTGGATATGTGATTATATGGAAGATCAATGGCTCCAATCCTATACGTATAGGCTGTTGGTGTTTTTGCCTTTGGACTAGAAAAGATAGTCCCACATCGGCTACACCAAATGGTGAGTATCTCAATATAATGCATTGCTTGTGTTGAGGTGTGCACATGAGGTGTAGTGGGGCACAAGTTTGTGCCATGTGGAAGTATTTTCCTAGAAGGAAAAAGGATTAAATCCAACAAGGATGCAAGTTAATTTTTGTTGTGCGGACTCGGACTCGGACGCGGACTCCAAGATGTCTCGTGCATGCACGGGAGGGTTCGGGGGGTAGGCGTGGACTGGCACACTTCTATGCTGATTGTGGGATGATCTAAAATATCAAACTCTATTTTTGAGTATTGGTATTTTAGTCCCACATCGGATAGGAGAAGAGGTGAAGTCTCAACTCCACTCTATAAATAGAGCCCCTTGGCCTCCTTTGAAAGATGCACCAAGAAGAGAGTTGAGGGAGTCTGTTAAGTCCAGGAAGCCCGTTCAAGTCTCAAATATTGACTTACGAGCGTTCCAGAAGTTCTCCTGAACTTGCTGGTTCCTGGGAGCTTATCCGTACTGCGGGTATAGCTTTGAGCGCCGGTGTTCAACACCCCAGCGAGATCCGCTCTTCTTCTTCCTTCCTCTTTCTGTTGCCTTCGAGAATCTGAGACTCAACTGTTGTTGATCATCTCTTGTTGCCTTCGAGAAATCGCTATTGCAAACGCGATTCGATTTTTATTTAATCGTTTAGGCTACGCAATCAGCATTATTTGCATCTCTTTTTTAGGGATTGCAACTGCATTATTTGCATCTCTTTTTTAGGGATTGCAACTGCATTCTTTGCATCTCTTCTTAGGGATTGCAACAGAGTTTTTCCATCGATTGTTTGCAAATAGACCAACAATCTCAAAGCTATCCGATTCGATGGAAAACACTCGTGCTTCGCTTGTCGATACCGGCTTTAACAAGTTGGAGAAATTCGACGGCGAACACTTCCAGATCTGGAAGCGAAAGGTGACTCTGAACCTTCAACTCGTGGATGTTGATCACGTGTTGGATGAGGAAGAACCAATCGTTCCAGCAACAGGATCTGCTGCTGTTCTGGCCGCTGCTACGAGCAAGCAGACGAAGTGGAAAAAGGATAACAGCATATGCAGGCTGCTGATCCTGAATTCCATGGAAGACTCTCTGGCCGAGTCCTACACAAAGAGGACTTCTGCCAAAGAGATCTGGGAGTCCGTGGGGAAGCTGTATGACGACGACGAGGCCCGGTCGAAGATGTTCATGGTTGAAAAATACCACAAATGGGTTTTTGAAGACGAGAAGACCATGCTGCCCCAAGTGAAAGAGTTCCTGAAGCTGCGCCAGAAACTGGAGGACGATAGCATGCCCCTCGTCGACAAGTTCGTCGTTGGAGGGATCGTGGCAAAACTTCCTCCAGGATGGAGCAACATCTATGCAAGGATGCATAGGAAGAAGATGGAGATTAGCCTGGATAATCTCCTCAGCGAGATTCATGTTGAGGACGAGATGCGCTCTCAACAGAAGTTGGACACCCTGTCCAAGCAACTAGCAACGGCGAATCTGGTTCAAGCCACCAGAGAGAACAAAGGGAAGCAGGCGGCTTCTCACCACAAGAAGAAGGACTTCTCGAATCTGAAAGTGAAGGGTCCAGGATTCAAGCAACAGAAGTCCAAGTCCCATGTGACTTGCTTCAACTGTGGCAAGAAGGGTCACTATAAAAGTGAATGCAAGTCCAAGCCCAAAGAGCATGGTGAGCCTAACAAGGTTTCTTTGGTTACTAATCAGGTTGCCATGATAGCACAGGTTGCAACTGTGGGGGCAGACTTGGACTGGTGGATAGACACTGGCGCGACATGTCATGTCTGTTCAGACAAGGACTGGTTCGTCTCCTATGAGCCTACTTCCGAGAAAGTCATGATGGCGAACCAGGCACAAGCTGAAGTACTGGGGATCGGGACGGTGGAGCTGAAGCTTACATCGGAGAACATTCTGACGCTTCAAGGTGTGAAGTATGTTCCTGCAATCGCAAAGAACCTGATCTCTGGGAGCCTGCTCTGCAATGCAGGCTTGAGGATGGACATCAATGCTGGCCAAATGGTGATGTCCAAGAAGGGTACTTTCTTCGAAAAAGCTTTTCAGACTGAAGGAATGTACAAAATTCAGCTTGTTGTAACCCAGCATAATAATGTCAATGCTATCACTAGTTTGAATTACTCTCTTGAGTTGTGGCATAATAGACTAGGACATGTTCATTGTAAGCGAATAAACAAAATGTCTAGTCTAGGACTTATCTCCAAGTGTGGGGGTAAGGTAGAGAAATGTGAGATATGTGCTCAGACGAAGATCACTAGGAAACCCTTCCACAGGGTCCATCGAAGCACAGATCTTCTGGAGTTGGTTCACTCAGATATCTGTGACTTCAAACAATTCTCTACAAAGGCCGGGATGAAGTATTTCATTACTTTCATCGATGACTTCTCCAAGTATGCCTTCGTCTATTTACTCAAATCTAAAGACGAAGCATTCGAGAAGTTCAAGGAGTTCAGGGCCGAGGCTGAACGGCAAACTGGACAACAACTCAAGAGGCTGAGGAGTGATCGAGGTGGGGAATATAGGTCTCATGAATTCTCATCATTCTGCAAAGAACATGGAATCATCAACGAGACGACGGCTCCGTATTCTCCACAATCCAACGGAGTAGCAGAAAGGAAGAACAGAACGTTGACAGAGATGATGAACTCTATGCTGTTGACTGCGGGTCTCCCAAAGTGCTATTGGGGAGAAGCTGCATTAACGGCCACTTTCATTCTGAACAGAGTGCCGTATGCAACTTCCGACATAACTCCTCATGAACTCTGGTTCAAAGTCAGACCCAACCTGAATGTCATTCGAGTGTGGGGGTGCCTGGCTTATGTAAAGCTCCCGGATCTAAAAATTCAGAAGCTGGGGACAAGGACTACTAAGGCGATCTTCCTGGGGTATGCCGAGAAGAGTGATGCTCGGAGATTCCTTGATATCGAGTCAAATCATATCATCGAATCTCGCGATGCTGAATATTTTGAAGAAAAGTTTGCAAGGCACAAGAACATTGTTCTCGCGGACATTCCGGAGAATAATGAGGGTGCGGAGCAGACAGAGATCTTTATCGAACCAGTAGTCCAAGATAGAGTTGTTGTCGAGGAGACACCAGCTGAACCAGAACTCGCTGAGCCGTCAACTAAGCGAGCGAGGAGGCCGAAAGACTTCGAAGATGACTTCGTCACCTATTATGTGGAAGCAGATCCGCTTACCTATGATGAGGCGATGAAGACCAGAGATGCTATATTCTGGAAGGAGGCGATTGACAACGAGATTGACTCAATCACCTCCAATAACACATGGGTATTGGTCGACCTACCAGAAGGAGCAAGACCCATCGGATGCAAATGGATCTTCAAGAAGAAGATGAAAGCAGATGGAACCATTGACAAGTTCAAGGCCAGGCTAGTGGCCAAGGGGTTTGCTCAGAAGCAGGGGATCGACTACTTTGACACTTATGCTCCAGTAGCTCGGATGACAACTATCAGATTGTTAATTGCTTTAGCAGCAATACACAAGCTGGTGATACATCAGATGGATGTGAAAACGGCATTCCTTAATGGCGAGCTGACCGAAGAGATCTACATGCAACAACCAGAAGGTTTTGTCGTCAGAGGTCTGGAAGACAAAGTCTGCAAGTTGATGAAGTCTCTGTATGGTTTGAAGCAAGCTCCCAAAATGTGGCATGAGAAGTTTGACAAGGTGATAAGGTCAAATGGCTACAGGGTCAGTGAAACAGACAAGTGTGTCTATACGAAGTTTGCTGACGGAAGAGGAGTAATCGTTTGTCTATACGTGGACGACATGCTAATCCTAGGTACGGATTTAAGCTGCGTCACAGAGACAAAGAAATTCCTCTCGACCAAGTTCAGTATAAAGGACTTGGGGGATGCCAACGTAATCTTGGGGCTCAAGATCATCCGGACAGGCACTGGAATAGCGCTGTCACAGTCTCATTACATTGAGAAGATGCTCTCTCGCTACGGGTATCAAGATTTTCCTATTATTGATACACCGTACAGGAGTGATCTGAAACTGGAGCCAAATTCGAAGGAGAGCGTCAGGCAGTTGGAGTACGCTAGCATCATCGAAAGTTTGATGTACGCTACTACTGCCACAAGGCCTGACATAGCCTTTGCAGTGGGAATGTTGAGTCGATTTACGAGCAATCCAGGCGTAAAGCATTGGAAAGCTGTGAAGCGTGTTATGAGATATCTCAAGAAGACTCAGACATATGTACTATACTACAGCGGAGATCCGTCAGTAGTGGAAGGCTTCAGTGATGCTAGCTGGTGTTCAGAGGTGGAGAGCGAATATTCCACAGGTGGATATGTGTTCGCCATGGGTGGAGCTGCTATATCGTGGAAGTCGAAGAAGCAGACTATGTTATCTTGCTCCTCCATGGAATCTGAATTCTTTGCATTGGACGCTGCAGCAGATGAAGCAGAGTGGCTTCGGGAGCTCATGTATGACCTTCCAATGGTTGGGGCTCAGATACCGGCGATTCTGATATACTGTGACAACCAGGCGGCAGCAGCAGTGGCATCAAATGAACTCTTCAACGGGAAGAAGAGGACTGTGCGGTTGAAGCACAGAGCAGTGAACGATCTCATAAAAAGGGGCGTCATTGCAGTGATCGATGTTCGGAGTCAGGAAAACCTGGCGGATCCGTTCACGAAGGGTCTCAAGCGTCAGCTGGTCGAGGACACAGCAAGGAAGATGGGCTTGAAGGCATTCTAATATTGTGTCATTATAATCCTATCAATAAATTTTATGTTATTGGTTCAAAGAGAAATCTACCAGATATCTAATTTTTTGATTCAAGGGAGGACTATTGACTGGAAAAATATTAGTTAACAGTGGGCACTTGTTCTGCGGAACATGTAAGGGTTTCGGACCCAGAACCACTGTTGTCTACTATGAATTTTCTACGGAAAATTGATCCTGTGAGAAGGATGGCATAATGCCTTAATGAGTTCTCAGACTGAGTGAAGGTCTGTTATGCTTTACGGGAAGCATGGTGGCGCAACAACCACAAAGGAGTGTTACAACTCTATGCTATAGTGGGGTGACTCCACCATGAGGTTCCCAGGTAGGGGTAATGCCTCGGCTTTGTTAGCCAAGTTACAGGCGGCGTAGCACCGCATATAGGCAGGTAGCCTAATGTTGCATAATCGTAATAAAGAGATATAGGCAGCACTACAAAGAGGTCGGTGTCACGCCCCGCTCCCGTAGGAGCGATCGTCCTCGCTAAGGCGTGATGCCGCACGAGCCTAGATTGCGCTCGTGCAAGGCGGGTTCCATAACGGCCGATTTCAGCGGCTGCGACGGGGTCGTCGCACAGAAGTCCCGAGCAGAGACATTGAATAATAGTAGCGGAATTTGAAGCGAACACATGAACACAAGTCATTCAAAGGAAACTCTTTTATTGATACTGAATACAAGGTTACATTTGTGGGCGCAAGGCCAAATTACAATCACTCAAGCTCACTCTCCTCACATTTACAAGTTCACTCTGCTCTCTCTCATCTCTCAATACAAATGCTCGATCCAGCAGAAGCTTCGGAAGGCGATGTCCATACATTATGTCCTGTATAAGTCTTCAATCCATGCGGTCGCACGCTTCAAATCGCCAAGGAACTCCTGTGCCTCGACGCATCCAAGCGGGCTCCGCGCCACGAGCTTCTACCTGTGCCTGCACATGAACACTGTGTGGGTGTCAGTACTCAACTGTACTGGTGGAGTGAGCTTCTCGCCCACCCATACAAAACCTACACGTTCATTTACTTTGTGCAGCTTAAATCCCTTTTCGATTGTCTTTCTACTCTTGCCTTAGGTTCAGTTTTAGGACCGGCGCCTTGGCGCAACTTGTGTGTCAAAACCATCCCGTGCTTGCAATGTCAACATTACTCATACTTTGCCTCTAGACCACTTCTCGTGCCACAACGTTAACCTATCAGGTCGTGCTTGCCTTTCGGCCAGAATCAGAGACGCAACTACGCGATAGTACCCAATTTCCTTACGATCGTGCTATAACTCCTTTGTGCCGTGCCTCGCAACTCAGTGCGACTCAACCATATCGCCGCCTCGCGGCCCCTTTGTTACTTTGATCGCCAACTGACCCAATCAAGACTTGTGGGTTTAGTGTCACACGACTGACTTTGCCTTGCGACGGTTTCCCGACTTACACTCAAACAACTCAACCAACTTATGCAACTATATGCCGACAACTCAAGACTTAATGCCACATCTCGTGCCGAAGCACGTCGCCTATGTTGTAGCCATTCCTTAAGTCCAATACTTGTATTCTAGCTTGTATACACCTTCGACAACTCAACTCAATCCAAAGGCATACCCGCGGATCTGCCGCTATGCCGACTCATCTATATGATTTGGTCACTGACTCCCAGAGCCATAGTGGACTCCTTTTTGCTGAGTATAGGATGGACCTTCTTTGGGTAGCTAGCCCTATTCCGCGTCCACCGAATACATTGCCCCAGGCGCAGCTTTTTGGCTCCCAGAGCCTTTATGTTTCCTTAGGCCGCAATCGGTCCCGTGGCGCCACAGGTTGCCGATTCGGGGAAACTCTACCTTGTCGATAAGTTGTCCATGACCATGCAAGACCGACTCAAACTGACGTCTCACATAGTCATTCACTTCTGGTGTTACCATCTCTTTTAGTGCCATTCCTCTCTTTTAGTGCCATTTCTCACATCTGAGATCTTGCCTCGACGACCCGTAGTCGCGAGCATTGTTCTTTCTTGCCTCAACGACCCAGTCGTGAGCATTTCTTTCTTTCTTCCTTTCTTTTAACTCAAGACAACAACTTATTTAGACACTTTCCAAAACTCAACTAATCAATCGTGGCCCGTGCCTTTAAAAACTCTAGGATCGTACAAACGTGCCTCAACTCGACTTCCGTTCTACGCGGCGCTATCGCCCAAGTCATACTTTATATGACGGGCCGTGGGATCGTGGGACTATTTAAGTTGACAACCGCAGAATGAGCGGGACAGTACTTGGAACGACTTAGGTCGACCGGCATAACTTTGCCTAACTTAATCAAGCCTACACTTATCGAGCAAAGGCTGCGTCGAGCCTTGCCTCGATGGAACTTGTCGTGCACCGTTCCATATTGAACAACCAAGTCATTTGGGTACATAGACTTGCGCCAGCAGTCGTGCGACGCAATTTAACTCTTGGGCAAGCCAAGGCTATGCCAAGCCCTGGACGATGGGACCGTGCATGCTTTATGAAGCATTTATGCGGGCGACGCCTATGACTTAGGCTATTTCTTAGTTTTGTGTCGAAGACCAACTTCCCTTCTCCCAAGCCACGGGACGAAGGACCGAGTGTCATTTTCAAAGCACGCCGTGCACCAACTCTAAGCCGACCGTGGGACGTTTTCCATGTTCTAACTCATTTTGACCCATCGGGATTATTCCCTTAGCTATGTGGGTTCATCTCTTTTATTATTAAGCCTACTTGTGCAAGTTGAAAACACGATTTATTATGTGAAGGCAAAGATGAGGCAAGTTCACCGAAACTACCCCACCTGAGCGAGCGGTCGCCTTGACCTAGATGTCTTCGAGTCGCCGTTGTAAGGCTAAGTCCGAACGCCGTCGGCGTTTCGATTCCTCCGATTAACTGAACGGGACGGGGCACTACAACATACACCACTCAGAACAAGTCTCGTCCTCGAGACTTACTGAGTACTTACTTATTGACTTATCACCTTACTCAACATTCAGGAACTCTCGCATACACTACGCCTATGCGTTTCCTCAATCCGAGCCACGCTCGCGCTACCCTCAATCTTTTCTTCGAATCTCTATTTCAAAATCCTCAACACTTTTCCATTCCTCAAGTCTCACTTGATTCAACGTATCACTTGGTTGGATCGTGCACATATTTCAGGCGTCCCCAAAATACATGCATTTCAGCCAAGCCTTGTGATAGCGAATCCGACATCACCACTCGAGTCGGATCGTGCACGTATTCAAGCGTCCCTGATATACATGCATCTCAACCGAGCTCGCGAGTGGTGCCACCATAACTTCTATCGCTTTGCGCCGGGACGTCCGCCTATTCGCTAGGCTATGTCTTTTGGCTAAAGTCATTCGTCAGTATTGGAATCATAGTTCCCAAACAACAATATCAACACTGACCCCATCCTAAGGTCAAACCAAGTTGATAGTATGGGTTTTTCTACCCAAGCTCGCATCACTCCGATTTCTAAACATCGAGCATCGATTTCCTACGCACATCCCAACATTCGTCGTACGGGGTCCGAGTCATTCGGTAAAGCCACCCTATAACAACTCGCGTTCGACCAAATTCTCCGACGTATCGGTATCGCTCGTTTAACAAACCATTTCGCATAGTCTATCTCTTCGAACACGTTCGACATAATCTGCCTTTACAAATCCTTCCAAGTCAAGCACGTTACTACGTAATTTGCCGCTAAACCATAATCCACATTTTACATTTCCGAAGTCGTCTATTCCAATTCACGAAACCGATCACAAGGTCGTCTAGCTTAACAACGTGTTGCGTCCCGATCTCACGCGAGTCAGATTAACCGCGGTGGGCATGAATCACCATGCACGCTCCCGCGAGATAGTCATTCTCATCGGGACATAACTCTTATTTTGTGTCTAGACTAATTCATTCTCGATGCGCGGATTGGACCTACTCAATCCTCAAGTTCATTTCATTCATCGATCACAAGTCAAAACATCCTCGAATCTTCATTCGCATCAAACCGACAAGTCGAGACAATCAAAGTTGCCGCGTCCTGATTTTTCGAGTTCGATCATTCCCGCGACATGAATCACCATGTCAGCGCTCACGCGGAACGATCGCCCCAAATCCGACGCAACGCATGTGCGAGGCTAGAGTTGCGCTCGCGCAAGACAAGATCGTCGACGTTGTGGCCATCCGCATAACCATCAAGACACGATCACTTTCATCCAACATTCATCTCAATCAAAATCCAAAACATAGCATCCAATCGAACAATAACACTTGCACGATCGTCTTTTGCTGAGTTAGAGTACCCCCGAGTTATCGCATAGCGATCTTTGATACGCCTCAATACCATCGACGATATACGTAACCTGACGATCTTCCTTTGCAACCAAATTCTGAGTCGTGCGAATGGTGCTATCGTCCGACTGGATAATTTTCCGACATTCATAACACCAATTTCGATCATTTTCCCTCGAATCATTTACAATATCAATTTCCTCCAACCAATTTCACGTATTCTTCATCCGTCCATCTTAAGTCATCGACCAACTTATTTTCCTCAATTCGCATCGTTCGACATCCCTGAGCCTATCGCATACACCACTCAGGAATGAAGTCATTCAACCAATCCTCAACTTATTATTTGATTCAAAATCGACTTCTTCAATCCCGTTCGAACCATTCCTCAAAACCCAAGCACGCTCATCTATATCGCACCGACGACATCGTCGCTCGATAGCACCCCTATCGATACTCATCTTACTTTACTCAATCGAGTTCAACTCATTCTAGCTCGACGCTATTCAATTCCCGTACTCGACTTTTCTAAGGTCGACGCAACTTTGGTGTATATGCCCAGCCCGACTTAGCCAACCGTGCTTACGCAAACCATCTTTTGTTTCTTATCCAAAAACTGTTCTCCTATGTTTTGCAAAATAGTTAGACTTATTGTATGGACATCCCGTGGAACAATTGAGAGAGAGCGCACCAACGATATCAACTTGCGGAAGCAACAGAGTTTTGCGGAAACATCGAAGTTAAAGAATTCAATCGACGGTCCAAGGACGTAAAGCCGTGCTCTGATACCACTATGTCACGCCCCGCTCCCGTAGGAGCGATCGTCCTCGCTAAGGCGTAATGCCGCACGAGCCTAGATTGCGCTCGTGCAAGGCGGGTTCCATAACGGCCGATTTCAGCGGCTGCGACGGGGTCGTCGCACAGAAGTCCCGAGCAGAGATATTGAATAATAGCAGCGGAATTTGAAGCGAACACATGAACACAAGTCATTCAAAGGAAACTCTTTTATTGATACTGAATACAAGGTTACATTTGTGGGCGCAAGGCCAAATTACAATCACTCAAGCTCACTCTCCTCACATTTACAAGTTCACTCTGCTCTCTCTCATCTCTCAATACAAATGCTCGATCCAGCAGAAGCTTCGGAAGGCGATGTCCATACATTATGTCCTGTATAAGTCTTCAATCCATGCGGTCGCACGCTTCGAATCGCCAAGGAACTCCTGTGCCTCGACGCATCCAAGCGGGCTCCGCGCCACGAGCTTCTACCTGTGCCTGCACATGAACACTGTGTGGGTGTCAGTACTCAACTGTACTGGTGGAGTGAGCTTCTCGCCTACCCATACAAAATCTACACGTTCATTTACTTTGTGCAGCTTAAATCCCTTTTCGATTGTCTTTCTACTCTTGCCTTAGGTTCAGTTTTAGGACCGGCGCCTTGGCGCAACTTGTGTATCAAAACCATCCCGTGCTTGCAATGTCAACATTACTCATACTTTGCCTCTAGACCACTTCTCGTGCCACAACGTTAACCTATCAGGTCGTGCTTGCCTTTCGGCCAGAATCAGAGACGCAACTACGCGATAGTACCCAATTTCCTTACGATCGTGCTATAACTCCTTTGTGCCGTGCCTCGCAACTCAGTGCGACTCAACCATATCGCCGCCTCGCGGCCCCTTTGTTACTTTGATCGCCAACTGACCCAATCAAGACTTGTGGGTTTAGTGTCACACGACTGACTTTGCCTTGCGGCGGTTTCCCGACTTACACTCAAACTACTCAACCAACTTATGCAACTATATGCCGACAACTCAAGACTTAATGCCACATCTCGTGCCGAAGCACGTCGCCTATGTTGTAGCCATTCCTTAAGTCCAATACTTGTATTCTAGCTTGTATACACCTTCGACAACTCAACTCAATCCAAAGGCATACCCGCGGATCTGCCGCTATGCCGACTCATCTATATGATTTGGTCACTGACTCCCAGAGCCATAGTGGACTCCTTTTTGCTGAGTATAGGATGGACCTTCTTTGGGTAGCTAGCCCTATTCCGCGTCCACCGAATACATTGCCCCAGGCGCAGCTTTTTGGCTCCCAGAGCCTTTATGTTTCCTTAGGCCGCAATCGGTCCCGTGGCGCCACAGGTTGCCGATTCGGGGAAACTCTACCTTGTCGACAAGTTGTCCATGACCATGCAAGACCGACTCAAACTGACGTCTCACATAGTCATTCACTTCTGGTGTTACCATCTCTTTTAGTGCCATTCCTCTCTTTTAGTGCCATTTCTCACATCTGAGATCTTGCCTCGACGATCCGTAGTCGCGAGCATTGTTCTTTCTTGCCTCAACGACCCAGTCGTGAGCATTTCTTTCTTTCTTCCTTTCTTTTAACTCAAGACAACAACTTATTTAGACACTTTCCAAAACTCAACTAATCAATCGTGGCCCGTGCCTTTAAAAACTCTAGGATCGTACAAACGTGCCTCAACTCGACTTCCGTTCTACGCGGCGCTATCGCCCAAGTCATACTTTATATGACGGGCCGTGGGATCGTGGGACTATTTAAGTTGACAACCGCAGAATGAGCGGGACAGTACTTGGAACGACTTAGGTCGACCGGCATAACTTTGTCTAACTTAATCAAGCCTACACTTATCGAGCAAAGGCTGCGTCGAGCCTTGCCTCGATGGAACTTGTCGTGCACCGTTCCACATTGAACAACCAAGTCATTTGGGTACATAGACTTGCGCCAGCAGTCGTGCGACGCAATTTAACTCTTGGACAAGCCAAGGCTATGCCAAGCCCTGGACGATGGGACCGTGCATGCTTTATGAAGCATTTATGCGGGCGACGCCTATGACTTAGGCTATTTCTTAGTTTTGTGTCGAAGACCAACTTTCCTTCTCCCAAGCCACGGGACGAAGGACCGAGTGTCATTTTCAAAGCACGCCGTGCACCAACTCTAAGACGACCGTGGGACGTTTTCCATGTTCTAACTCATTTTGACCCATCGGGATTATTCCCTTAGCTTTGTGGGTTCATCTCTTTTATTATTAAGCCTACTTGTGCAAGTTGAAAACACGATTTATTATGTGAAGGCAAAGATGAGGCAAGTTCACCGAAACTACCCCACCTGAGCGAGCGGTCGCCTTGACCTAGATGTCTTCGAGTCGCCGTTGTAAGGCTAAGTCCGAACGCCGTCGGCGTTTCGATTCCTCCGATTAACTGAACGGGACGGGGCACTACAGCCGGTGTCCTCATGTTACAGTGGCATGACACCACGATGAGGTACCCAGGTAGGGGTAAAGCCTCGGCTTTGCAAGCCAAGTCATAGTGGCGTAACACCACAAGGGAGCGCAAGGCTTCATGCTGGGTAGTTTGGCACTACAAAGAGGCTTGAGACCTCATGCTACAGTAGTATGACACTACGATGAGGTTCCCAGGTAGGGGTAATGCCTTGGCTTTGTCAGCCATGTCATAGCGGCGTAGCACCGCAAAGAAGCGCAATGCTTCATGCCAATGACTCTTTATATAGAACTCACCTATAGTGTATGGACAGAGATATCAGGCCGTCTCTTGAGGGTAAACTTGTAGACGCCCAAAAATTATACACTGAAACCAGGCTGGCACAAGGCCTTCAATGTGCAGCCAGAAGCACAGTTGATGTCACTATGTGAGTAGGAAGAATTGCAGTTATGGTGCAGAATTCAAGGCTTAGTCCATTCTTGTATCATGCTGTTATTTAACCTATGCGGGAAGATTCAAGTCGTAGCGACATCTCTCCTAATGCATGATGGACAATCACTGTGGGGAACGCTCAACCCATATATTGAGATATGTGGGGGATTGTTGGTATTTTTGCCTTTGGACTAGAAAAGATAGTCCCACATCAGCTACACCAAATGGTGAGTATCTCAATATAATGCATTGCTTGTGTTGAGGTGTGCACATGAGGTGTAGTGGGGCACAAGTTTGTGCCATGTGGAAGTATTTTCCTAGAAGAAAAAAGGATTAAATCCAACAAGGATGCAAGTTAATTTTTGTTGTGCGGACTCGGACTCGGACGCGGACTCCAAGATGTCTCGTGCATGCACGGGAGGGTTCGGGGGGTAGGCGTGGACTGGCACACTTCTATGCTGATTGTGGGATGATCTAAAATATCAAACTCTATTTTTGAGTATTGGTATTTTAGTCCCACATCGGATAGGAGAAGAGGTGAGGTCTCAACTCCACTCTATAAATAGAGCCCCTTGGCCTCCTTTGAAAGATGCACCAAGAAGAGAGTTGAGGGAGTCTGTTAAGTCCAGGAAGCCCGTTCAAGTCTCAAATATTGACTTACGAGCGTTCCAGAAGTTCTCCTGAACTTGCTGGTTCCTGGGAGCTTATCCGTACTGCGGGTATAGCTTTGAGCGCCGGTGTTCAACACCCCAGCGAGATCCGCTCTTCTTCTTCCTTCCTCTTTCTGTTGCCTTCGAGAATCTGAGACTCAACTGTTGTTGATCATCTCTTGTTGCCTTCGAGAAACCGCTATTGCAAACGCGATTCGATTTTTATTTAATCGTTTAGGCTACGCAATCAGCATTATTTGCATCTCTTTTTTAGGGATTGCAACTGCATTATTTGCATCTCTTTTTTAGGGATTGCAACTGCATTCTTTGCATCTCTTCTTAGGGATTGCAACAGAGTTTTTCCATCGATTGTTTGCGAATAGACCAACATAGGCTGTGTGGATTTTCATAGTTTTTTTTTTCTTTGAGTTTATTACATGTTTTTTTTTTCACCCCTGCTCTCAGCCTCCCGTAAAAAAAATTTCTGACTCCACTCTTAAGCCACCTGCTCCATGTTATAAGTCATATCTTGCGAGTACCAGTAGAACTATCATTTCCCGTCCTATTAAATTCTATATGGTTGGTTTAATTTCATTCATCGGTAATCTTTTTTTGTATTTGGCACCTGCTTTTTAATTATCTTTAACGAGTTGAAGTGAAAATTTATTCTCATCAATATTATATTCAAAAAACTCATTTAGAGGCTATACAATTTTGACTATTTTGCGCACAAAGTGGAAGGCCATTGGAGATCCTATTTCCCAGCCAATAGGACCACCATTGTATCAAACTTATAGGTAAGAAAGAAATGAGTCGATTAAAGCCATAGATATTGTAATAAGCTTGGCAAATAGGTTGACACTTGAGACCACACCTCATAATATCAATGAGAACGGATTTGATGAGTGGGGAAGGAATATCGAAGACTCAGTATAAAGTTTGGTGGCTACGTACGGATGTAACCAAAGAAGTTCAATCAGATATCTATTTGGTCTTCTCTTTGGATGGGGTTTTCTCATATAATTAACTTTTGTATAGGAGAGTCGAAACATTTTTTTTTGGTTCGATGCGAGACACCGGACTTTTTTGACCACAAGAGTTGTCTGAGTTCGATAGTCAAAATGATCTTTCAAATCTACCGCTTTGATAGCTTGTACTTGTTGCAAACTAGCAACAGAACAAAATATTAGTTATACTTGTGTTGGAGTATGTAAGTTTGTCTTTGGCTTTTATAGTGTTATCGAAATTATCAGAGAAATCTCTTCCTTAATTGAGTTTCTTTCATCAGTTGTTAATGAAACCTCTTGAAGGAGGAGAAGTAGTTCTATGCCAATGAAGAAGTACGAAAGTAGAGAAATTGGAATTTTTTCAATATTCTTCGTTTACAAATTTGCAAGCAAAATAAAATACGTAAAAGTTACCGGCCTCCGGAGAAGTCGCGCACGTAGCACTGCCCTAAGAGTTAGTCCGGATATATGTGCAGACTGTATCCGAATGCTCCTAGTGGTAAAATATCTGCTCCATCTGAATCTCCTTGTCGCACACGACGTAGAGAGAGAGAGAGAGAGTGATCCCGACTTAGCTCTACCCAGAACAACAACGAAGAATGGAAAACTCGGATCGAAAAAAAGGACGAGATTAAAGAAGAGAGCATTCGTAAGGGATTTCAGTGTCCCCGAAAGAATGAGAGGTATCGGAATATATAGGTTGTTAAATGTTATTAATGGACAGAAAATTAATGTACATTTAATTGAACATTACAAAAATAAAGCACATGTTAAACACATGGTTCATTGAACCTGAACATAATTAATAGGTCCGAATGTTACGAAATTAACGGGTGTAACGGTCAGAAAAATGAAGAGACAAAAAAATTTTTGGGTCTCAGCCCGAACCGAAGAGGAAATCGAATCGGCATTCGGCGCCCTCAGATGTGGGCACGTACCCGCACCCGTTACACGCGCCAAACCGAACCGAGCTGAGCCGAGCCGGGCCGGACGGCGACGGCAACACGTGTGTGGCCCATGGGGCTCCCACACAACACTTTAATGAAGTAAGTTGGGTCAAGGTATTATAAGCTTAACTAACTCCCCTCTCCCCACCAATGTAGGACTAAAGGTGAGGAATTGAGCTTTTGAATGAAGCGTGTGAACACACACAGCTAACAATCACCCCCCAAAAGGTCAATTTCCAAAAAGATGGAAAGAAAGAAAATTAGAGAAGAATAAAAGAATTTCTTGGCAGTTGTGTACTACGTATAAATAAGATAGACTACAGCCTCAAATCTCACGTAGTGACTATTGTCTTTGTCTGAAGAAGAACTTGATGGACTACGCCTTGAATCAGTCTTCTTGAACCAGATTCAGATAATATCACATAGTATGCTAGAGGTACTTATGTCTATCGGGTGACACGTTTGGTTGGCCATGCGCACTTTTGTATATTAATAAGAGCTATCTAGGATTGGCATATCCTATAGTCGCGGCCCTCACAATCTCTCATATAGGTAAAATCCTCGAGGGTTCGTGATAGGAATCTACCATGCTTATCGTGCTTGGACTTATTAAGAGTTTAAATTCACCCTATCCATATCACACAAGGAACACTGTCACCATAGGGATGGGGTATCAATATATACATGTACAGCCTCTTGGACTTTTATTTTAAAGAGAATTTAATCAAGGTCAATGTTCTATACTAGTCACCTAGTCCAGCTTGTTCCTACCCATTGAACCGGCTTCTTGGGATCTCCAGTCAGACTCGATTGGATTGCCACTGCTGGTGAGTATACTATGGGCTTAACCCCACCCCTCCACCCCCGATGATTCTAGGATCAATGTCCTAGATAGACCCTTCGTCAAGTAGTCAAAAAGGTTCTTTTCTCACTTTATATAGTCAAGAACCACATATTGTCCAATAGGCTCTTTATTGACTTGAAGCGCAGCTGCATGTACATGTTCATCTTAGCATTCATAGAATCATGATTTAGTAGTTCTATAACAGATTTATTATCACGGTTTATAGAAATTGCAGGAACAGGATGAACAGAAACATGCATATGCATAATAAAATTTCTAAGCCATTCGACTTCTGTACAGGTAGTGTCTAAAGCTATCATTTCAGAGTTCATTGTACTCCTAGTAATGATAGTTTGTTTATATGATCCCCAGGAGATTGCAGCTCCTACTAAAGTAAAAATTTATATCCAGTGGTGGATTTTACATCATATGAATCAGTTACCCAATTTGCATCTGAGTAACCTTCTATGATATCAGGGTGTCTAGTATAATGAAGTGTATAATCTAGAGTTTCCTTAAGATATCTAAATATTTTGTCCAATGCAGTCCAATGTGATTGATTTGGATCCAATTATCTGTGAATATCTATGTTGTTTTATATTTGATCATTCATTCTTTTTACTGCCATAAGGAGTAATGGCAGGTTTCTTATAAAAAACTCAAACTTTCTTGCATTTTATCAATTGAATGTGCTAGGTATAGAGTATAACCTTCTTTCCATTTGGACACTTGCATTCTTAGGATCAGATTTGCTTAACCTAGGTCTTTCATATCAAACTGATTAGATAAATAATTCTTAGTGTTATTTATCAGTTCCAGTGAAGATCCTAGAATAAGGATATCATCAATATGCAAGCATAACATAACACAACTTCTATTTGTATTTTTAGAATACAAACATTTGTCATATTCATTTGGCACAAAACGAAATTCTAAAATGACTTTGTCAAATTTGTTGTGTCATTGCTTGGGAGCTTGTTTTAGGCCATAAAGAGATTTCACAAATCTACAAACCTTCTTTTCTTGGCCTTTAGCAATAAAACCTTCAGGTTGCTCCATATAAATTTCTTTCTCTAAATCTCTATTTAGAAATGCTGTCTTTATATTCATCTGATGGATCAACAAATCATACATGGAAGCAAAGGCTAGAAGGGTTCTAATAAAAGTGATCCTAGCCACAGGAGAGTAGGTGTCAAAATAATCTAATCCTTTTTTCTGGATAAAATCTTTGGCTACTAGCCTAGCCTTGTATTTTTCTATGGTACCATTGTCTCTAGGTTTCTTTTTAAAAATTCACTTACAACCTATGGGTTTACTACTTAGAGGTATGTCTGCAAAAAACTAAGTATTATTTTCAATAATGGAGTTATACTCATTGTTAATAGCTTCTTTTCATAAAGGGGCATTAGGAGAAGATACGACTTCTTCATAATTTGAGGGATAACCCTCTATCAAAAATGTGAAGAAACCTTCTCCTAAATTCTTTTCAATCCTTTCTCTTTTACTCCTTCTAGGTTCTATGACTTGTTCATGTAGAGAACAAGGTATTTGATCATGAAAACTAGTAGATGGAGTAAGAGAATGGTTGGAGGAAGATGAAGGGGTTCTATCATTGAAGAAGAATATATTCTCAAAGTAAACTACATATCTAACTTCTATAATTGTGTTATTAGAGATTTTATTTATTTCAGAATGGGTTACAAAAAATTTATTGGCATTACTATCTAGAGCATATCCTAGGAATACAACATCTACAGTCTTAGGTCCAATCTTCTTCTTTTTTGACTCAGGAATTCCTACCTTAGCTAAACATCCCCAAACTTTTAGGTAATTAATCCTAGGACTTCAACTTTTCCATAACTCATATGGTGTCTTATCATTAGTCTTACTGGGTATCCTATTAAGGATATAATAGGTTGACATAAAGCTTCTTCCCAAAGATTACCAGGGGCACCCGAGCTAAGAAGTATGGCATTGACCATGTCTAACAGAGTGCGATTCTTTCTTTCAGCAACTCCATTGGATTGTGGTTAATAAGGAGCAGTTAGCTCATGAATAATTCTATGCTCTTCACAGAAGTTAGTCATTTCATTTGAGGTATATTCTCCACCATGATCTGACCTAAGAATCTTAATCTTCCTATCTAACTGGTTCTCAGCTTCAGACTTATAGAACTTGAATCTATCTAGCTTCATCTTTGGTCTTAAGAAGGTAGGTGTAACAATACTTCGATGATCATCTATAAAAGTTATAACTGCCTGTTTTCAAAATTGAGGATAAATTTATCATTTTTCATATTCCTAAATTTTTGTAAATATTTATTTATTAATAATTTATTTGGGAGATTAGTTTAGTCGGGTTTGAGTTTCGTTTAATTTTGACTTGTGTTAGTGGCTCGGGTAGCTTAGAGTCGAGTCGGGACCCAATGGTCATACCCCAATTTCGTGGAGTCAATTTATCTCTTGGAATCGATCTTCCTCGCATGGGCATGATGTCGTACAAGTCTGGTATTGCACTTATACAAGGCAAAGACGGTACATAATCGATACTCTTCAAATATGAGCACATCGTAACGGCAGAAGCAGACAAATTGAAGTTAATGAGGACAATCTTTCTCATTGAGAGAAAATACATCATTTGATTTATAGCAGCAAAACGAGAAGATAACTTGAAGTCATAGAGATGCATATTAAAGTATTCTCTTTATTGATAGTTGAAGAAGGGTACAAGACTTGTATTGAAATACAATGCTTACAACACATCTCGTTGTACAATGATAACCAACTGGAAAATTGCTGTAAAGATTATATCTGATACTTTGATACATTGGATTACAACTCGGTACCAACTTGGCTTACAACTCACTGTTACAACTGATTACAATGTTCCATACATTATGTCCTTTATAAATAGAAGATATCATCTTGTACATGGAGAGCTTCTGCATGTCCAATAAATCTTCGATGTCGCGAACCAATCAAGCCAATCTTCGTGTACAGAATATTCCCAACATGAGCACCTACCCACAAAAAACGTGGGTCAATACATCATCTATGTATTGGCGAGCAGAATCCAACCCACTCGCCTACACCAACATTAACTGATCAATTTTAGCAATCATTTATTTGAATGATCTTTCTACTTGGGGCCTAACATCAGTTTACAGTTCATGGACATATTCATAGTAAAGCATATAAACTTGTTACCTCAGTTCTTATGTAAAGGCATCAATGAAGCATACTTGGTGTTATCCAATTCCAATAGTGTTCATGTAAAGACATCCTTTAAGTATCTTTGAGTTAACATATATTAAACATGTTATAGTGGTTCTCTTAGCAAGGCAATACATTAGTATCGTGTGTTCAACATGTTAGACAGTTCTCATTGCAAGGCAACAATACAGCATCACTTTATTTAGCATGTTTAGTAGAAAGTTGACCCAACATATATATATATATTGAATGTATCACATTTAAGTGATTTTTTACCGATAGCCGCATCCCTCGCACCTGCATAAAAATACAGGATAATATGATATACTTACTCTTTCTGCACAAAATATTTCGTTAGCATGCACCCTGACTACATGACCACTGGTGTTGCGCACCATTTATGAACTTTGCCATATAGGAATTCATAGAGTATGGGTTATTCCCTTCACCAGGTTGCGAGCCCAATGAAAGTCCCAATACCGCGTGCTACCAAAGCACGCCGATTCCCTCCTAGGCCGACTCGACCCCACCGCCGCGGGTACCATTCGAGGAAATAATACCTTATATACAAGTTTGCTCATGTTCATACGAATGCGTGTCCAACTCGATCATGTTCGAAGTTGCGTGATAAAATATTAAGATAAGTAAAGGAAATATTTTGTTATCTCTGTAGAAGCATGAAAAATTTTCAGCAAATGAAGCCTCATGCGCCCAAACCAGTGTAGCACTATACGCCCAAGCCAGTGGAACTTCATGCGCCCAGTAAAGCCAACTTTATGCGCCCAGTAAAGCCAACTTCATGTGCCCAATCCAGTGATGGGGGGGCGCATAGCCTGAGACATGGCTATGCGCCCAAACCTGACTCAGTCAAAGCCATGATCAATACGTGCATTGAAGCACACGGTCACGTCAGTCACCACGAGCAGTCGTGCACCGAAGCATGCAGCCACGTCAACGCCACGACCAACCCATGATCTCGCAGCCTGTATGCGCCTATGCGCCTAAAGCAGGACTATGCGCCCACATAGGAACCAGTATGTTTCCCCATGTAGGCGTATAACACCATTCCAGCTCAAGAACAACTATAAAAGGGGGGCCTCATCCCTCTTCAACAGACAGAACGAAGAGCATTTTTAAGAGCCAAATTGCTGCACTTTTTGCCAGTGAGCCGAGAGTTAGCAATTTTCTTAGATTTTCTCCCACTTTTGTAATCGGAGTGTCAACGGAGTAAATGAGCAACTGCCGCTCAATCTCCATCGTCCCATTCTCCAGAATTCTTTTTTGTACTCGTGGATCCTCAGCACAGGATCTCTCAAGCGTACTCGATTTGTGGCGCCTTGCGCTAATAAAAGAAAAGAGAGCATTTTCTTCTTCTTTTTTGTGTATGTCCACAATCTCATCTTTCTAACATTACCACATGTTCACTTGGTGATCTCAACGATCCCAAGCCTCATTATTTCTCATTGCATCAATCATTGCAACATTTCTCATATCATTTTTTTCTAAGAGGAACCAATGATATTTTATTTATTTTAATAGGACCTGCAGCATTTCATTCAATTCATAGAAACATTATTCTTTCTTTTATAGCTTATAAGGAAACAGGCAACATCTCGTATCTTTGCAACAGGTACACATAATGTACATGATTCTAGTATTTCAATTGGATCATTGGGTCGATAGCATAGCCAGTTCCCTTCTTATTCTATCATTCACAAGGCATCTCATTATTCAAGGGTTCTACTTGTTTCGACAACGTTAAACATAAGAGACGTTATCAATTCATTCACAGACCTCGTCACATTAGCAGTTCAAGTTCGATTCGTTCAGCAATTTAATGTTCAAGTGTTATTCATTTCAATGCTAGGCAACTTAAGCATCTTTATTATCCAGCAACCAAACATGGGATATTTAGAGACAATTCATATCATTACATTATTCTATTTATTAAGCATGCAGGAGTAAGAAGAGGAGGGAGGACAGTTCCACTCACCAACGAATAAGGGTCTTCTTGTTCCAAATGCACATATTCCTGCCAAGCGTAACTCCACTAGCGAACCACGTTCCAACGCTTATCCTGTCGAGCCAGCTAAGAGAATGCATCAAAAATGGGTTATCTTGACGGTTTTAGCCTTACGTCAAGAAATGCCTTATTTTATGTAAATGTGGCAATTTTATAGCATAATAGTTGACGGTTTTAGAGGATCCGTCAAAGAAACATCCTTTTATTTAGTAGTGGTTCGGTAATAACCGTTAACTATTATATCTGCAAAACAATTGGCACAATTTTTTCAGCTGCCATTTTGGTAATTTTTTTGAATTTATTTTTATTGTAGATCTATGTTGACGATTGTCATTCAATCCTATTTTATTTATTTCCGGATCCTTTGCTCTCCTCTCTATTTCTCTCTATGCCATCTACCAGCAGATGGAGATGGAGAGCCCAAACCAACAAATCCTTCTTCATCCTCTTCTTTTTCTTCTTCCTTTCTCTCCCATATAGACCCTTTCTCAACCCCAAAACCTTAATCCCCAAATCCATCCAATGCCGTTGATGCCGAAGAGGGACGACGTCGTTGTGAGGACAACCTCCAGAAGAAGAGGAGCGAAGGAATACAGGTGCAGTCGTTCCTCCAGCCAGGACACGCCTCCGTCGTCGAAAAGAAGGTGAGAGTCCTCAGATCTGTTATTTATTAGGGATTTTTTGTTCCTTTTACTTTTCCATCCAATGAATCCCAACATCGGCTTGGCCAAGTGCCTAGCCAGTCTTACCATCGGGAAAGAGAGAATGGCCAAAAGTCTCACCTTTGGTGTCTGCCAACGACCACCCTCGGGTCCGCCTCCCATTATTGCACGAGCAGAGCAAAGTATAATTAAGCTTATAGCTTCAAAGGTGAAGCATGGTACTTGTTTGATGATATGGCTCATCCATTATGAATAGTTGATATTCTAGCACTCTAGCCGTAGATGGATCGGGCTCCCGCGTCGGGAACTACGTAGATGTGGCCAAGCTTCTCCCCAACTGCAACGAACAGATCAGTTGTTTTAATCAATTACTGAAGCATCCCAGTTCTGATGTCCTGATCGACCGTGGACTCCCTTTGGCATTAGCACAACTTTACTGCCTTTACATTGTTCATTTAGGCTTCTTATGGAGGGTCTGTTGGTCGCCTATTGTTCAAGCTTGTTTCAATCAATTGGGGATCAGGTTGGGATAGGATGCACAAGGACCTACCATATATAGTTCTAATTTGTGTACATTGTTGGTAACACAGTAGGATCTAAAGAGAGTTTATTCGAGAGAGACGTGGTAATTGGACTTGCCAGGACCAAAACCATGTATGTACCTCATCATCCTGCACTATTCTCCAGTGTGGGACGGATGGAACTCTTATGTAAGGACTTGGAAAGGCCTCCTTCATGACAAACAAAAATAAGTAGGGTAATACTACTACTGGAACACTGAACAGACTAAGGTAACATAGCAAAGGGACAAGAGTCAGCATGCAACGGGAGTCTCAACCCAAGCAATTTCTGATGGCATGCAAGAAGGATAACATGCACAACTCCTCAAGTTCTATATTTTTCTTTCACCTAGCTCTGTCATGAAGTTGATGTCTTAATCCAAATAGCTCAGACCAATCGGGAACCGACGGACACAACAAGCAACCGACTGAGCAACTTCACAGGTCTTCTGGTATATCTATCAACATGATTCGTATGATGTTTCATGAAGTTGCATTGCACCAACAGTACACACATATATGCTTATATATTCATTTTCAGTAGAGCTTGTGGGAAGGATTCAAAAATAGATTTGCAAAAAGTATATAATGTGGATTCTGCTCTTCTTAGTGTTCCCAGGGAGAGCTACATGCTGCTAGCATTTATTGAGGTAAATGTTGCTAGCATTTATTGAGTTTATGAAATTTATATTTCATAAAACAAAATAATATGAATATCTTAAAAAATTAGAAAATATTTGGCAAATTTAGACATAATCTTATATATCATGTCATTTCCCCTTAGTTTCAGATAGAACCATATTCAACGTTGCTTAGTCATGCACCAACAATAGATAATGTTATTTATTTTATTTTATTTTATTTTGATAAAGTAACCTCTCAATAGATAGTCTCAAATTGAGTAAAATTAAGATGGGTTAATATTGTGAATGTGTAGATATACAACTTCGACAAATGCTAATCCTTACACTTAGTCGATATTCTTTATAAACACATTGTAGCATGTTGATCTTTGGCATGACAGACATTATTTTTTGCCTTGTCTCGGTGTCAGCTGATAGTGTGCACCTTTCTCCTGCCATGCATGTTTGAGAAGTGCTTTATTGTGTTCCTTTCCTTTATCATGCTTGCTATACCAATTGCCCTGTTGATGCAATGATGGAAACCGGTAGTTGTAGATTGTTGATAATCTTGTACTTTTGATGGTTCCAGGTGTTTTAAAATTATTTCTTCTACCTATCTTTTCTCTATGTCCTCCACTAGAAGTTTTCTTCTCATCAGATGAGCATTTGTAGGTCTCTATTTCATAGATGATTTCTTAATTTAGTATATTTCTTAGCAACTGAACACATCTACTTTTATAAGAATGACTAGTAAATCAATTTTTCAATCTTGGTTATTTCCACATCGGAACCACTCGACAGTTCGACTCTTCTACTTTTGTAGGTTTCTCAGATATAATTCTGAGCAAAGTACCAGTACTCTGCCCGGAATCACATTTTACTAATTCTTTGATGTAACTATGTACATCTACCATAGTTTTCCTTGATAAATAATGATCTTGATTCTAAACTCATAAATAATTAAAACAGTTGCTAAGCTGTGTGACAGACTAATTTGCAGTATCATCTCATTTTCAGGGCCTTCCCAAACACCAGAGTTTGCTTGGAGTTGGAGGTGAGTGTAGCGCTTGAGCATTAAATTTTGACACTATTGTAATTTGTTCTATGACGTTTCACCAACTGTAGAGGTCTCAGGATGTCAATAAAAGATACAGCAAAGTTGTTTCATGTAGAGGATGTCAACTACAAGAATCACGCAGGCTAATATTGTAGAGTTTCTTTTATCAATGATAGGACCCAAACTTGTAATTGACTTTATCCTAAAACATACTTATTCAAACTATACGTTTTTACATTGTAAGGAATGTGACTTCTCTTTGCTAGCAATTATTTTGTACTATGTTTATGGGCCTTCCACGTCCTATTTAAGTGTTGTCTTCTATATAGCAGATATGAACTATCTGTTTGAATATGTATGTCCAGTACCATCAATTTTAATTATAATTCTTGTGGATTGTTTTGTTCTGGTGCTGGTGGAACAAACTGATGAGTGTGCTGCTTTATTGCAGAAGTAGAAGGTTATCAATTCTTTTCCATCCGAGTTTGGCCTAGTGAAATGATTTTGGGGACACTTACTTGAACATCAGGTAATATAGCATGCCTTATAACAAATATTGACATTTCATAATTTTGGAAGAACACAACTTATGGATATTAATTATGACTTTCCAGAGTTTAGATGGAGATCTGCTATGGGCTTCTATCTCAAGTAGTACATGTTACGTGGGGAATGATGATATAGGGAGGCTTGAATGTGGTCATAGCTATCATATTTGCTGCAGCAGTGGCTTCTGTAGAAGAATGCTTGCCCCGTCGGTAAGACTACAATGACCAAAATCTAGCATGTTCTTTATCCCTGTCATTAATTGATAAACTTTTATACTATCTATAATGATGTGTTGTACCAGGTTCCTTATTCTAACAATTTTTCTTAGAACTAAATTTACTATAAAAGCTCCTAGATGAACATTATCTGAACCATATTTATAACTCCATATTTTTCTTACATTCTTCCTGTTTGCATAACTCTGGTGCATTTTTTGACTTAACGTGTGCGGGAATTACTGGTTCTGTAAAGCTAATTGGCCAAAATGGCGCGATAGATCTTTCCTCACAAGAGTGTACATACCAGGTACGTTATGTATCTTCTATGGTTGTGCAAAATACACTGTGATACATGAAATACACATATACAGAGGAGAACAATGAAGAAAGGAGGGAAAGTTTTCAACCTAATTTTTACTAGTCAATGTAGCTTTGTTGTTGTAAAATGAAGAAAGGAAGGGAAGTTTTCAGCTTTGTTGTTGCAAAATGAAGAAGAATTTTTCGTCCAAGCATCTGCAGCTATAAGCTATTATGTGAAATATTTTACTTTATTAAGTAACTTCAACTGCCCGCCTGGAATAGACATGGATAAAACAAGACATGTTTTGTTAACCAGTGAAATACATTTATCGACAAAGAACATGTTGATGAACACCAGTAAAATACATTTATCGACAAAGTAGTTATAAGCATCACAGTAAGTATAAAACTTTGCATACATGTAATGAGTGTCGAGATCAAGAACAAAGAATATTTCTTAGTATTCAAATAAAGGATTTGGTTGGTAATTGCCTGAAAAATGGCTTTGAAGATGGTTGTAATACACTGAGATCCAAACCCCATACCTTTACATGATTGATAATTTAGCTAGCCTTCAGATTCTTTACATGATTGATACATGTTTGTGTTATAGTTTCAGTATGGCTAGCCTTCAGATTCTTGTCAAGTGATTCAAATTATCTCGAGTTCTTGTGTATACAGCAATAAAGTCAAATTGTAATGACAAATCTTTAATAGTGAGTTGAATATATATACGAACATGTAGGAAAGTATATTGATAATTAGTGTTCTTGTTCTCTTAGAAACTTGCTGAAAAATAAAGGTACATGCATGCTGTGAATAGGGGAATGTTGTGGATATGAGAGGGATGTGCTCCGATCTGGTTTGCTACTTTTTTGGTTTCATTTTGTATAATTGGATTATGTTTTGTGGTGACAAGTTATGGATGTTTGTGGTTTAGTTGTTTAAGTGGTATGGAAACAACAGATGTGGGATATGTGTACTTTGTGGTTAATTGGATTATGTTGTGGTTGGACAAGTGAAGAATACATGTGGTGGAATATGTATTGAAAGTTTTTGTTGTATGAACAATACAATTTGTTAATATAAAATTTGAGTTTTATAGTAATTTAATGTGTGTAGCTTCTAGAATTGATATTATGTGTATTTGATTAATATTATATATAATTCTTGATAGAATTTTGGCAAGCTCATCTTGATGATACTTTGGATAGCTTCTCTTGACGGTTGTCAAACGTCAATTTTAATTCAAATCATGCTGTATAATAGCATGTGAATAAATTCTTTTCTTGACGGCTAATAACCGTCATCTAAGCCGGAGTCAAGAAAAGTATTTGCCTACATTGACGGTTTCTAAAAACTGCTATCTTGACGGCTAAAAATAGTCAAGAAAAGTACTTCATATGACGGCCAAAAACCGTCAAGAAAAGCCCTTCCAGCGACCGTCAAGAAAGGGAGGGGCCCTTTTCTTGACTCCGGCCTACTTGACGGATCCGCAACCGTCAAGATACCAATTTCATGACGAAAAATTACCGTCAAGAAAAGTCCTTATTCTTGTAGTGCTAATCCTTTTTTCTGGGTAAAATCTTTGGCTACTAGCCTAGCCTTGTATTTTTCTATGGTACCATCGCCTCTAGATTTCTTTTTGAAAATCCACTTACAACCTATGGGTTTACTACTTAGAGGTATGTCTGCAAAAAATCAAGTATTATTTTCCATAATGGAGTTATACTCATTGTTAATAGCTTCTTTTCATAAAGGGGCATTAGGAGAAGATATGACTTCTTCATAATTTGAGGGATAATCCTCTATCAAAAATGTGAAGAAACCTTCTCCTAAATTTTTTTCAATCCTTTCTCTTTTACTCCTTCTAGGTTCTATGACTTGTTCATGTAGAGAACAAGGTATTTGATCATGAGAACTAGTAGATGGAGTAAGAGAATGGTTGGAGGAAGATGAAGGGGTTCAATAATTGAAGGAGAATATATTCTCAAAGTAAACTGCATCTCTAGCTTCTATAATTGTGTTATTAGAGATTTCATTTATTTCAGAATGGGTTACAAAAAATTTATTGGCATTACTATCTAGAGCATATCCTACGAACACAACATCTACAGTCTTAGGTCCAATCTTCTTCTTTTTTGGCTCAGGAATTCCTACCTTAGATAAACATCCCCAAACTTTTAGGTAATTAATCCTAGGGCTTCGACTTTTCCATAACTTATATGGTGTCTTATCATTAGTCTTACTGGGTATCCTATTAAGGATATAATAGGTTGACAATAAATCTTCTTCCCAAAGATTACCAGGGGCACCCGAGCTAAGAAGCATGGCATTGACCATGTGTAAAAGAGTGCGATTTTTTCTTTCAGCAACTCCATTGGATTGTGGTGAATAAGGAGCAGTTAGCTCATAAGTAATTTCATGCTCTTCACAGAAGTTAGTCATTTAATTTGAGGTATACTCTCCACCACGATCTGACCTAAGAATCTTAATCTTCCTATCTAACTGGTTCTCAGCTTCAGACTTATAAAACTTGAATCTATCTAGAACTTTATCTTTGGTCTTAAGAAGGTAGGTGTAACAATACTTCGAATGATCATCTATGAAAGTTGTAACTGCCTATTTTCAAAATTGAGGATAAATTTATCATTTTTCATATTTCTATATTTTTGTAAATATTTATTTATTAATAATTTATTTGGGAGATTAGTTTAGTCGGGTTTGAGTTTCGTCTAATTTTGACTTGTGTTAGTGGCTTGGGTAGCTTAGACTCGAGTCGGGACCCAATTGTCATACTCTGATTTCGTGGAGTCAATTTATCTCTTGGAATCGATCGTCCTCGCTTGGACGTGATGTCGTACAAGTCTGGTATTGCACTTGTACAAGGCAAAGACGGTAAATAATCGATACTCTTCAAATATGGGCACATCGCAGCGGCAGAAGCAGACAAATTGAAGTTAATGAGGACAATCATTCTTATTGAGAGAAAATACATCATTTGATTTGTAGCAGCGGAACGAGAAGATAACTTGAAGTCACAGAGAAGCATATAAAAGTATTCTCTTTATTGATAGTTGAAGAAGAGTACAAGACTTGTATTGAAATACAATGCTTACAACACATCTCGTTGTACAATGATAACCATCTGGACAATTGCTGTAAAGATTACATCTGATACTTTGATACATTGGATTACAACTCGGTACCAACTTGGCTTACAACTCACTGTTACTACTGATTACAATGTTCTATACAATATGTCCTTTATAAACAGAAGATATCATCTTGTACAAGGAGAGATTCTGCATGCCCAATAAATCTTCGATGCCGCGGAACCAGTCAAGCTAATCTTCGTGTACATAATATTTCCAACATGAGCACCTGCCAACGAAAAACGTGGGTCAATACATCATCTATGTATTGGCGAGCAGAATCCAACCCACTCGCCTACACAAACAATAACTGGTCAATTTTAGCAAGCATTTATTTGAATGATCTTTCTACTTGGGGCCTAGCATCAGTTTACAGTTCATGGGCAATATTCATAGTAAAGCATGTAAACTTGTTATCTCAGTTCTTATGTGAAGGCATCAATGAAGCATACTTGGTGTTATCCAATTCCAATAGTGTTCATGTAAAGACATCCTTTAAGTATCATTGATTAATATATATTAAACATGTTATAGTGATTCTCTTAGCAAGGCAATACATTAGTATCTTGTGTTCAATATGTTAGACAGTTCTCATTACAAGGCAACAACACAGCATCACTTTATTTAGCATGTTTAGCAGAAAGTTGACTCAACATATATATATATTGAATGTATCACATTTAAGTGATTTCTTACCGATAGCCGAATCCCTCGCACCTGCATAAAAATACAGGATAATATGATATACTTACTTTGTCTGCACAAACCATTCGTTAGCATGCATCCTGACTACATGACTACTGGTGTTGCGCACCATTTATGAACTTTGCCATATAGGACTTCATAGAGTATGGGTTATGCCCTTCACCAGGTTGCGAGCCCGAATGAAGGTCCCAATACCGCGTGCTACCAAAGCACGCCGATTCCCTCCTAGGACGACTCGATCCCACCGTCGCGGGTACCGTTCGAAGAAATAATACCTTATATACAAGTTTGCCCATGGTCATGCGAATGCGTGTCCAACTCGATCGTGTTCGAAGTCGCGTGATAAAATATTAAGATAAGTAAAGGCAATATTTCGTTATCTCATCTTTCCAACATTACCACATGTTCACTTGGTGATCTCAACGATCCCAAGCCTCATCATTTCTCATTGCATCAATCATTGTAACATTTCTCATATCATTTTTCTAAGAGGAACTAATGATATTTCATTCATTTCAATAGGACATGCAGCATTTCATTCAATTCATAGAAAAATTATTCTTTCTTTCATAGCTTATAAGGAAACGGGCAACATCTCATATCTTTGCAACAGGGATACATAATGTACATGATTCTAGTATTTCAATTGGATCATTAGGTCGATAGCATAGTCGGTTCCCTTCTTATTCTATCATTCACAAGGCATCGCATTATTCAAGGGTTCTACTTGTTGCGACAACGTTAAGCATAAGGGACGTTATCAATTCATTCACAGGCCTCGTTACATTAGCAGTTCAAATTTGATTCGTTTAGCAATTTAATGTTCAAGTGTTATTCATTTCAATGCTAGGCAACTTAAGCATCTCTATTATCCAGCAACTAAACATGGAATATTTAGAGACAATTCATATCATTACATTATTCTATTTATTAAGCATGTAGGAGTAAGAAGAGGAGGGAGGACAGTTCCACTCACCAAAGAATAAGGGTCTTCTTGTTCCAAACGCACATATTCCCGCCAAGCGTAGCTCCACTAGCGAACCACGTTCCAACGCTCATCCTGTCGAGCCAGCTAAGAGACTACATCAGTCCCAATCCTCTTGATCTCCAACACAAGTCTCTTGTCCAACATTCCGATAGCATCCAACAAGCCAACCAAATGCCTCATACGAAGCGGGGCATTACACCAATAATTTGCAAGGCATAGCCCACAAACCCTATTAGTTAGTCTAGTGCAATTATGTATCTCACATGACTAGATTGGTTCATTTGGAGATTAGAACTTGACCCTTTTGGCCCCAAACTTTCACATACACCTAATTAACCAAAAGGGAACTAGAGAGGGGCAAATTAGACATTTCACAACTCCATTAGGGCACCCAACATGGCTGGCCACAAGTAGTAGGGATTCACCCTCTTTTATTTCAATAGTTGCCTCTTTTCATCCATTTTGAGTTCTTCCCCAATCTTGAGAGCTCCCCTCTTGATTTGATCTCATAAATTAAGTCGATCTTCCTCCATTTCACTCAATCTACCAAGGAGAAGGTACAAGCTTGGTGTGGGGAGCAAGGAGCTAGGAGAGTAGTCCAATTTCTAAGGGTTCTTGTGTCAGAACCGTGTCCTTGGGTTGAATTATTGGGATCCAACTTCCAATAGGTATAACCCTCTTTCATTACATCTTTCATTTGCATTTTTGATATATTTGCATACATAGAAATCACCCTCCATGTATGAACCACCATTAGGAATATTTTAGATGCTCTTTTGAGTCCTCTTTAGGAGTTTGGGATAGGTTAGGTGTCCTCCATGAAGAGATTCCAAGGAGACGCCACCATGTGTTTGTGTTTATGCCCCATAAGCTTTATTGTCTTTTAACTTTAGATTTTCATGTGTTAGAGAGTAGATTAACCATGGTTAGGATGTCTAGATTTGTTCTCATTTGTATGCCAATGTTTGAATCTATGTATTATAGCCTACAAGCCCTATTTTTATGCAAAGTCATCAAATATTGCTATATATTTGTTTTTGGACTGTTTTAGTGGTTGGGGTTGTATATATATGTGGGAGTGTGATGTTGTGTGTCTTGAGAGGGAGATGAGTGTTAGTGTAGATGTATGTGTGTTTGTGTTGTGGAGAGTGTATGCTAAAGTATGGGTGTTGGTAGGTAAGGGAGATTTAGAGTGGTTGTGTTTGACTAGTGTGTTTGTTTAGTTGATTAGAGAGTGTGTGGTTGTGGTAGTGTTAGAGGATTTGATATGTGTCAGAGTGATTGAGAAGAGATATGTGAGTGTGTGGTTGAGAGTTAAGTGTGTCTTGTGATTAGATGGTAGTGTGAGTGTCTTGTGAGTGTGTGTGTGTGTATGTGTGTGTGTGTGTGTGTGTGTGTGTGTGTGAAATAGGAGTTGAAGGGGGAGATAGAGCAACAGTAGTTGCTGCCCTTACTGCACTATGCAGCAGCCATCAATGGGGCAGCAGCAGCATAACCCAGTTGCAGCAGCAGCCACTTGGTGGCTTTTAGCCACAGCAGTAGCAGCAGTTGACACTTTATGCGGCAGCAACAGTTGACACTGCATGCAGCAATAACAGCAAATACAAGGGAAGGGCTGCACTAAGCAGCCCTCTATCCCCCTTGGTGCTTTGTGTGTAAGTGTGCGGGTATATGCTAGAAAGTTGATGCCTTGATAGAAATTAGTATGAGTTAGAGTGAGTTAGTAGTTGAGATGTTAGAGTTAGATATCTTAGATTAGTAAGTTAGAAGTTAGTCTATGTTAGTGTTAGTTAGGATATTGATATGTTAGTAAGTTTAGATAGTTTGTTAGTTAAGATATGTTAGATATGTTAGATGTCTATCTATGGTAGAGTTAAGATAATTGGTATCTTGAGATACCAAATAGTATATTAGGATATGTTGGTTAGATATTCATATGTTAAAGTTAGTTAGTTGTGATATGTTAGTTAGATGTTAAGATATATTAGAAGTAGAATAGTGTCTAGTTATGTTAGATATCTATGTATAGTTAGTATCCTACTACTAGTTAGTATCATACAATAGCTTAGTGTCTTGAGTAGGATACCACTAGTTTAGTATTTTGGTAAGGGATTGGGATACCTTAGCTAGGTATTGGAGTTTACCTATAGGTAAGGGTAAGGTATTAGCAAGGTATTGGTAGGATACTAGGATAGATGATTAGAGATTAGTCCAAGGTATTAGTATGATCTATTAGCCTAGGTTAGTGGGTTATCTACTAACCTAAAATGGTATATTACTAGAATAAGGGTATTACCTAGTATCCAAGGTAATATGTTTATCCTATTATAAGGTAAGGTATTGAGTTACCTTCATGGTATAGGGTTTGCCTAGATACCAAGGTTAGATGTTAAGATATTGGTTAGCTAGTAGCTTGGGGTATATAGATAGTTACTAGATATCTAAGTATGGGTATTGGAAGACTAAGGTATGTTTACATATATTAAGGTATTTGACTTCCGACCAAGGTATTGGTATTGGGATACCAATAGGACCAAGGTATATAGTATCTTGGTAGGTAAAGGTTAAAAATATGATACTTATACTAGATTTGACCATATTTGACCAAAGTTGATTGTTTTGACTGAAAGTCAATGTTGAGTCAACATTTGACCTAGAATGGATTAGGAGCTGATCAGAGTTGACCAGTTGATCAAAAGTTAACTGTAAGTCAACCATTGACCTAGTTTGACCTAGAATGGATTAGGAATTGACCAGAGTTGACCAGTTGACCAAAAGTCAATTGTAAGTCAACCCTTGACCTAGTTTGATCTAGTTTGACTTTGTATGACCTAGTATGACTTTGTATGACCTAGTATGACCAAGTGTGACTTAGTTTGACATGGTGTGATTTAGTGTGACTGAGTTTGACCAGATTTGCATAGCATACAATAGAAATCATGCCTAACATTGTTTAATCATATTTAACTCATTGTATCTCATCTTTAGGTCTGTGACTTCACTCTGAGCCTCGATACACTATTTATATTTTTCCACCATATCTCAGACGAGTACATTTACAGATAATATTTCTGTTTTATGATATCGTCTATGTTTCTTGTATTTAGTATAGATATCCTTGTTCTCTTGACACATTGTTCACACTGATTGGTATTTGACTGAATTCCGTCATAAGATGTTATTCCTTGTATTCCTTGGTATATATTGTGCAAGTCTTTTCTTGTTCCTTGTGCATTGTATAGACACGATTCCTGTGATGGCTCGCGACCTTCTCAGAGAATCCGTGTCATAACATGTCATGGTCGAATTTACTGTATAAGTCGAAGGTGAAAAGTATTAGTGTAGATATGTGGTCAATACCCTATTGTGCAAAAATTGATTGTGAGTGTTTATCATACATCACACGTATGATTAACCAGGCCATAAATATTGTGTAAGTTCCCAAACCGGCCATATGTCAAAACTAGTATTCACTCACATAGATAGTATGATTCTTGACTCTTATACATGATATGATCAGTTTTTTTTACCATTTCTCTAGCTATAGTTTACAGCTTTAATCTTGCCATGTTGCTTTCATGTACTTTCTATTTTACATGTATATCCTCTCTATTTACTGCTACATATTCTTTATCATCTAACTAGAACTGTTATTAGGAATTTGTGCCCGTTCCATCCTAACGGGATATGTTGACAAAATTTTACAGATGATGACAATGACGAGTGTCCTACCTACTATGGTCCACATGACGTAGTGGGCGTAGACCGAAAGACCCTTGTCCAGCAGGGGTTAGTTCCACCCGATGAGGCTTTAGTGGTAGCTCGGTTAGATTAGTTTTGTACTGAACTTTGTCTCCAGATTATATTTTTTGCTTGTTATAATTTTAGTATTTGTATTTGAGATTGTTGAATCTGGACTTGTATTATTGGATTTTCTGGATGATATTTTTATAATCTTGTTGTCTTTATTTTTCAGTATCATCCATCCTTCTTAGAATTTGTGATTGAGTATATTATATTGTCATTACTTGTCCTCCGTTCGGAGTTGACCATTCTCGACAGGTTTTGATATTATAACTGTTGTTAGATAGTAGACCTAGGCAGCGTTCTATACCGTTTCTGTTGCATAGGCTGGGACGCTGTCACACACTCGTGCCCTCACTCCGAGTGCGGGTCGTGACAAAAGTGACTAAGTATTTCCGACCTCCTCGGGTCAAAATCCTGTTAGAATCATAAACGTCACTATGAATAACTTCTAGGAGTTCAGAATCCCTATGGACATATCTGAAAGGTAATCTAGCTTGTTTGGCTTGAACACATATCTCAAATTTGTGTTCATCGTCTGTAGGAGTCTTAGGGATAAGATCTAAGTTCATCATCATTTTAATATATCCTAAGTTCACATGACCTGATCTGCCATGCCATACATTGGGGGATTCAACATTTGCAATAAAATAAGGATTTGAACTTTTATTCATAGTACTTAAAATAAAGAGTCCATCTTTTACAAATCATTTTCCACAAAAAGATCATTCTTGAAAAAAAAAACTACTTTGTTAGCCTCCATTACAATCTTGTATCCTGAGGCTACAAGTAGAGATCCACTAACTAGGTTTCTCCTAACTGAAGGCACATGAAGCACATCATAGAGAGGTAGAATTTTCTCCGATGTCATCTTCAGGTTTATTCTTCCTCTTCCTACAATCTGTGCCATTGAGCTATCTCTTAGGGTTAGACCTCCTCCACCCGATTCCTGATAGTTTGAAAAACTAGAGCGATCAAAAGAAACATGAACATTTGCTCCAGAATCCAACTACCAATCATCAGAAAGGTAAGAAATATTTATTGTATGTTGATAGCTTACAGACTTGAAAATGAGGTCTCCTTGGTGATCAAGCTTGGGTTTGCCATGAATTTCTATATGGTTTACTATGGAATTAGATATAGTTATGGACTTTAACCTAATATGTTTTCTGTTCTAAGTCTCTTAGAACTTGAGAATATGATTCCAAAAGGTTGCATAAATTTATTTACTAAATAAAGATGGTTTAAGCTAAAAATTAACAATTCAAATGATTGTAGTAATCTACCTTTAAAATTTTAGTTTTTAAGTTTTGATAAAGTTGGGTTAGCTGTAGGGACCGGATCCCAGCAAACAGAGTTTTACTAGGAACACTTAAGTACCGGTCGCTTAGACGATTTTTTGCCTTGTTGACAGAAGGGCCATTTCTGCTTGTTCCCAAATAAATCTCTACTTTAGAACTTTAAAATTAAAAGAATTTTACTAAATCAATTAATTATTTGATTTAGCCTAAATTTAAATATTGAGTAAAAGAAAACTACTCAACTAGTATTGACAAAATGTACCAAAACAATAATATTTGTCTAAGGTGTCAATTTCTAAAAACAGCCTTATGAAACAACAATTGTTATATAGCTAATAACAATATATTTGTTACTGATATGACAACTAATTGACAAATTGTAAACAATTTCTGTAACAATATCTAAATAGAATTTGTTAAACAATATAGTGCATAAACGAGGACAATTCTATAATAAAAAATTGTCTAGCAATAATTTAACGAATACTTATTAAGCAAAAAAGTGTGACAACAACTTTGTTGAGAAAATTTGCTAAGAAACTTTGTTGATATGTGACAACAATAATATGTTACAACAAAAGTTGCTAAACAAAATTTGCTACAATAGGATAGATTATTTCTAAAGTAAGTTTGGTAAATAAATTAATCAATTTGTGTAACAATGTTAACAGTAAAAAATTAATGGTTAATATATTGTTAATATAGGTAGGCAAAATTAGATATGAATATTTGTGTACAAGTATTTGTATGTTAACGATAATTAAATTAAAAGAAAGATGTTAACAAGGAGCAATATATATTGGACTAGGAATTTTTTTAATAGAATATTTAAAGGCTAAATAAAATTGACAATATGTATTGCCAATGTAATAAATTGTGATATTGAAATAAATAGCAGCAATGAATCTTTAAGTTTATCAATATTTGGAAAGGAGCAAAATATTGATAATGTTACAAATCGATTTCTGTTGGAGATAGCTAACAGTACCAAAATATTGGAGCTAATAGTACCAAAATATTGGTAAATTTAATATTGTACAAAAATATGGTACAAAAATGTTGGAGACAAATCGGTTTCTGTTGGAGATAGAGCTAACATTACAAAAATATTAATAAAAGTTTCTGTTGGAGACAAATTGGTTGGAGCTAATAAAAGCTAATAGAAAGCTAATAAAATTTTCTGTTGGAGACAAAACGGTTGTTATTGAGTATTGTAATAATAATTAACACTACAAAATTGATAACTTTCGAAATTGTATTAAGGAATTCTGTTAACAGTATTAGAACAAACTTTTATGAATGAATATTAGTAACAACAAGTCACTATTTTGTATTAAACGAAATAACTCTTAGATTGTTGGAATTTTTTCAATATTCTTTGCTTACAAATCTACAAGCAAAATAAAATATGTAAATGTTACCGATCTCCGGGAAGTCGCGCACGTAGCACTGCCCTAAGAGTTAGTCCGGGTCTATGTGAATACTGTATCCGAACGCTCTTAGTGGTAAAATTACCGTTCCACCGGAATCTCTTTGCTGCACACGACGTAGAGAGAGTGATCCCGACTTAGCTATGCCCAGAGCAACAACGAAGATTGGAAAACTCGGATCGAAAAAAGGACGAGATTAAAGAAGAGAGCGTTCGTAAGGGATTTCAGTGTCCCCGAAAGAATGAGAGGTGTCGGAATATATAGGCTGTTGAAATGTTATTAATGGATAGAAAATTAATGCACATTTAATTGAAAATTAATGGATGTAACAGTCAGAAAAATGAACAGGCAAAAAGATTTTTGGGTCTCAGTCTGAACCCGAAGAGAAAATCGAATCGGCATTCGGCTCCCGCAGATGTGGACACGTAACCGCACTCGTTATGCGCACCAAACCGAACCGAGCCGTGCCAGACCGGGATGAAATGTCACGTCCCGTATCCCAAATACAACGGTGACGTCATAGAACACATCCCCAGGCTACGCGCCAAATTCGCGATTGTCGCCCGTAAATCAGCAGAATGGAAAATACAAGAACAATCACATTCATAATTACAACTTTAATTATATTTACATCAAGAGTATTTCTAAAGGTACATTAACTTTAAGTTTAGTTACAACAAAATGTTATACATCAGACTAACTACCAACTATCGGTTGCCTTCTCCAGAAATTCTCGCAGATCGTCTATTCATCATCATCCAGGGATATTGGATTTGCCGGAACGTCATCCTCACCTAGTGAACAATTACTAGGTCGTTTAGAAACGACAAGCAAGTCCTTGATCAAGGACGGTATATAAATGATAGAATAATGAATGAAAGTGAATGATAAGTGATATGTCTTGAAATTTGGAAAATTAGTTTCACTTTCATGAGAGTAAATTGAATATCTCAATATTAATTATTCCTACTTATTGCATAACACTAAATATGCATACAGTAACGTATGAAAATGCAATTTTGAGAACAACCCTTCCGAATATTATCCTAATCAGCTTTTTCCGACAACAATCCCGTATACCTGGGATCAGGTTATGACTTGGTGGCGCGGTGCTTAGAATCCGGCCCTGCCTCTCTTGGGCTTAAATGTACTGAGTCTCTCTTGAACCCAGAAAATCACCAAATCGATGTTGCTGTCGAAGAGGTGCAATTGTTGGATGGCACAGAATTAAATCCGGCCCTGCCTCTCATGGGCTAAATGGATGGCTCAGATTATTATGATCCGGCCCTGTCTCTCATGGGCTAAGTGAGCTAAGTCTCACATACTCAATTCGTATGGCCCTACGAATGAGCTAGTGTACTGATCAGTCTTTGGTTTTTATGTTGCGGAGCTGTAAAGGTGATATTCGGGTTGTTCTCCCCTCCCAATGCTTTCTAAGTTTTATGATTTCTAAGTGTTACTATTACATTCACAAAATAAGAAATTTATCTATCTAAAAGGCTAAAATGCATTTTGTAAATTGTCCAATTAAATGATATTTAGAAATCAACTTTTTCGAAATGGCATTTGGATTTAAACTACCAAGTGGAATTTAAGGAGTCTAATCCAATTTATGATACGTGTCTTATACATATCCTAAATATTCTCTAAGGTTTACAAAATCATCCAAATTTCTTGGAATGGTCGAGAATTAATCTTTCTCTTGAAATTTCCGAAAATTTAGGCAGAGTCTCCTTTGTATTTAGAGACCCCGAAAATTTACAAGAGACATGATAATATATAAATATAATCCGGGTTCGCCGACCCCTTCGGTGGAGCAACCCTCAACACCGGAAACCACGTAGTTAATAATTCGGGTTCGCCGACCCCTTCGGCGGAGCAACTCTCAACACCGGAACATCACAAAATAAATAAAAGTGTAGTTTTGAAGTTTATTACCTTGGCAAGCAATTTTAAGCAAATAAGCTAGTTTCCTAGTGATTGCAGCTTGCTAAATATTATACAAATTCAAAATAAAGTTATTAGTAACACAAATAATACTAGATTAAGTGTCATGTCTTTACAAATTAATTTACTACTCTTGTAATATTGACTTGATATGCAAAAAGAGTTTTTTAAAAAATTGAAATTTGATAGATGTAGGGTTACTTTAATATATAAGAACTTGTAAACACTCAATTTAACTAATTTATCATGTCAATATATGTCATTTTGGTAATTTTTATATTGTGGACAGAATTGATATTATACCAAATTAAACCCGAATTTTCGGCCAAATCCCTATATACTAAAATACTCATAATTTTGTTCTTAAAAATTGAAATTTGCAAAATGTATGTTATTTTGTCTTATAGGAACCTAAAAATTCTATTTTGACTATATAATGAAGTCCAATTATATTAAATAGGAATATTTTATATTATGGACAGATTTAATATTATTGAAAGAAAATTATCTTATTATTATACAAGGGAGTATAAAATTCTTATATGCATATTTTTCTTTTAAGTGTAAAGGTGGAGTCCCTAAGTTAAGTCAACTTGTAAGCGTCCATATAAGTACATGGATTGTGTCCACTAATTGTGTCAAGGCAAATGAATTCACATAATATCATATACAATTAGAGTCGAAGTGTTCATTGGTATATATATATATATATATATATATAATATATATATATATATATATATATATATATATATATATATATATATATATATATATATATATATATCTGTAATGTGTTCAACATATATATTTGCATTGATACAATGTTGTGTCCAGGTTGTATGGTGTTCTACACATTTATTCAAGCATCCATATACATACATTCAAGTGTCCATATTATATCCATCCACGGTGTTGTGTACGTATTGTGCCCAACATTGTGTCCAAAATGTATAATTATCCAAGGTGTTGTATCCATGTTATATATTCATTCTTAATTCATACAACACTCTTATATAATGGATTTTTGTCATGAATTTCCTAAATTCTAGAATATAAATTAATCTATATTTGTTCAAGGAAAATTAAAAAAATCAATTTGGGGACATTTCAAGAAAAAAGAAAGAAAGAGGACTTGCATATTGAAGTATTGATAGAATTTCGATGATAATGGATCATACTTATGATGTTCAAAGACATGAGGACGAAAAAGAAAAATATATTTTCGGATAGGCATTTTGACAAATAACTTATGAACAAATTAGGAATTCAAGGAAAGGAACTTGCCTTGGTTGAAGATGACCTAGGTTTCTCCACAATTTTCCTAATTGAACCCAACAATAGTTCAAAAATATATATTTGTTAGTAAACCCTAACCTAGGTTTAAAATTTGGAAAGGAATTTGAGAAGAAGAAGGGGTTTTACCTAGGTTTTTGGTTTTGGAAGGGAAGGAGGAAGAGATGGGTGGTGCTGGAGGTGGCGGGGGTGGCCGGCGTCGGGCGCGGGTGGCCGGCGGTGAGCTCGGGCGGCGGCAGCGGGTCCGGTCGGAGACGGCGGGTCCGGGCGAAGCAACGCACAGTAGCAGCAGTAGCAGTTCGTAGTAGCAGCAGTAGCAGTTGTGTGGAGAAAATGAAGGGGACAGGAATAAATAGAGGAGGAAAGGGAATAAGAAAATAATGGAGGGTTTGTTGAGCTTCTTCCCTACATAGCCATGTGGCTTATGGGAACTTGGAAGAAAGGAAATGAAGCCAGCTCTTCATTCTCCTGAAATGAGTCATAAGGAAAGAGAACCATGGGTCCAATGGTTTTACTTTCCCATGGGTGAAATTTTCACTAATTCCCCCTTCCCAAACCTAAAATTATATGGGTGCCCAACGTGAAAATTTTTACTGGAGACAAATTTGAGATTAGGTACATGATCATCTAATTATGTAATATATGTATATATTTGTTTATTTATTTATTAAAAAAAAATTTATACTTATACAATTATGTGATATTAGTATAAATAAAATAAAAATGACAATAGTATTACTATTATTTAGTAGTTATTACACTCTACCCTCCTTAAAAAAAATTTCGTCCCCGAAATTTTAAATAGTATATATAAATGCAATTACTGACCTGGCTCAGAGAACAGATACGGATATTGGCTCCGCATATCTTCTTCCTTTTTCCAAGTTGAATCTCCAGGAGAATCCTTACTCCAAGCTACTCGAACTAACGGAATGACCCGATTTCGAAGAATCTTGTCTCTTCGATGCAAGATTTCAACAGGTTTCTGCTCTATCCGTAGAGTTGGACCAACAGTGATCTCTGAATGGTTTAATACATGACTCGGATTCGATGCATATCTTCGGAGTTGAGATACATGAAACACATCATGTACTCCTTCCAGGGTTGGTGGAAGAGCTAGTTTGTAAGATACTCTCCCAATTCTTTCTAGTACATCAAATGGCCCAATATATTTCGGACTCAGTTTTCCTCGAGTACCGAATCTAATTGTTCCTTTTGTTGGTGAAATCTTCAAGAACACATGATCACCGGGTTAAAACTCCAACATCCTTCGATGTTTGTCAGCCCACATCTTTTGTCTATCTTGTGCAGCTTGCAGGTGGCTTCTTATTGCTTTGACCTTGTCTACTGTCTGTGTCACCAGTTCTGGACCTAGTAATTGTCTCTCTCCTACATCTGTCCAACATACTGGAGATCTACATTTTCTTCCATACAAGGCTTCAAAAGGTGCAATTTTGATACTATCATGGTAACTGTTGTTATAAGAGAATTCTACCAAATGTAGGTAGTCATCCCATGATCCTCCAAAATCTAATCTGCAGGCCCTTAACATGTCTTCCAAAGTTTGAATTGTCCGTTTGGACTGACCATTTGTTTGAGGATGGTAAGCAGAGCTGAACTTTAGCCGAGTACCAAGATTTTCCTGTAGACTTTTCCAGAAATGTAAGGTAAACCTGGTGTCTCTATCGGACACTATACTTACTGGTACTCCGTGTTGACTGACAATCTGTTTCATATACATTTCTGCCGGTGTTTTTGTTGACTGTCCAACTCGAAAAGGTAGGAATCGAGCCGTTTTAGTAAGTCTATCAACGATAACCCGGATAGCATTATTACCCTTTTGGGTCTTAGGTAGTCCTGTCACGAAATCTATTGTGAGATGCTCCCATTTCCATTCCGGTATAGGCAAAGGCTGAAGAAGTCATGCTGTCCTCTGGTGTTCCGCTTTTACTTGTTGACAGACGAGGCATTTAGACACAAACTTAGCAATTTCTCTTTTCATGCCATGCCACCAGAAATTTTGTCTCAAATCCTGGTACATCTTAGTACTGCCCGGGTGAATGGAATATTGCGAGTTATGAGCTTCGACATAACTTCTGTCCGCAATTCTCCACCGGGCACGCACAATCTATCTCCGAATCTTAATGATCCGTCTGGATGCTTCCTTATCCCGGTCTAGAGCCCTTCTTCTGTTTGTTTCCAAATTTTCTGAAGTTTTGCATCACCTTGTTGGGCTTCCTTGATTCTATCTACTAAGGAGGATTGTATTTGTAAATTTTCCCATATTCCTTCTGCTGTGGGACATATCACTTCAATTCCCATTTTTCTCAAATCCTCTAGGATTTCTTTTGGGGTGTTCATAAAGAATGCTGTTGGCTTTCTGCTCAGTGCATCTGCGACCTTATTTGCTTTACCAGGATGATATTCCATTGTCATATCAAAGTCTTTAAGTAACTCTAGCCACCTTCTTTGTCGCATATTGATCTCCTTTTGGGTAAATACATACTTTAAACTTTTATGATCTGTATAAATCTTAATCCTTTCTCCATACAAGTAATGTCTCCATAATTTAAGTGCAAATACGACAACTGCAAGTTCCAAATCATGAGTCGGGTAATTTCTCTCATGTTGTTTTATTGTCGAGAAGCATAGGCTATAACTCTCCCGTGCTGCATTAGTACACAACCTAGCCCCATGCCTGAGGCATCACTGTATATCTCATATCCACCCGATCCTGACGGTAATGCCAATACAGGGGCTGAAATCAGCCTTTCTTTTAATTCTTCAAAAGCTGCTTGGCATTTCTCCGTCCAATTGAATTTTTCTTCTTTCTGGGTTAGCCGAGTTAAAGGCTCCGCAATTTTTGAGAAATTTTCCACGAAGCATCTATAGTACCCGGCTAAACCTAAGAAGCTTCGAATTTCTGCTACAGACTTTGGTGTTGGCCATGATTTAACAGCTTCTACCTTCTTTGGATCTACTGAAATTCCTTCACCACTGATAATATGACCTAGGAAGGATATATGGTCCAGCCAAAACTCACATTTGCTCAATTTGGCGTATAACCGTTCTTCTCTCAAAGTTTGTAGTACTATTCTCAGATGCTCATCATGTTCTTCTTCATTCTTTGAATATATAAGGATATCATCAATGAATACAATCACGAATTTATCCAAGTATTGATAGAATACTCGATTCATTAAATCCATGAATATTGTAGGAGCATTTGTTAACCCGAATGGCATAACTAAGAATTCGTAATGCCCATAACGAGTTCTAAATGCTGTCTTCTGAATATCTTCCTTCTTGACTTTTACTTGATGATATCCAGATCTTAAATCAATCTTTGAGAATACCTTGGCCTCTCCTAGTTGATCAAATAACTCATCAATACGGGGTAAAGGATATTTATTTTTGATTGTTACCTCATTCAAGGCTCTGTAATCTATTACCAGTCGTAAAGTTCCATCCTTCTTCTTTACGAATAATACTGGCGCACCCCAGGGTGAGGCACTTGGTTGTATGAATCCCTTTGATAATAATTCTTTTATTTGTTTGTTAAGCTCTGCTAACTCTTCCTTGTTCATGGGATATATCTTTTTAGCTATAGGTGCTGCCCCAGGTATTAAATTGATAGAGAATTCTACTGCTCTATCCGGGGGCAGTCCTGGTAGATCTTCTGGAAAAACATCCTTAAAATCTTCTACAACTCTTGGGAATTGTTTTTCCTCCAGTTCTTGGAATTTTCCTCGAATTGGCAGTTCGAGTTTCTCTAATTCTCCAGCATCAAATTCTTTCTGGTTTCGATTAAATTCATATGTTTTCTTATTTGGGAGTTGAAATAAAATTCTTCCTTTTCCACAATCTATATTGGCCGACGTCCTAGTTAGCTAATCCATCCCAAGTACTATGTCATAATTGTTCATTGGGAAGACCAATAGTCTTACCCGAAAAGCTCCACCACCCAATTTTACTGGACAGGCGCTACAAACATGGCTAACCTTTACCATGCCATTGCCTGTAAGAATATTTAGATTCCTAGCCAGGGGTTGTGATTCAATTTTTCGTTGGGATATAAAACTAGCAGATATAAAGGAGTGTGTGGCTCCTGAATCAAATAAAACAGATGCTGGATATGATGAAACTAATATAGTACCTGTTACCACTTCGCCCGCAATCTCAGCTTCCTCAGTATCCAGCATGAATGCTTGCCCGTGTTTCTTCTTCTTCTTTCTAGCCTGGGATTGTCTAGCCTTCTGCACTTGTTGGTATTGATGGGCTTGGGATGCGAGTGGTGATCTTTGTTGCCCATAGGTTATCATGGCCTGATGTACAGGTGCTTGGAGCATTGGTCGAGGACCATTTCCTGGAAGCATTAACTTGCCCTGATTCCCTCGGAACTCTTGTCGTGCTCCTTGCCCCATATTTCAGATTACTGGCCCGGTGGTTGATTGTGGTAGACATTGACTAGTTTGGTGGTTAGCTGAACCACATCTTAGGCATAATCCCAACAGCTTTCTACAGTTTCTTTTTAAATGTCCAGGCTTGTGACAATAGTTGCAAATGAGCGGTCCATCCGAACTATCAACTTGGGATCGTTTAGATGGTCCTTGCCACTGACTTCTGGAGGATGGTGCTCCCGACTCCATAGCCATCTTCTGAGCTTGGGGCCGGAACGGTTGTTCTTCCTTTAACATCCTTTCCTGATTTCGGGCAGCTTCGGTTATTTCAGAATATGTTTGGCACCGATAGGCTGCAACCTTACTTTTTAAATGTCCTCCCAATCCTTCCAAAAACCTTGACACCTTAGTTTCCTCATCCGCTACTATGTATGAAGCAAAACGGCTTAGCCTGGAGAATTCGGCAGTATATTCATCAACTGTGAGCCTTCCCTGCTTTAGATGAATAAATTGCCTTTCCAGCTCCATTCTGGCTGACTTTGGAAAGAACCTTTCTTCGAATTTCTTCTTAAATTCTCCCCAAGGTACTATATTGTCAGACTCTTCAGGTTGCTCCGCACTCCACCAATGTTCAGCGACATCTTCCAACTGGATGCGGACTGTAGAAATCATATCTTCAGGCCTAACCTTTGCTGCCTTTATAATCCTTCTATGGTCCTGATCCATTGTCCTGCCCCTATCGGGTTCTCTGTCCCGTGAAATTTAGGTGGTCTAAGATCTCTAAAATCAGCTATTGTCCTATCCTTGGAGTTTGTCGCCCGCATTTGATCTAGTACTTGAGCGGTAGTGGCTTGTGCCGCATTTGCATGTTGACTGTTTGATTCTAAAACTTGTTGAAATAGTCGGTACATATCTGAGATAGAGGGTTCGGTTTGGCCTTGAAATGATGAAGCGTGGGACTATCCCTGATCAGACATTATCCTGAATTTTTTTGAATAAATTGTCCTATGTAATGTCCACAGAATTTTTTTTTTTTTTTGCATGCTTAGCAATAAAGGAATATGATTCATAAGAAATCACACTTAGAAAGCAAGCATATTTTATTTACTTTTATCGAAATATTATACAAACATGCTGCTGGGTCTTACATACTTTTATATAACTTTTTACAGACTTCCCTTACTTCCAGGTTATCATACATACATATCTGCTATATTATATAGCAGAGAAGAAAACAACCGTTATAGGACCCCTAATTTCTAGTTACCTACATATAAGGGTTCGTTCATAACTAAGGATCGTTACTTCGGGGTGTAACTCCTGGAAGTCATCTAGTGTTCCTTTGTACCCTTCAAGTATAGGGTCTATGTACAGATGATCGGGGTCTCGAACATATATGCAGTAGACCTGCCTTTCATGGTCTACTTCAGCACCATTTTCAATATCTCGGATGACAGGATTCATCACTCCATAGTATACTTCATAGAATGGTATGTCGTACCAGTCTGGTACTTTCCAAAGTTCCCTCACGTGTTGCTGGTGCCCATATAGGGTACGGTCACTCCCATCCCATGGCAAGCTTGGAAGGAATAGGTCCATACCTACATACACAATATTCTTTTTAATTAAACCATAATTGGAAGTATAAGGGTAAGAACATGGAGTCACACATACTTTATTTATTTTCAGAATAGTACATAGTCAGGCTTCACATTCTTGCTATTTACATTTTTTACATTTTTACATATTCAGTCACTCATATCCACATTTTTCTTATGTTGAGGATTTTGGCATCAGGATAGGTTGTCATCCACTCTTCCAGGGTGCCATTGTGTTTGGACCCTGGTTCTCCAGACGGTTGGGCCTTAATAAGCACAAAATAATTTACTATATTGTAGTATTCTATCCTTTCATCCACTATATCTGTAACTACGGGATGCTTCAGCTCGTAGTGGACTCCATAAGCTTCTATCATTCCTTTAGGTGCCACTCGCCACATCTTCTTCACAAACTCATAATATTCGTCCAGACTATGGCTGTGGTTGTCCAATCTTGCAAAAGGTACAAATCGGGACATGATCTATATCAAGAACTTTTACGTTAGTATACCTTTAAATAAGATCAAAATAAATGGCTTAGATAGTAAAAATAATAATAATTTGTAAAATGCTATTAATTATTGATATTACCTTCTTTAAGGATATCTATGGTAAGATTGGAATTCAAGGTTTCAACTATAGGTTCTTAATCTATGTTTTACTTTATACCTAGAGGGTCTCAATCCGAACCCGAAGAGAAAATCGAATCGGCATTCGGCTTTCGCAGATGTGGACACGTAATCGCACTCGTTACGCGCGCCAAACCGAACCGAGCCGTGCCAGACCGGGATGAAATGTCACGTCCCAAATACAACGGTGACGTCATAGAACACATCCCCAGGCTACACGTCAAATTCGCGATTGTCGCCCTAAATCAGCAGAATAGAAAATACAAGAACAATCACATTCATAATTACAACTTTAATTATATTTACATCAAGAGTATTTTTAAAGGTACATTAACTTTAAGTTTAGTTACAACAAAATGTTATACATCAGACTAACTACCAACTATCGGTTGCCTTCTCCAGAAATTCTCGCAGATCGTCTATTCATCATCATCCAGGGATATTGGATTTGCCGGAACGTCATCCTCACCTAGTGAACAATTACTAGGTCGTTTAGAAACGACAAGCAAGTCCATGGTCAAGGACGGTATATAAATGATAGAATAATGAATGAAAGTGAATGATAAATGATATGTCTTGAAATTTGGGAAATTAGTTTCACTTTCATGAGAGTAAATTGAATATCTTAATATTAATTATTCCTACTTATTGCATAACACTAAATATGCATACAATAACGTATGAAAATGCAATTTTGAGAACAACCCTTCCGAATATTCTCCTAATCAGCTTTTTCCGACAACAATCCCGTATACCTGGGATCAGGTTATGACTTGGTGGCGCGGTGCTTAGAATCCGGTCCTGCCTCTCTTGGGCTTAAATGTACTGAGTCTCTCTTGAACCCAGAAAATCACCAAATCGATGTTGCTGTCGAAGAGGTGCAATTGTTGGATGGCACAGAATTAAATCCGGCCCTGCCTCTCATGGGCTAAATGGATGGCTCAGATTATTATAATCCGGCCCTGCCTCTCATGAGCAAAGTGAGCTAAGCCTCACATACTCAATTCGTATGGCCCTACGAATGAGCTAGTGTACTGATCAGTCTTTGGTTATTATGTTGCGGAGCTGTAAAGGTGATATTCGGGTTGTTCTCCCCTCCCAATACTTTCTATCTAAGTTTTATGATTTCTAAGTGTTACTATTACATTCACAAAATAAGGAATTTATCTATCTAAAAGGCTAAAATACATTTTGTAAATTGTCCAATTGAATGAAATTTAGAAATCAACTTTTCCGAAATGGCATTTGGATTTAAACTACCAAGTGGAATTTAAGGAGTCTAATCCAATTTATGATATGTGTCTTATACATATCCTAAATATTCTCTAAGGTTTACAAAATCATCCAAATTTCTTGGAATGGGCGAGAATTAATCTATCTCTTGAAATTTCCGAAAAATTCGGCAGAGTCTCCTTTGTATTTAGAGACCCCGAAAATTTACAAGAGACATGATAATATATAAATATAATCCGGGTTCGCCGACCCCTTCGGTGGAGCAACCCTCAACACCGGAAACCACGCAGTTAATAATTCGGGTTCGCCGACCCCTTCGGCGGAGCAACTCTCAACACCGGAACCTCACAAAATAAAATAAAAATGTAGTTTTGAAGTTTATTACCTTGGCAAGCAATTTTAAGCAAATAAGCTAGTTTCCTAGTGATTGCAGCTTGCTAAATATTATACAAATTCAAAATAAAGTTATTAGTAACACAAATAATACTAGATTAAGTGTCATGTCTTTACAAATTAATTTACTACTCTTGTAATATTGACTTGATATGCAAAAAGAGTTTTTAAAAAAAATTGAAATTTGATAGATGTAGGGTTACTTTAATATATAAGAACTTGTAAACACTCAATTTAACTAATTTATCATGTCAATATATGTCATTTTGGTAATTTTTATATTGTGGACAGAATTGATATTATACCAAATTAAATCCGAATTTTCGGCCAAATCCCTATATACTAAAATACTCATAATTTTGTTCTTAAAAATTGAAATTTGCAAAATGTATGTTATTTTGTCTTATAGGAACCTAAAAATTCTATTTTGACTATATAATGAAGTCCAATTATATTAAATAGGAATATTTTATATTATGGACAGATTTAGTATTATTGAAAGAAAATTATCTTATTATTATACAAGGGAGTATAAAATTCTTATATGCATATTTTTCTTTTAAGTGTAAAGGTGGAGCCCCTAAGTTAAGTCAACTTGTAAGCGTCCATATAAGTACATGGATTGTGTCCACTAATTGTGTCAAGGCAAATGAATTCACATAATATCATATACAATTAGAGTCGAAGTGTTTGTAACTCCACTTCCCGGATTTTTTTTTTATATAAATAATGAGTTTCTAGTTATTAAACAATTGGTATTATTTAAGCTTTGAATAATAATATGGTTTTAAATAATAAATTAGCTTACATTTTATTGATTGGATGATAAGATTTTGGAGGGAATTAATTTTGGACAACTTTTCAAATTTGAAAAGTTGTTACAATGATTTGGGTCCACCATGTGATTCTCAATTGATTTTAAATCAATTTTCTGTAATTTTGAAACAGCAGAGGGCTTTTATGAGAATTTTACTTGGCGGAAGGGACTTTTGTAAATATGTTTTGGGAAGGGGGTAAATTGTAAATTGCAAATTTACTTTTCTTTTTAAGCCTGTGGTGGAGAGAGAAAGTTACTCTCCACCGATCCCTTTTTTTTCTCTGAGCTTTCCTTCAGTGAGCGATTTAGGGTTTCCTTCAGTGAGCGATTTAGGGTTTCCTCCAGTGAGCGATTTAGGGTTCCGACTCGGCCGGCGGCGACTTCGTCTTCGAAGACTTCGACGGTGGAGGCGGTGGCTCTCTCCTGAACCACGACTTCCTCGGTGTTCTTCCTCGACGGGATTTCTCTTCTCGACCGAGCTCGGCAACCTAGGCGGTCTTCGGCGACGACTCTGATGATGGATCTCCTTCACCAGCTCATCGATTCCTCGGCGAGTGGCTCGTTAGCATAGTTCGGTTTCTCCGGCGACGCTCTGATCGTCCACAACGGAGCTCGACCCACTGTGGCGGTTGTCTTCTCAACAGTAGCTAGGAGACTTCCGACGAGTAGATCCGGGTGTTCTTCTTCTCTTTCGTCAAGTTACAGTAAGCCATCCGAACTCATCAAATTCATTTTGGTTGTAGTGTTGGTTCCTTTAAGTTTAGTGATTGATCCTTCTTTCTTCTCTTCTGTGGAATTTACCCCTAGGAATCGATCCGTGCGAACTCGATTCTGGACGGATCGGTTAGGAGCTCACTCCCTAAGTCCTGTGACGTTCAATTGTGAGTTGTTTTTATCATTTTGGGTTGATCTATGCTGTTAGGATTTTCTTTTGAGTTTTGGGAATTTGGATGTTGAATGATTTCAACAGGACGTTAGATCGGGTGTCGATCCAATCAGAGTTCGAGGTCTTCTGTTCTTTCTATAATTCGATCTACTCGGTGAGTGTCTAAACTTGTAAGCATTTTACTCAGTAATTTGGGGTACAGACTAGAATAGTTGATCCTTAATATTAGGTTGTTCTTGTTAGTGAGGATTTGTTTATTCGAGTCATTCAGGAAGATCAGGATCCAGATTTAGAAATGGTTTTATCATATAATTTTACATATGTTTATTTTCTGATCTTGTGTGGAATGGTTGGATGAATACCTGAACAGTGATTTGCTGAACACTGGGAGCAGTAAAGTGTTGATCCTGAGCCAGTTCTCTTGTACTCTCTTCAGGTAATTGTTTCCAATATTTATTTCTTGTTGGTTGTTTTTGGGAAGGGGTAATGTCGGTTGTGTTTTTGTTCCAGTGTTCGTGCTGTTATGTTCGTGTCCGCCGGGATCATGTTGGTGTGTTGGGTTAGATACGACTCGATTAAGTCGTATTTATCATGGAGCGTCCAGTGTCTGGAACTGTTGAACCTGGGAGGCGTTAGATATCAGTGGGTGCGGAACTTGCTGATTTGAGCATGATTGATCTTCTTTATTTTGTTTTAGATTTTCAATTTGGTTGTATATTTATTCTTTAGATTTCCTTCTTAAGTTATCTGTATAAATAATTTCCTGTGATTTATTTTCTTCTCCTTAAATTATTGGTAAAAATTTGAGTTGAAGTTGGGACTCCTGGAGTGTAAAATTCTTGATAGTTATGAACTTTTCTTTTAATTTTTTTTTCTGTGCTCCTACTCCAGAGTAACTGGGAGGAAGTCAGTAACTGGGGGAAAAGTTGAGTGTGTATTGATGGCTGATTTTTGGCAATGGGCCGGACCTGAGGGGACTGGATTGGAGAGAGTATAGTTCATTTAAAGTTTTGTTAAAGTTTTGTGTATATTCTTTGTGAGGAATGGCTGTTCAAGTATAGGTATTATTCTTGATGAGGAAAGACTTGAAGTAACCAAGTGTTATATTGTCATGCCTACACGTGCACAACAGTAGTTGATTTATAATTGTTACTTTTAAATTGCTACTTGGAATACTTGCTGGTATGCTAAAAGTCTGTAGTATATGGATGAGTGCAATAGCTATTAGATTAAATAACTTTCCTTTAAATTGTGATTTAGAGTTTTGTTGCAACCTTGATTTGGAAGGTCTACAGGAGGTTGAGTTCTTTTATAAATGAGAGATCATAGGTAGTATTAGAATATTTTAAGGTTATGAAAGTATTTTACTCATGATAACCTTCTCTGTACATACTTTCAATCACCTATGGTTTTTGTATAGGTATTTAGGAAATTTATTAATATAAGTTTTTACTTAAATAATTACCCAGTTTAATTACCATAGAAATTAATGTTTAAGATAGATTGGTTTAAACTGCAAATGAAACTATACTTAGTTAAACAAGGAGCAATAGCTAATTGGTTAGTTGACAACATTTAGTTAGTATAACTTATTCATATATTAACCAACTTGTACACATCATTATTATTAACAGGAGATCATCCAGCTTTTTGCCTACTTGTACTTTTCTGGAGCAAGGCAAGTACTTTCTATGGTTTTGTACATTTACATTCCTGTACCCTTTTCTTGTGACACTGTTATAGCACGATATCATGTATTCCTGTATTCTGGTACTCCTGTTCTTGTACTTGCTAGTGTTGGGTGGGGAAATACACTAGCCATGTGACCAAACCCGGTTACTATATTCCTGTACCTAGCTTAGGCCTCGCACTGTGCACGCGGGTCCTAAGTCGTACCATATTCATGTACTCCTGTGCATGCTCCTGTACACACCCTAGCCGGTCACATGGACTAGATGTATTTCGATAGTGTGCACATCATGTCTGGTACTGCAGGATCATAGTTTCATTCCTGTACTTTACATTCCTGTACGTTACATTTCCTGTACCTTACATTCATGTACTATATCTCCTGTACTTAGTTCCTGTACTACTTTCCTGTATTTACCTGCTCATTCCTGTATTTCATTTCCTGTACATCTTGTATCCATTTCATGTTCATGTTTCATTACCTAGAACTGTACTTTGCTCCGCTCCTGAATAGGATATGTTGCAGGTGAGATGGAGGCTATTTGCGACACCTTCTATGGACGGGATGTTGCTATTATTGCTGAGCCAGCTGGAGCTGTGCTGGACCTAGAGGCCGCAGAGGCTTAGTACCTTTCCTTTATGTCATTTCTTATTTTGAGACTTAGTCAGACATTTGACATTTCTGGATGAATGTAATAAAACATATAGACTTGTACTATTTCTGGGATTTCGTTTATAGATGCTGTGATGTTACCTTACTTCATGATTACTTGTTAGTTTCCCTAGTATTGGTACAGCTTACTTCGTCGTGTCTAACGACGAAGGCTGGGCGTGTCCGACTCGTGTCCGATTATTCGGGAGCGGGTCGTGACATGTTTTTAGTGGTGGCCCATGCAGGTCCATCCTAATGGTACCTAGGACTTAGCGTACTATTGGGGGACTTGATTTACACTAGGAAAAACTTGAATCACAGCATAGGAAAACGGGTATATCGGGTACATATGGTTATTATATATAAACATTTACATTTTTCTGGTAGATTAGGTTTTTATCAATCACAAAGTTTTCTTTTTATGCAGGATGGTCGCCACTAGGAAGACCGCAGATCAGCCAGGAGTTGCGAGCAGCTCAGGAGTCGCAGTCAGCACTGGAGTGACAGGCGGTACAGAGCAGCCAGCACCAGACGTCCAGGCAGATCAGCTTCCGCCAGCGCCTCCTATCTTTCCATCGCTGCCGCCGACGATGATGCTTGACGGCAACCTAGTGATGGCGTTGTTTCAGCACTTTCTGGAGGCCCAGAACCATCAGGCAGCGCAGTTCAGAGCGACTGCCGTCGACGCGCTGAGGACCAGAGAGCCAGCACCAGCACCAGCACCAGCACCAGTAGCACCTCCAGCACCGCGAGGACCGAGACCCGGGACAGCGAAGGAGTACCAGCACCTTAGCCCGATGGACTTCTGGGGCGACGAGGGGATCATCTATGCAGATGAATGGCTGGAGAACGCAGAGAGGACCCTGACCATGGCGAATATTCCAGAGGACCAGAAGGTGTCAGTGGCTAGCATGCGACTCTTTGATTTGGCGAGAGCTTGGTACCGGGAGGAGCCCCAGTTGACGGATCCCCGGGTGTCTTGGACAGTTTTCAAAACATTGTTCAAGGAGAAATTCTTTCCAGAGGTGGAGCGTGATGAGTTGAGGATGCAGTTCGAGGCGCTGCAGCAGGGGACGATGACGGTTGCGCAGTACACTTCGGAGTTTACCAGACTCAGCAGGTTTGCTGAGAGACTGGTTAGAGATCCAGAGGACAGAGCATGGAGATTCAAGAAGGGTCTCAACAGGGAGCTGCGACATGCGGTGGCGATTAGCCAGGCGACTACCTACTCTAGCATCCTCAAGATCGCCCAGGCAGTTGAGAAGGAGGCGGACCCCAGACTGAAGAGGGACCGGGACGTGGGCAGCAGCAGCTTCCAGGCACCAGCGAAGAGGGTTCAGACTCATACTCCGGCGAGACCTCAGCAGCCAGCACAGCAGCAGCATCGACCAGCCAGAGCTCCTGCACATCAGCATCAGAGACAGCAGCAGGGGATTACTTGCACATTCTGCTATCGGCCGGGACATCGCTTCGACGAGTGCCGTAAGAGGCTCGGACTCTGCTTATTCTGCGGATCAGACGCACACCAGATGAGGGACTGCCCACAGGCTGCGGCTAGACTGACTGGAGGACCGAGAGGAGCTGGAGGACCACCACCTGCACCACCCAGAGCTCTACCAGCTGTACCACAGAGGGGACCAGCTTTACCCACTCAGCAGCAGCAGTTTGCACAGCGTCAGCAGAGGGGAGGACAGCAGCAAGGACGTGCTTACGTCATGGCGGCAGTTGAGGAGGATGAGGCAGTACCAGATGTGATCACAGGTTCTATACTTTTACATTCTTTTCCTGCCATTGCATTGTTTGATTCTGGAGCCACACATAGCTTTGTATCATATGAGTTTCTGCATAGACACGGCTTCACACCCAAGCCCACTAGGCGGAGCTGTCAGATCATGACAGGAGGTGGGTCAGTACCAGTGAGTGAGATGGTGGAATGCCCTATCACTATTGCTGGGAGGGAGATTAGGGCTCGACTTCTAGTGATGCCACTGCCTGGATTCGACGTAGTCCTCGGCATCGACTGGATGAGCGAGCAGTTTGCCGTAATTGACTGCCATGAGGGGAAGGTGATCTTCAGCCCGCCAGGAGTTCCACCGTTCGAGATCAGCAGACGAGTTGCAGAGAGGCCAGAGGGGGTCTACTTCGGAGCTGTTGCAGAAGACCAGGAGTTGCCGCATCCGCTGATTGCAGAGTATCTCGACGTCTTCCCCGAAGAGCTTCCAGGATTGCTACCAGATCGAGACGTGGAGTTCGGCATTGACCTATTGCCCGGATCAGCACCGAAGTCCCAGCACTGTTATAAGATCAACCCGAAGGAGGCGGCAGAATTGAAGGCGCAGATTGACGAGCTAGAGGGCAAGGGATTTATTCGATCCAGTGCTTCACCCTGGGGAGCACCGGTGCTTTTTGTGCCCAAGAAGGATGGGACGGTGAGGATGTGCATTGACTACCGTGCACTCAACAATATCACCATCAAGAACCGATATCCTTTGCCACGGATTGACGAGCTGTTTGACCAGCTTAGTGGAGCGAAGGTCTTTTCTAAGATCGATCTTCGGTCAGGGTACCACCAGATGAAGGTTCGGGAGCAGGATATTCCGAAGACAGCCTTCAACACCCGATACGGCCAGTATGAGTTCCTGGTGATGCCGTTCGGACTCACTAATGCCCCAGCTGTGTTTATGAACCTGATGAATAAGGTTTTCCACAAATATTTGGATAAGTTTGTCGTAGTCTTCATTGACGACATTCTGATCTATTCTAAGACGGAGGAGGAGCATGTTGAGCATCTGCGGATTGTTTTGGAGATTCTGCGGAAGGAGAAACTGTACGGGAAACTCTCGAAATGTGAGTTTTTCTTGGACAGAGTGGAGTTTTTGGGGCACGTAGTGACTGGAGAGGGGATTTCTGTGGATCCCAAGAAGATTGAAGCAGTGGAAGCATGGGCACCTCCCAAGTCAGTAGCAGAGATTCGTAGTTTCCTGGGTCTAGCAGGATACTACAGGAAGTTCGTGAAGGACTTCGCCAGGATAGCAGAGCCTATGACGAAGCTTACGCGGAAGGACGAGGAGTTCATATGGAGCGACGCCTGCCAGACAGCATTTGAAGAATTGAAGAGAAGACTGACGACTGCACCAGTTCTAGCTTTGCCATCGGGATCAGGAGGATTCGTCATCTGCAGCGATGCTTCGGGGAAGGGCCTGGGATGTGTGCTGGAGCAGAACAAGAAGGTTATAGCGTATGCTTCTAGACAGTTGAGGCCCCATGAGAAGAATTATCCTACACATGACTTGGAGCTTGCAGCAGTCATATTTGCCTTGAAACTGTGGAAGCATTACCTATATGGGGAGAGAGTGGACATCTTCACGGACCACAAAAGCCTGAAGTATGTCTTTACTCAGAAGGAGCTGAATATGAGGCAGCGCAGATGGCTGGAACTCATGAAGGACTTCGACATCAGTCTGCAGTACCACCCTGGGAAGGCGAATGTAGTTGCAGATGCTCTCAGTCGATATCCTATTGCTATGTATCTCACCATAGACCGGCATCTCTTGGAGGATCTGGAGAGCCTTGGGATTGAGATTGTTCTCCCAGGGTACGGAGGTCAGATGATGCACATGCAGATACAGTCGGGGTTGCTAGAGAAGATCAAGGAGGCCCAGTTGCTTGATGAGGGAATCCAGGGTCTTAGAGCTCAGGCAGAGTTAGGTCTGCTCGATGATTTCACCATTGTAGAGGACGGATCCTTGAGGCACGGGAGCCAGCTGTGTGTGCCTAAGGACTTGCGGGAAGAGGTGATGCAGGATGCCCATCAGTCGCAATATTCTATACATCCTGGATCTACCAAGATGTACAAGGATTTGCGTGAGTATGTTTGGTGGTATGGGATGAAGAGAGAGGTCGCCAGATTTGTTTCCAGATGCCTTGTGTGCCAGCAAGTCAAGGCGGAGCGCCAGAGACCAGCAGGACTACTCCAGCCTTTACCTATTCCGGAATGGAAGTGGGAGCACATTACCATGGACTTTGTCTCTGGATTGCCGCGTACTCCCAGTGGCAAAGACGCTATTTGGGTGATCATGGACAGGTTGACAAAGTCTGCCCATTTCATTCCGTTCAAGGTTGGGCTGTCGACCGAGAAGCTTGCAGATCTTTACATGCGTCAGATCGTGAGGATTCACGGAGTGCCAGTTAGCATCGTTTCAGATCGAGACAGCCGCTTCACGTCACACTTTTGGAGGAGTCTACAGCAGAGCTTGGGGTCACAGTTGAAATTCAGCACCGCCTATCATCCACAGACGGATGGGCAGTCCGAGAGGACCATTCAGACCTTGGAGGACATGCTGCGGGTTTGCGCACTCGACTTCGGCGGATCGTGGGAGGACCATTTGCACCTGGTGGAATTTGCCTATAACAACAGTTATCAGGCCAGCATCGAGATGACTCCATTCGAGGCACTGTATGGACGGAGATGTCGCACGCCGCTATCTTGGGACGACGTTGGCGAGAGAGCTTTACTTGGGCCAGAGATGGTGGTGGACTCAGCAGAGAAAGTCAGACTGATCAGAGATCGTCTCAGGGTTGCGCAGGATCGGCAGAAGCATTGGGCGGACAGCAGCAGACGACCGCTTGAGTTCGAGGTTGGAGACAGAGTATTACTGAAGATCTCACCGACCAGGGGCGTCATTCGGTTCGGCAGAGGCGGGAAGCTCAGTCCGAGTTTCATCGGACCATTTGACGTGACAGCACGGATTGGCGAGGTGGCGTATCGACTGGCGCTTCCAGCTAGCTTAGAGGGAGTGCACGATGTCTTCCACGTATCTCAGCTCCGACGATACATTCCAGACCCCAGCCATGTGGTGGACTATTCCGAGCTAGAGGTGGGCCCGAGATTGACTTACGAGGAGCAGCCAGTAGAGATCCTCGATCAGAGGGAGAAGCGCTTACGGAACCAGACTATCTCTCTCGTTCGTGTCATGTGGAGACATCACTCTCCGGGAGAGTCCACATGGGAGCGCGAGGACGAGATGCGAGAGCGCTATCCCACTTTATTTGATTGATTTGACTGTATTCTGTTGTGGGATTCTAATTCCAATAAATGACTAGTGTTTGGACCCTTGTGCTTGCTGAGATTTTGTGTTGCTTAGTTGTCCTTGAATTTCGAGGACGAAATTTTTTTAAGGGAGGGAGATTTGTAACTCCACTTCCCGAATTTTTTTTTATATAAATAATGAGTTTCTAGTTATTAAACAATTGGTATTATTTAAGCTTTGAATAATAATATGGTTTTAAATAATAAATTAGCTTACATTTTATTGATTGGATGATAAGATTTTGGAGGGAATTAATTTTGGACAACTTTTCAAATTTGAAAAGTTGTTACAATGATTTGGGTCCACCATGTGATTCTCAATTGATTTTAAATCAATTTCCTGTAATTTTGAAACAGCAGAGGGCTTTTATGAGAATTTTACTTGGCGGAAGGGACTTTTGTAAATATGTTTTGGGAAGGGGGTAAATTGTAAAATGCAAATTTACTTTTCTTTTTAAGCCTGTGGTGGAGAGAGAAAGTTACTCTCCACCGATCCCTTTTTTTTTCTCTGAGCTTTCCTTCAGTGAGCGATTTAGGGTTTCCTTCAGTGAGCGATTTAGGGTTTCCTCCAGTGAGCGATTTAGGGTTCCGACTCGGCCGGCGGCGACTTCGTCTTCGAAGACTTCGACGGTGGAGGCGGTGGCTCTCTCCTGAACCACGACTTCCTCGGTGTTCTTCCTTGACGGGATTTCTCTTCTCGACCGAGCTCGGCAACCTAGGCGGTCTTCGGCGACGACTCTGATGATGGATCTCCTTCACCAGCTCATCGATTCCTCGGCGAGTGGCTCGTTAGCATAGTTCGGTTTCTCCGGCGACGCTCTGATCGTCCACAACGGAGCTCGACCCACTGTGGCGGTTGTCTTCTCAACAGTAGCTAGGAGACTTCCGACGAGTAGATCCGGGTGTTCTTCTTCTCTTTCGTCAAGTTACAGTAAGCCATCCGAACTCATCAAATTCATTTCGGTTGTAGTGTTGGTTCCTTTAAGTTTAGTGATTGATCCTTCTTTCTTCTCTTCTGTGGAATTTACCCCTAGGAATTGATCCGTGCGAACTCGATTCTGGACGGATCGGTTAGGAGCTCACTCCCTAAGTCCTGTGACGTTCAATTGTGAGTTGTTTTTATCATTTTGGGTTGATCTATGCTGTTAGGATTTTCTTTTGAGTTTTGGGAATTTGGATGTTGAATGATTTCAACAGGATGTTAGATCGGGTGTCGATCCAATCAGAGTTCGAGGTCTTCTGTTCTTTCTATAATTCGATCTACTCAGTGAGTGTCTAAACTTGTAAGCATTTTACTCAGTAATTTGGGGTACAGACTAGAATAGTTGATCCTTAATATTAGGTTGTTCTTGTTAGTGAGGATTTGTTTAGTCGAGTCATTCAGGAAGATCAGGATCCAGATTTAGAAATGGTTTTATCATATAATTTTACATATGTTTATTTTATGATCTTGTGTGGAATGGTTGGATGAATACCTGAACAGTGATTTGCTGAACACTGGGAGCAGTAAAGTGTTGATCCTGAGCCAGTTCTCTTGTACTCTCTTCAGGTAATTGTTTCCAATATTTATTTCCTGTTGGTTGTTTTTGGGAAGGGGTAATGTCGGTTGTGATTTTGTTCCAGTGTTCGTGCTGTTATGTTCGTGTCCGCCGGGATCATGTTGGTGTGTTGGGTTAGATACGACTCGATTAAGTCGTATTTATCATGGAGCGTCCAGTGTCTGGAACTGTTGAACCTGGGAGGCGTTAGATATCAGTGGGTGCGGAACTTGCTGATTTGAGCATGATTGATCTTCTTTATTTTGTTTTAGATTTTCAATTTGGTTGTATATTTATTCTTTAGATTTCCTTCTTAAGTTATCTGTATAAATAATTTCCTGTGATTTATTTTCTTCTCCTTAAATTATTGGTAAAAATTTGAGTTGAAGTTGGGACTCCTGGAGTGTAAAATTCTTGATAGTTATGAACTTTTCTTTTAATTTTTTTTTCTGTGCTCCTACTCCAGAGTAACTGGGAGGAAGTCAGTAACTGGGGGGAAAAGTTGAGTGTGTGTTGATGGCTGATTTTTGGCAATGGGCCGGACCTGAGGGGACTGGATTGGAGAGAGGATAGTTCATTTAAAGTTTTGTTAAAGTTTTGTGTATATTCTTTGTGAGGAATGGCTGTTCAAGTATAGGTATTATTCTTGATGAGGAAAGACTTGAAGTAACCAAGTGTTATATTGTCATGCCTACACGTGCACAACAGTAGTTGATTTATAATTGTTACTTTTAAATTGCTACTTGGAATACTTGCTGGTATGCTAAAAGTCTGTAGTATATGGATGAGTGCAATAGCTATTAGATTAAATAACTTTCCTTTAAATTGTGATTTAGAGTTTTGTTGCAACCTTGATTTGGAAGGTCTACAGGAGGTTGAGTTCTTTTATAAATGAGAGATCATAGGTAGTATTAGAATATTTTAAGGTTATGAAAGTATTTTACTCATGATAACCTTCTCTGTACATACTTTCAATCACCTATGGTTTTTGTATAGGTATTTAGGAAATTTATTAATATAAGTTTTTACTTAAATAATTACCCAGTTTAATTACCATAGAAATTAATGTTTAAGATAGATTGGTTTAAACTGCAAATGAAACTATACTTAGTTAAACAAGGAGCAATAGCTAATTGGTTAGTTGACAACATTTAGTTAGTATAACTTATTCATATATTAACCAACTTGTACACATCATTATTATTAACAGGAGATCATCCAGCTTTTTGCCTACTTGTACTTTTCTGGAGCAAGGCAAGTACTTTCTATGGTTTTGTACATTTACATTCCTGTACCCTTTTCTTGTGACACTGTTATAGCACGATATCATGTATTCCTGTATTCTGGTACTCCTGTTCTTGTACTTGCTAGTGTTGGGTGGGGAAATACACTAGCAATGTGACCAAACCCGGTTACTATATTCCTGTACCTAGCTTAGGCCTCGCACTGTGCACGCGGGTCCTAAGTCGTACCATATTCATGTACTCCTGTGCATGCTCCTGTACACACCCTAGCCGGTCACATGGACTAGATGTATTTCGATAGTGTGCACATCATGTCTGGTACTGCAGGATCATAGTTTCATTCCTGTACTTTACATTCCTGTACGTTACATTTCCTGTACCTTACATTCATGTACTATATCTCCTGTACTTAGTTCCTGTACTACTTTCCTGTATTTACCTGCTCATTCCTGTATTTCATTTCCTGTACATCTTGTATCCATTTCATGTTCATGTTTCATTACCTAGAACTGTACTTTACTCCGCTCCTGAATAGGATATGTTGCAGGTGAGATGGAGGCTATTTGCGACACCTTCTATGGACGGGATGTTGCTATTATTGCTGAGCCAGCTGGAGCTGTGCTGGACCTAGAGGCCGCAGAGGCTTAGTACCTTTCCTTTATGTCATTTCTTATTTTGAGACTTAGTCAGACATTTGACATTTCTGGATGAATGTAATAAAACATATAGACTTGTACTATTTCTGGGATTTCGTTTATAGATGCTGTGATGTTACCTTACTTCATGATTACTTGTTAGTTTTCCTAGTATTGGTACAGCTTACTTCGTCGTGTCTAACGACGAAGGCTGGACGTGTCCGACTCGTGTCCGATTATTCGGGAGCGGGTCGTGACAGTGTTCATTGGTGTATATATATATATATATATATATATATATATATATATATATATATATAAAATATATATATATCTGTAATGTGTTCAACATATATATTTGCATTGATACACTGTTGTGTCCAGGTAGTATGGTGTTCTACACATTTATTCAAGCATCCATATACATACATTCAAGTGTCCATATTATATCCATCCATGGTGTTGTGTACGTATTGTGCCCAACATTATGTCCAAAATGTATAATTATCCAAGGTGTTGTATCCATGTTATATATTCATTCTTAATTCATACTACACTCTTATATAATGGATTTTTGACATGAATTTCCTAAATTCCATAATATAAATTAATCTATATTTGTTCAAGGAAAATTAAAAAATCAATTTGGGGACATTTCAAGGAAAAAAGAAAGAAAGAGGACTTGCATATTGAAGTATTGATAGAATTTCGATGATAATGGATCATACTTATGATGTTCAAAGACATGAGGACGGAAAAGAAAAATATATTTTCGGATAGGCATTTTGACAAACAACTTATGAACAAAATAGGAATTCAAGGAGAGGAACTTGCCTTGGTTGAAGATGACCTAGGTTTCTCCACAATTTTCCTAATTGAACCCAACAATAGTTCAAAAATATATATTTGTTAGTAAACCCTAACCTAGGTTTAAAATTTGGAAAGGAATTTGAGAAGAAGAAGGGGTTTTACCTAGGTTTTTGGTTTTGGAAGGGAAGAAGGAAGAGATGGGTGGTGCTGGAGGTGGCGGGGGCGGCCGGCGTCGGGCGCGGGTGGCCGGCGGTGAGCTCGGGCGGCGGCAGCGGGTCCGGTCGGAGACGGCGGGTCCGGGCGGAGCAACGCACAGTAGCAGCAGTAGCAGTTCGTATTAGCAGCAGTATCAGTTGTGTGGAGAAAATGAAGGGGAGAGGAATAAATAGAGGAGGAAAGGGAATAAGAAAATAATGGAGGGTTTGTTGAGCTTCTTCCCTACATAGCCAAGTGGCTTATGGGAACTTGGAAGAAAGGAAATGAAGCCTGCTCTTCATTCTCCTGAAATGAGTCATAAGGAAAGAGAACCATGGGTCCAATGGTTTTACTTTCCCATGGGTGAAATTTTCACTAATTCCCCCTTCCCAAACCTAAAATTATATGGGTGCCCAAAGTAAAAAATTTTATTGGAGACAAATTTGAAATTAGGTACATGATCATCTAATTATGTAATATATATATATATATATATATATATATATATATATATATATATATATATATATATATATATATATATATATATATATATTTGTTTATTTATTTATTAAAAAAAATATTTTTTATACTTATACAATTATGTGATATTAGTATAAATAAAATAAAAATGACAATAGTATTAATATTATTTAGTAGTTATTACACGAAAAAAAACAGTCATTTGGACTTGTAATTTGCATAATTAACCACCTATTTTTTTCAAACTAGTATTACAATCTAACATGAAATTATATATATATATATATATATATATATATATATATATATATATATATATATATATATATATATATAGACTCAAGAGTTTATTTTTAATGCAATAGAGAGATTAATATATATATATATATTAATCTCTCTATTGCATTAAAAATAAACTCTTGAGTCTATATATATATATATATATATATATATATATATATATATATATATATATATATATATATATATTTTTTTTTTTTAAAATATATATATATATATATATATATATATATATATATATATATATATATATATATATATATATATATATATATATATATATATATAGGAAAATGTAATATAGAGGAAAATGTACCTAAGGTCGACCTTAGGTAAGTTACCTAAGGTCGACCTCATTTTCCTAATATATATATATATATATATATATATATATATATATATATATATATATATATATATATATATATATATAATCACTCTATTGCATTAAAAAAAAATATATATATATATATATATATATATATATATATATATATATATATATATATATATATATATATATATATATATATATATATATATATAATCACTCTATTGCATTAAAAATAAACTCTTGAGTCTAAAGATGGGATCAAGGAGAACTCAAGCAAATTTATTAATATTATATATAATACATTGAACAGTGAATATATATAGTAGATATTAAAAGATATAGTCGGATTCCTAATTGTAAGGTAACGGATTCTAGCTGTGACTAGTCGGCAGATCATTTGTTCTTTGATTTCGTTTGAGTACGTATATTATATTCTCTTTTCTTGCATGATTTATTTTATTTATTTTGTATTTTTTGTCTTCATTTTGCAAATTATCATTAAGTAACAAATGTCAAATGTAATACAAATTGGCTGCATTGCATTGCCTTCGAAACGTCAGGGTCCCAAATTCTATTAAATTGGAAAGAGAAGAAACAAAGTTATTAATAAGCTAAAACATATATCCAATTCAATGTCGACCTAGATATAAGTCCGATAAGACTTCGGATTTGGACAACCCCTCTACTTAGGACATCCTTCAAATCCTGCATGATCCACAAGAGGTCGGAACTGCGAGTGACCATTTAGAATTAGCCCACAATAAAGATGAAAAGACAACCAAAATTAGCTTTGACTATGTTAATCCAAACCTTTGGGCCGGCCCTAATCTTAATATATAATAAAATTTCTACTATTATAAAGGGGCTTCAAAACGGCTCAAAATTGAGCCGTCTAAGTCGTGTATATCTTCAAACATTTAATTTTTAAAAATAAATAAAATAAGTAAAACATTCTTGAAAAAAGTTTAAATTTGTTTTATATATACAACATGGGAAATCAAAATTAAGCAAACAAGAAAATTACCTCCCACCTTAACCACATAAGTTAGAAGAAATATTTGACTATAAGTGGATAAATGCTTAATTTAGCGATTATTTTGATAAGCGTAGGAAAAAAAAATTACGAGCGTTTCACTAGTGTGAAAATAATGGCTGAAATTATGAATGGTTGTGCAAATTACCTCGACGAGGTTAAGACTCAAAGAGAAACATCATCCCAACACACAAAACGGAAGCAAATAACTTACAGAAGATCTCAAGTTTAAAGGGACACCATAGAGTTCAATAGAACCACAATTCACAAAGTTTCCAGAAGTTCCCAACATAAACAGAAAGGCAGCAAGAAAGTCTCAAGAACTTTTCACTGGCGAGAGGGTGAGCTCCTTTTTCCCAAACTGTGGCTAATGCCGACCTTTTCGGCCACCTTGACAAGTAGATCCTCCAACTTCTGGTTCCTCTCTGACAGGTTCTCATTGAGCGTCAACAACTTCTCCATCCGCGTCTCGAGCCTCTGGAGCTTCCGATCAACATCGTCATCCACATCTTCCTCCTGTATGCAAGAAGTATCCATGTTGAGAAAACAAGCAGAAATTTATGTTTCTACTTCCAGTCCTTATTAGCACTATATCTTGTCATATGCTGCTATCAGTGAACTTCTTGTTCTATGGTTGGATTGTCCGAGCCGGAGCTTATTTAGTTATCCATTCTTGTTATGGGTGTTGTTTTCGAAACAAATCAATGATGGAAGAACAATGGCCAGAAATAAAGGTTTTCGATTACAAACACGGTTGCAACCAGACAAAAAGAAATGTTTTGCAAGCACAGAAGGTTTATTCTTGCAAACACAGTTGCAAGTACAGAAGGTTTATTCTTGCAAACACAGTTGCAAGCAGACATAACGGATTGCAAAATAGAACTCGTGCTTCCTTGCAATCGTTGTTGCAATCGAGATAGAACGTTGTAAAAAACAAAAGGTTTATCCTTGCAAACACAGTTGCAAGATTCGTCTACCGCGATCTGCTCCCATGAATAAGCAGGTTCACAAACAACTTTTGGAACGCTCATAGTCAACTATTTTGTGACTCGAATGGGCTCTTGGACTCAGCGAACACCTTTTTTTTCTTTAATTTTTGTGCACCTCCAAAATGAGGGTGGGAGCTCTATTTATAGAGGAATAGAAACTCCACCTCATCTCCTATTTGATCTGGGACTAAAAAAATTAACACCCAAAAAATGAGTTTGATATTTTAGACCATCCAGCAATCAGCGGAGTCGTATGGCAGTCTGCGCCTACACCTGCACATGCGCGATGTGACACTTTGCGTCCTTGAGCCCGTGTCCGAGTCTGAGCGACAAAAAACATACATGTTTTCTTTGAGGAGTTAATTATGTTTTTCTCCTAGAAAATACCCAACATGACACCCACATGTGTCCCACCACACCTCATTTGTACACCTTAACACATGCAAAACATTATATTGAAATATTCACTTGGTGGTGTAGCCGATGTGGGTCTATATTACACTAGTTCAAAAACAAAAATACCAACAATTGGCTGGTCCTGAGAGTCACTTGCGACTCCGACCTCTTGCAGGTCCGGAACTTGAGGGTTGAGGTTGTCCAGACCCGAAACCTTGTCGGATTTACCCCTGGATCCTATACTTTCTATCAAAAGAAAAGCCTCATTTATATACCTGGAACGAATTGCTAGGGCTCTTGTCCTTTGCACCACCGCCGTGCCCTGGACTTCCGGAGCTCGCCTTGCTCGCCTTTCTGTGGAGATCTGAACTTGAACCGCGATGAGGCTGAACGTCGAGATGCAGTAATTGAGCATCATGATGGGGTTACGATTGGCGTAGGATCATGACACTAAAATGTGTGAATCAACAACTAATTATCAAACGTATATATAGTTTACGTATACCTTTGCAATGGCTTCCTCAATTGTATCCAAGTCGACGTCCTCATCGCTATCATATGTGCTTTGTCGTTGTCTCATGGCAAGAGCCTTCCTTCTCGCCTCAGGAATAGAATTCCACGATTGGGAGCTCTGTTATTCGCATGATCACATCAGCAAGCTAGACCTAGGGGTTAGTGATGAAGCAAGCAAACATACATGAAATGAAGATATTAAGCAAAATTGCCAATATCTCTTTGGAGAACGTTAGACATACCATTCTAGCTACTTACAGAACGGAGCTTCTTCGAGAGTGATTGAGCTTAGACATAAGCACATGTATATAAATTTACATATAAGGAACTAGATCTAGATTTTCGAAGTCAACTGCAAGAAGCGAGTAGTATAGTACTATTTGTTTATTATCGGTAGAAATATTCTAAGAAGCAAGTTGCACTATTTATTTTGTCATCAATAGAAATTTCGAAGAAGCAAGATGGAAACACGCATTCACTTTCCTAGTCTTTTTGTTAGGCATCCGTCTTTGAATTTGCCATTAAGCGCGTACGTCCGCCGTTAGCTGTCATTTTGGGACTTAAAAGCCCAAGAATTTGAAAATAAGGTTCCACTAACAAGATGTCCAATGCTAATTAGTGGAGAATCTGGAGATTAGTGAAGATGTGAAAAACTATAAATTAAGATTTTCGTCGTCAAAAGTCATATTTATATTTTTGTTGCATGTCTTTTGGACTCGCTGTCCTCAACTTCCATCATTATATAAATAGAAAGGATAATATGCTCCCATGACTTGATTTACTGAACTTCTGTCATCCAAGAAGGATCTTTATACATCTCCTCGATAACCACAAGAGCCATTCGAGTTCGATTAACAATCGTCTTTTATTTTTATTTTTACTAAGTGAAAAGAACAAAGTTTTTAATTTCTTACCACTTGAAAAGAGCAAACCATATCTTTAATTTTAATAAAATATGTAATTATCTGACTATGCGTGTTTGATAAACAATTTTAATTATTAAATATAAATAAAAATATTTTAGAATAAAAACTACTATAGTAAAACTTTAAAAAAAAAAATTATGTAGTAGTATATATAGTCAAGTACGTAGCCTACATTTACTTGCTGAGAAATTCTTTAAGATGTGAAAGATTCTTCATATCATGTGCTCCCACATGCATTCTCTAATGATCCTCGTTGATTCCTTAAGATTGCCATTGTAATTTTCTAAACACGTACTGATTTAGACCAAAGAAAGTGCATATATTAACCTCTGATGACTGACAACTGCGGGGGTGGTCGGTGAGAGGTTACCGAGACAGGTGGGGGCACTATGACTGAGGCTACAAACATGTATCATTTGTCGCATATCACTGAAATTGAAGTTAAACAACTATTTCGAAGTTTGAAACTTTGTATTTTGGACTGGTTTCATTATGTGAAAGGTCAAGGATCATCTTACAGTTTAATTTTATGGATATTTCGTAATAGGGTTTCACATAATAGTTAATATTAGAATTTGGATTTTCAAATTGTACAATTTTATTATTTTAGACTCTAAATCACTATTTACGTTGGCTAACAGACAGTGATTTGGAAATCCAATTACTAATGTAATACAATTTGGAGACCCAAAGGCTGATATAAACCGTCACGTGAGACCCAATTAGGAAATATTCCTTTATTTGATGGGCTTGCTTGATATGGATTCCCATACATTTTATACAATATTCCTTGTTTTCAAGAGAACAATTATTCAAATCACAAAAAGAAATACATAAATAAGGTGATGGTGTGTAGCATGGCCGGCCCTGGGGCCGTGCCAAAAATGCGGCCGCACAGGACCTCCAATTTTTTGGGGCCTCAAAAAATATTAGAGTTAGTTTTATAATTTTGTATTTAAGTATTCCATTTCTTTCTCAATCCCAACTCTACAATCCGTCCAAGTCCTCCAATTCTTCAATCCCTATTCCCTATCCCTATTTCCTATTGACTCTAAGATTCATATTTATAATCACACAAAAATTTAGGATTTCTCAAAGATCTTGTTCTGACCGGTGTGTTAATTGCTATTTTGTTTCTAAAGATCTCTCAATTGTTAGATAAATTTATTTTGTACAATAATGATCAATTTTTATATGTATATAATTTAAGAATTTGGATGTGCAAGCCAGGACTTTACTTAAGAAACAATGATGTCGAAGACCGGAGTTCTTGGTCTCGCATCAGGTGACTCGGGGTCATGGACCGGTCCTATGATTTACGGGACCTATGACAAAATCTGAAATTTGGACCTTTTTCACATAATTTTTTTTAAAAAAAAAGCATTTTTAAAAGCAAAAAGTCATCAATTAAGATATCAAAATCATCAATCAAGTTATCATATTTTTTCCAGATTGGAGCGCTGGCTTTTTTGCTATTTTCAGATTGGGTCTTTGTTTTATTTTATTTTTTTAATTTTTTGTTATACCTAATCTATTTTAAAATTATGGGACCATCCAAAATTGGAGATCTAGGACGATCGCCTACATCGTCGGCCCTGGGCTAGTGCTGCTCAGGTCTTGGAGGCTCTAAATTGTGTGATTACATATTACTTCTCATTTGGGTATTGATCATCATTCATTTTATTACATGTTCTCATCAACAGAAAAATTTGAGACCAAATTTAGACAATTTAACGGTCAGTACGTCTTCTATCTAAAACATCTTTATTATACTATGTAATGTGCTTGAATATAGATAATTTGAGATTTGGTTATTTTGTTTACTAATTATCTATAGATTCAGTTGTAACATATAAAAAACAGCTTCTCTGGACTTTGATAAAGACATATAATAATACATTTAAAAATATGAATAAATAAATTTAGGCCAGATTATGAGATTCGCACAGGGCCTTCAATTATTAAGGACCGGCCCTCGTGTGTAAAGAACAATAGTCAAAGGAACCAGCTCGCATGCCGCTTTGCCAGTGATGAACAACCCCTTGCATATGAACTGGTCGTAAAGCTTGTTTTGTTTACTGTTCGCCATCGAAAAAATGGCACAAATCGTTTTTTATTGTAAAACTTTGGTATTTCGATTACAAACAGAACATAGTACAATATAGGACTTAGACGTAGTCCTAGTAGTACACTTTTATTTTTAATCTGGGAACCGTATCGATGGAGCGAGTGGTAATGCGTTGACTCCGTTGACGATCTGAAGACGAATTTGAATTCTCTGAGGGTCTGGGTTGCCCTGGATGCCGGAACGTCTTGAGGATAAGTAGACGTTAAGTGTCTCTTCTGATCTCTGTATGTGGATATGATTATCTGTGTGTTGTGTGCGTAGATGAAGGAATGATCCTTCTATTTATAGGCAGCAGATTGGTCTGCTCATGCGCGCATATGTAGGACGCGTCTGTACGTGGAGACGCCACGTGGCTGATGCTTGGGGTGTGGAAGGGGAGCGCATGGACGATGCGCCTTGAGTTGGAGTTGAATCTGTTTGAACGTTCAGCAAGGTCTTTCCTCTTGTAAAACTGAATGGCCAAACGGAGGCCAAATCCTTCCGCCTCTAGTGGTGAGCTTCCCTCTTGAAATGTCGCAAAAGCCTCCAGAAAGAAAGTGGACATGACAATCACCAAGTAGTGCGGATGCACCCATCTTGTCATCTTAGAAGGCTCCATCGAAGTTGAATTTCCAATGGTGTGGAGGACACCAGCCAACATTCGGAGTCGAACTTGATTGGGAAGGCGTACTAGGTTGCATCTTCAAATCGGGGGAGTCATACGAGTCTCAAAGCCTGAAAGCTTCTCTGAGTATACTCTCGTTGTTGACTGATTTGTGTCCGAAGATTGAATCGTTCCTCGCCTTCCAAATAGCCCATAGGAGATAGAGGGTGGATGAAGTAGTAGCGAAGGATGCTTTTGACGAAGCTTTGGACAGTTGAATGAGGACGAAGATACCGATCTGTTTGATTGTATTGCCCTCCATGCAGACCCTGAAATTGGACGATGTTCGAGTATTCTCCACCCAAAAATAAGAACTCGAGGGCATATATTGTTATTGAGATGCCAATGTTTGCTCTAAACAAGGCTGCACGCTGGACGCTGGTTGCTGGCTTGTGGGGATTTGAAATCATGGATCAACTTATATGCAGATTTCGAATTGAAGATGCCGTTAGTTGTGTGAGTCCAAACAAGAATGTCCCCACCGCTGCTGCTAGTGAGTGGAGTTTGCATGATGACAGATTTGGGGAACATGAGATCGTACACAGTTGACATTAAAAGTTAAACACCACATATTGTTGTTGGAACGGGGGTTTTGCAGTCACATGAAGCTCAAATTGTAGACAATGAACTCGGATTCATAATTTTAACGAAGGTAATGGATTCAAGCTGTGACTAGCCGGCAGATATGTTGTTCTTTGACTTGGTTTGAGTTTGTATATTATATTCTGTTTTCTTGCATGATTTTTTTTATTTTTATTTTTTGTCTTTATTTTGCTAATTATAATTAATGTAACAATGTAACACAAATTGGCTGCATTGCATTGCCTTCAAAACTTCAAGGTCTCAAATTCTGTTAAATCGGAAGGAGTGGAAACAAAGTTATTAGTAAGCTACTATAAACATATATCTAATTCAAGGTCGATCCAGATATTTAAGTCCGACAAGTCCACGGATTTGGGCAACCCCTCTACATAGGACGTCCTCCAAATCCTGCATATTCCATAAGAGGTCGGGATCATAGTGACCCTTCGGAACCAGTCGACAATAAGGGTCGAGGGACAACCAAAATTAGCTCCGACTATGTCAATCCAAACCATCGGACCGGCCCTAATCTGATTATATAATAAAATGTGGAAATAATGACAGAAATTATGGATGATTGTGCAAATTGCCTCGACGAGGTTAAGAGAAACATAATCCCAACAAAACGGAAGCAAATAACTTATAGAAGATCTCAAGTTTAAAGGGACACAATAGAGTTCAATAAAACCACAAAGTTTCCACTAGTTCCCAACATAAACAGAAAGGCAGCAAGAGTCTCAAGAACTTCAATGGCGAGCGGGTGAGCTCCTTTTTCCCAAATCGTGGCTAATGCCGACCTTTTCGGCCACCTTGACAAGTAGATCCTCCAACTTCTGGTTCCTCTCTGACAGGTTCTCATTGAGCATCAATAACTTCTCGATCCGCATCTCGAGCCTTTGGAACTTCCGATCATGATCCTTCACAACATCGTCTTGAACATCTTGCTGCTGCATTATCCATGTTGAGAAAACAAGCAACATGTGTAATGAAATTTATGTTTCCACCTCCAGTCCTTTTTAGCACCGTATACTACTATCAGTGAACTTCTTGTTCTATGGGTGGGTACTTGTCCGAACCGAAACTTATTTTAGTTGTCCATTCTTGTTGTCGGCTGGTCATGAGAGTCACTTGCGACCCCGACATGTTGGAGTTTGGTCTTTTTCAAGGTAAATTTTAGTCCAACATCGGCTAGACCAAAAGAGTTGTATCTCTATATAATAGCTTTCCTATTTTAGAGATGCACATGTGGTGTGGAGGTGCACATGGGTGTGCCATGTGGGGTTATTTTTCTAATGGAAAAAGGACTAAATCAACAATAAAAGCATTCATTCTTTTTGCTCTTGGAAAATTCATTTCCATGGGAGCTAAGCCCCTACGGGGCTTAGCGACTCGGACTCGGACTCGGACTCGGACTCGGGCTCATGAGGCGTAATGTGGCATTTTGTTGGCACGACACCACGATGCTACAGTAGAGGAGGAGTTTCTCATGTTACAGTAGCACGACACCACGATGAGGTACCCGGTTAGGGATAAAGCCTCGGCCTTGCAAGCCATGTCGTTGCGGCGTAACACCGCAAGGGAGCCTAAGGCTTCATGCTGTGTAGTTTGGCACTACAAAGAGGCAGTTGCCTCATGCTACAGTAGTATGACACTACAAAGGTTCCCAGATATGGGGTGATTCCCAGAGAGGGGTAATGCCTTGGCTTTAAGCTATGTCATAGCGGCGTAGCACCGCAAGGGAAGCGCAAAGCGCTTCATGCCATGTCTCTTTATAATGAACTCACCTATAGTGTATGGACAAAGAGATATCAGACCGTCTCTTGAGGGTAAACTTGTAGACGCCCAAAATTATACACTGAAACCAGGCTGGCACAGGGCCTTTAATGTGTAGCCAGAAGCACACGTAACTATATTATGCGAATGGAAATAATTTCAGCTATGATGCAGAATTCAAGGCTTAGTCCATTCTTGTATTATAGTCTGTTGTTTGACCCACACGGAAAAATTCAAGTCGTAAGCGACAACTTTCCTAATGCATGATGGACAGTTACTGTGGGGAATACTTATACCCATATATATAGAGATATGTGGGGGATTGTTGGAGTTTGGTCTTTTTTAAGGTAAATTTTAGTCCCACATCGGCTAGACCAAAGGAGTTGTATCTCTATATAATAGCTTTCCTATTTTAGAGATGCACATGTGGTGTGGAGGTGCACAAGGGTGTGCCATGTGGGGTTATTTTTCTAATGGAAAAAGGACTAAATCAACAATAAAAGCATTCATGCTTTTTGCTCTTGGAAAATTCATTTCCATGGGAGCTAAGCCCCGTAGGGGCTTAGCGACTCGGACTCGGACACAGACTCGGACTCGGGCTCATGGGCTCAAGAGGCGTAATGTGGCATTTGTTGGCGCACTTTGCACTTAGCACGTCAGCATCGTCGCTAGGCGCATAGTGCGCTTTAGTTGCGCTCGTTGCGCGAGCCAGTTGCGCTGCCACGTTGCGCAAGCCCAGTTGCGCTGCCCAGTTGTGCAAGCCCAGATGCGCGCCCAGGTTGCGCTCAGGTTGCGCTTGGGTGCGCTGGGTTGCGCAGGGTTGTGCTGGGTTGTGCAGGGTTGTGCTGGGCTGCACGGGTTGCTCGGGTTGCACAGGCACGCTGGTTGCGTTGCGTGCACGGTGTACGCAGTGCGTGCAGTACACACAGTGTGCGCAGTTCAGGGCGCGCTCTGTTACGCAGAGTGCAAGGAGCGCTGGGTGTGCACAGTTGATAGCAGAACGTGCGTTTGCATGTTCTGAGCGGTTGTTACATGTTCGGGGTGGTTATTACCACGTCCCTAACTTTGTGGCAACCGACCAGTTGCTGCAGGGCCTATATAAGGCATCCTCTCTCTCAAGGCTAATCACAGAATAAAAAAGAGAAGCCACCAGAAAGTTTACGAAGTGTTCTTTAGCACAAGTAAACAGAGAATTCAGACGTGTTCTTTAACACAGTTCTGATCTGCAGCCTTCGAGAGAGAGAGGAAAGGCGCCGCACCAGCGTTGCTTTTGCACGAAAGTTCGTGTCCATCCGAGGAGTCAGAAGAGCAGGAGTGTTCCAAGTTCTCCGACGAACTTGCTGGTTCCTGGAAGCTGTTCGTGTAGGGCGAATAAAGCTTTTAGCAACGGTGATCATTCACCCCAGCAGACCATCTTCCATATTTCATCTGTCATCTTCTTCGTTGCTGTGATTACGAAATCTTTTTAGATTCTCGTAATATCATAACGATATCTTTTTAGATCTTCGTTATACTTGCGCAACCTTCCTAGAAGTGTTGCGTTGGAACATTATTTTTACAATTGTTTCATATTCTCAGTTTTTTATCGAAAATTGTGCCCCGATAATAACAATCTCAAAGCTTTATTGCTACGATGGAAAACTTTAATGCTTCACTCCTCAACACTGACTTCTGTAAGTTAGAAAAGTTTGATGGAGAGCATTATCAAGTCTGGAAGAGGAAGGTTTATCTCACTCTTCAACTCAGAGACGTTGATCTCGTACTGCTTGAAGAGGAACCTACTGTTCCAGATACTGGGTCTGCTGCCGCAATCACTGCGGCTACTAAACTTCAGGCCAAATGGAGAAGGGAGAATAACATTTGCAGGTTGCTTATCCTGAATGCTATGGAGGATTCTCTAACAGAATCCTACAGTAAGAAACCTATTGCCAGAGACATATGGGAGTCTCTGGAAAAACTGTACGAAGAAGACAAAAATATGAGCAAGATATTTGTGGTTGAAAAATATCACAAATGGCTCTTTGAGGACGAGAAGTCCATGCTGCCGCAAGTAAAAGAATTTCTGAAGCTGCGACAGAAGTTGGATGACGAGGCGATGCCCCTCCCTGACAAGTTTGTTGTTGGATGGATTGTCTCAAAGCTTCCCGCTGGGTGGAGTAAGTTCTATGCAAACATGCATAGGAAGAAGCTAGAGATCAGCCTTGAAGATCTCTTGCAGGAAATCTATGTTAAGGACCAGATGCGGACTCAACTGAAGGTGGACACACTGTCCAAGCAATTGGCTAACGCCAATCTGGTTCATACCAAGGAACCAAGGAGAAAGCAGGCGGCTTCCCACAGCAAGAAGAAGGACCCTAACAGTAGCACACACTTTTTGAAATAAGGGTATTTTAGTCATTTTAGCTATTTTAGTCATTTTGTGATTTTCTAGATATTATTGACTTGTGTTTGTTTTAGCATTTGGTTTAACCATAGAAAATCCATATTAGAGACTAACCATGACCTATGATGATTATCTAGCGAATTAGATTTTATTTTAGGCTTTGGTTTAATTTAGGAAGCCTTTTGACCATTTTTAGGCTATTTAATTAATTGGCCTTTTAGCCTTTTGTTAATTGAGCTTAAACTCAACTTAAATAGAGGAGTGGGACCCATGAACCAACCCTAACCCTATTAGGACTCATATGGCCGGCCAAAATAGGAAACCCCCATCTCCTATATAAATATTGCATTGGTATAGACACCCCCTTTATAAAATCCTAGTTTCCAGCTCTCCAAAACCCTAACTTTTTTATCCGACCTCCGTTTCACCCCAAACGAAGTGCGTTTTGATTGTGGGAAGGAGGATAATTTGCTGGAGCATTGTTAGCAAGGAGTTGGAGGCGTTTGCTCGGTGGAAACTGGTCGTCTTATCGATCAAGGAGTCAGCTTCTTGAGTTTTCAACTCGTAATAGGTAAACCCCTAAACTCCATAGTTTCTTCTGATTTTTCTTCATGGTAGCATGAATCTAGGTACCCTAGACCCACCCATGAAGTTTGGTTAAGTTTCGTGTCCGTTTGATAGGTGTATCGGACACGTATCGGATTAGGTTTAAAGGTGTTCGATGAAATTCCTTTAGATTTCGATCATGTTATTTTTTTAATATAATTTCATGAATTTATAGCCCTATAGGTGAGGATTCCTAAACCCTAGGTTCTTGGTTGAATCGACACGTTTTCGTGTTCGAAACAGGACACGCACGCGCAGCACGAGGACCGCGCGCGTGTCCAGCTGATGCTGTATCCGTTCTTATTGGACACAGCGGTTCAACTCGAAATTTTTGGTCAATAGGGAGGCACCACGACTGACAGCATGCTCACAAAATTTCGAAGGATTTCGTGGAGCGTAGAGGGAGAAATCGACTCGGCATCGATCGCGGCCCGACGCGCGCGCGTGAGAACGCGCATCCGATACGCACTTCGTGCGACTCGGACACGTGGCGAGGGTCCAGTGCAGGCACGTGGACGTGTAGTCCTATAGTTGGGCTACGTGTACGAGCAACCACGTGTCCTACCTTGCGCTGTGTCGAGACCTAGATCGTGTGACACGCGTGCTCGAGAACTAGTTTTAGTTTTGGTTCTTTAGTGTCCAGGACACTTCGTATCCTATTTTCTTGGACACGATTGCACCTACACCTCATGTTTAGACCCAGGACACGTTACCAACCTTTGGGTTCGAGTATTAATAGGTTTTTCGATGTTTTGGGTTATGAGTAGGTTCGAATGTTAAGTATCGGGATTCCAGGTTGCATTCTCAGTTTTTTTTGTTATTTTTTGTTCAGTTTGATTCATGTGTAATCTTGTATTTATAATCTACAGATCCCTGTTGACCTATACAAGAGACTACCTACTAGTTTACAATAGGTTAAGGCCTTGATCGAATTTTGGGTAGACTCATAGATTTGAGTCTTCTTTAACAATCCAGATTTTTGATGTTCAGAGATTGAATCTCTGTTCTGTTCTTTTGTTTCAGTTCCTCAAACCTAGATGTTAACTACTGTACAAAACCCAGCTTTTCAGACACTAGTTAACCATATCTAGGTATACCTATTAGTTGCCTGATGGAATGGCTATGATTCTAGTTGGTTAGCTATAGGTTAGTATCGAGTCTTTATTAATAGTTCAGTTTGATGTTCAGAATTGAATCACTGTACAGATTAAATTCATACCTATTTCTGTGCAAAACTGAAACCTACAGGATCCATTTTTGACCCACAAAGTGATTACTTACTGTTTGCATCTTAGAGTTGGTTGAAATTGAATTTGGGTATCATGAAGTTCAGTTCCTTTTCTTGGTTTCAGTTTTCAGTTAGGTTGGCATTTCTTTCCATTAGTTTTGTAGGTGAAATCTGAATGTAAACCCAGCCATTTAGGTCCTATAGAACCTATATAGGAGATTTCATGATTTGTTGTATCAGAGATGGCTGGGAATGATTTGGGTTAACCATGGGTATTGGGATTGGTTAGAATTCCAGTTTTTAATTCTTCTTTACCTGTTTAGTATTGTTGTTCAGGTTTAGCTGCATGTTTCATTTGATTCTTGTTTTAACTAAGCCACAGACCTATGTGACCACACCTTTGTGATTTCTGTAGATTGCATCATGAAGTTAGGCTTTGTTCAAGTTTTGGGCTTAGCATAGGCTTCCTAAGTATCTATGTGGGATATCAAGGATAGGTGTTCACCTATAACTGTTTAAGTGACCATTGACCTAACTGTTTCAGTTTAGATAGTTAGTTAGCTATTTGGGATACCAAGTCAGTTAGGATTTGTGATGACAAGTGTAGTTTAGCCTATTGATTAGTTTAGGAGTTGTTGAAGGGTATGATAGATTCTAAGTTTGAGTGTATTAATAGTAGGTAGGATTTTGGTATTAGGATGCATTGGTAGTTGATATGTAGGACTAGTATTGACCTAAAGTGGACTTGTAGACTACTTAACCAACTTTGACCTAGTTTGACTAGTTTGGTTGACCAGAGTTGACCCAAGGTTGACTTTGACTTAGATTGCCCTAAATCATGTAGAATTTGCATGGAAGACTTTCTTTATGATATTTTAGACTGTATTATGACATGTGGTTGTTTTAAATAGGATCGTATTACTCCAGTCTAGTCACTTTTTATCATCAGCAGTTCGGATTGCCAAGCGAGTACATTCTCTGATCTTTTTATGCTTCTTTGGATATGTACTCTTGTTATAGACTAGTATACTTGATGCTGACACGACGTTCACACGGAACGGTACCCTATGGATCTTTTCATGCGATGTTATCCCCTCGGATACATCGAGTATGTCATGTTTTATGTACTTTATCATGGTCATCATGTACTCCATGTATTCACTTTTATCCATGTGCACTCATATGTTATTCATGTACACTCATGACCATATGAGCTCCATGTATACAGTAGTTGTTATTCATGTGCAATAACATAACATGCTTCGATCCTTGTGTATTGGTTGGGGGCAGGGAGAGTGTAGTTGGTTATGTGATCATTATCCCCAGTAGTTGTTATCCATGTGCATTCCGTAGTTGTATCCATGTGCAACCCAAGCTGTTTACATAACCAATTCATGCTCTGTTTCACGTAGAAGGTTATATTCCTTATTTATCATATTTACATCTCAGTTATATCTTCTCTCCTGTTGATTTCTCTTTACAGCGATTCATGTATAGTTTTCTATAGCTTGCTTTATATATCCATTCCTGATATGAACTGTTGTGAGAGATATGTGCTCGTTCCGTCCTGACTGGACATGTTGAAAATTTTACAGGTGATGATGAGGAGTACTGTCCTACTTATTATGGCATTGGCTTAAATGACACTGGCGACGTGGACCCACAGGAGGATCCCACAGTCGCTGAGGACTTGCCCATAGTCTAGCTGAGACTTAGTACTTTATTTTGTATTTTCTGTTTGAGACTTTATTGAGTTGTACTTGAGATATTTTGGTGGTTTACACCTATACTTTATTGTGACTTTCTTGAGATTCTTCTTCTATTCCATCTTAATATTGTGATTGAGTTACGTATTATTTTACCCTCTAATCATAGTTATTTAGATTGTGTTAGATATGGTGACTCAGGACAGCGTTCTACCGCTGACACTGCGACGTAGGCTGGGCGTTCGTTACTTCTCGTGCCCTCACACTGGGTGCGAATCGTGACACGTTTTTAGTGGTGGTCCATGCAGGTCCCGATCACAACTCGTGTGATTCGTAGTAGTACTCGAACTAGAGTATCATTACAACCTGCAATAGGATATAGGATATAAGTTAAGGTACTCAATCACTATTAGAAATTCCTGAGAGATTCCTGGGACGACCCTTGAGAATCTCATTTTGAGCTTCGATTTAAATTCCTTTTCCCTTACTTTAGTCCACCTTCCTCCCTCGATTCTTGCATCTTGTTTGAACTCTTTTCACCAATACCCTTACTTTCTTGTGTTTAATAAATGGTTAGGAAGATGGCTACACTGCTATATACTCATTGGACAAACACATGGCTAGAAGGATTACATTAAGGAATTGGAATACATGGAGACTTCGACTAAGTTATAAGGGCATTTTTTTAAATGGATGATTTAATGATTAGTAGTTTGTAAGTTGGGATATTACCAAGAAAATTTATCTTGAAGATTCTAAGTAGTAATCACCATAGGATTATAAAATTATATTTTGATACTGGAGGAAAATAGTTAGAATCTATATAAATCGATTTTAGGAATTGATGTGATTTATGAATTATTGGATTATGATTATACATCTTTGAACGTATATAGATTGGTTTGATAATGAAAAAAGGGGATGGCAGTATGAACTATTAAATGGAGTCGTACAAGTTGCGATGTATATATTTATGGATTTTAATTTAAGTGGAAGAAATGATATTAAAATTTTTGGTTTAGAAGATCGGGAAGATATGAAAACGATTGTTTTGGAAGAAATTATTTTTTTAAATTTGGAATCATGTCAATTGATTGAAGATTTAAAAATCTATTTGGATTTTGGTTTAAGAAGTAGTGATTATGTTTCAATGACTTAGAAGGAGAAATTTTGGTTGATAAGTGTGTTGAAATACTGAGCTGTAAATGCTAGATTGCCGTGATATGCTGAGTGTCTATTTTGAGAATTATTTGAGACAAATTGGGAGTTTTTTTTAGTTATGAAATGATATAGAATTTTATGGATTCATGATTTGTTAACTTTGGAGTTCAAAGGGGGATTGAAATGTTAAATTTTGGAAAGGTTAGTAGTAATGTGATAAAAGTTACTATGAGGTTTATGAAAAGGATTTAAATGTTAGTCGTGATTAGATTGGAAGGCTTAGAGTGAATACAAATTGAGGTAGTTATTTTGAAATTTCTTTTAAAGGAATGTAATGGTAGGCCACCAAGGTAACCTTAACGAGATAGAAGTGTTCCACACTAATTGCCATATCACTCATGACTATGATAGTAGTATATACTCCAGCGTTTTTAGTCGTTTGCCAAACTATGGGACTGTATTTTAATCTTGACTTACTCAACCTTCCCTCAAATCTAGGTCTTTTATTGTGACTTTCTAACCGTTTGTATTTGATCGTTCCTTAACAATATTCGCCTTTAGTACTGTGTCCCTAGATTATTTTACTGGATTCTTAATTAAATCTATTTCATGCTTCAACTTGATTTTCTCTATTCTTGTATTAGTTGTCACCTCTTGAACCCTTACCATGATACTAAATTTCTTTCTGACTTAAATTCGAGATTCAACCATGACTCAATTCTTTTGACCCGACATGGATGGAGTTCTTCTTGTTCCTTAAATGCTTAACGTTGTACCTTATCTTGATTGCTTGACCAGCTTAGTTAAGGATCTTGGACTATTTCTTTTCTTCTTCATCATTACCTCCCTTACTTATACTTGACTACCTTATGTTGCTAATTTAGCCTTAGTTTTGCAAGCTTATCCCTTTTTTTGAGCTTGATCATGACATATTTTATTGGGTCGCGACCCACTAACATATTGTCTAATCAGAAACGGTGTATGATGGTCTGATCAACCTAGTGCACTTGGTTCACTTTCATATATTACTCTACGTGGATGAGACTCTAGAGCATCTGTCACATCCACAACAGTTTGGCAATTCTCCTTGAACTATTTTCGTCATTTATGAACCACGTATTGTACTCAATAGTATCGTCTTTGAACTCTTTTGCTTTTATCTTTCACATATTTCAGAAAGGCAAGGTACTGTACTTAATAGGTCAACCCAGAGTATCACGTTTAGCTTCCTTATCAAAAGGAGGATAGTGGCTTAATTCTATATCCTCACAGTATCCTTTAGGATTTCAATAGTGTTGAATTCTAAACCCACGATCGCGACCAGTCGACTTGGTCATTCCCTTATCGTCCAATGTTTGGAACCTTATTCAATTGAATTAATTCAATTGTGACATGGATTTTAAATCTTGGATACTCGTGCCCAGACTTCAATGACCTTGTTCTCCATCTTGCCCAAACCTCGATTCATCCTGGAATTGATCAACTTAGATCATATCGAGACTAAAATTTCTATAGATATATATATATAGATACTGTGCTTGGATTTCAGTGTTATTGACAAGTCGTGCTTTAAACTTTCGATTTTTTTTTATCAACTTTAGAATATTAATGCTTTATGGTTAATTTCAGTTGTTTTTATAATCACCAATATTTGTATAGGATAATAGACTGCCTTAACAGCCCGATGATTTATTATTTATCCTTATCTTTTCTAGAATGGCACCCATGACCAGAGTTTGTCCCCAGTGCACAGCTGCAATTTCGGATGAGACCGAGATTGTACTTTCCCCTTCTATTACTCAGGAGGTGTTAGCAGCCTCACCGGAGAATTTTTCTCCATCTCCTATCCTTCAGGAGAGGACTGCGGTTCAGCCGGAGACTGAGGGCCTTCCTTTGCCTCCTAGCATGGTACCCCATGCCATTCCGGTTGGAGCCCATATTCACAGATTTCTTCAGGATTTGTGGGAGGTACAGAGACTACAGGCTGAGCTTATGAGAGAGCAGAGTCTAAATATCCAACTGTTGTGGGATTACATGCATTCGAAGGAGGAGCCTAGTCCCAAGAGAGCGGAGCAGTTTATACCCAGAGCCTCAGGAGTACCCAGGCTTTCAGCCTAGACCAGCCTATCCAGTTCAGATTCCTGTCCAGCAGAGACCAGCTGAGCAAGTGCCTACTTGTGCCTTCTGTAAGAAGCTTGGGCACGTATGGAAGGACTGTAGGAAGAGACTAGGATTGTGCCTATTTTGTGGGTCAGCTGCACACAAGATACGAGACTGTCCTACTACACTCGCTCCTAAACGAGGCCTACCTCCAGGAGAGAGTTCCAGCTACCAGACCTAGTAGAGGTGAGTTCTTGACCCATACCTTATCCTATCTTGATGATTAGATTACTGTACCCTACCTAATGTTTGTATGCTTGATACCTTATGACTACCTTTGATCTAGTATGACTTTAGTAGCTAGACGAGACTCCAGATTGATTGCCTGCCATAACCCTGTACAATTTCTTTTCAACTACAGGATTTAGATAAGTGTTCTTAAGACCATGATTGTTGGGGATTGACCTAGAAGGAGTAGGATCATCTTAATTTCGAGGAAGAAATTATTTTAAGGAGGGTAGACTTGTAGCACCCACTTTTTGAAATAAGGGTATTTTAGTCATTTTAGCCATTTTAGTCATTTTGTGATTTTCTAGATATTATTGACTTGTGTTTGTTTTAGCATTTGGTTTAACCATAGAAAATCCACATTAGAGACTAACCATGACCTATGATGATTATCTAGCTAATTAGATTTTATTTTAGGCTTTGGTTTAATTTAGGAAGCCTTTTGACCATTTTTAGGCTATTTAATTAATTGGCCTTTTAGCCTTTTGTTAATTGAGCATAAACTCAACTTAAATAGAGGAGTGGGACCCATGAACCAATGCTAACCCTATTAGGACTCCTATGGCCGGCCAAAACAGGAAACCCCCATCTCCTATATAAACATTGCATTGGTATAGACACCCCATTTACAAAACCCTAGTTTCCAGCTCTCCAAAACCCTAACTTTTTCATCCGACCTCCGTTTCACCCCAAATGAAGTGCGTTGTGATCGTGGGAAGGAGGAGAATTTGTTGGAGCATTGTTAGCAAGGAGTTGGAGGCATTTGCTCGGTGGAAACTGGTCGTCTCATCGATCGAGGAGTCAGTTTCTTGATTTTTCAACTCGCAATAGGTAAACCCCTGAACTCCATAGTTTCTTCTGATTTTTCTTCATAGTAGCATGCATCTAGGTACCCTAGACCCACCCATGAAGTTTGGTTAAGTTTCGTGTCCGTTTGATAGGTGTATCGGACACGTATCGGATTAGGTTTAAAGGTGTTCGATGAAATTCCTCTTAGATTTCGACCATGTTATTTTTGTAATCTAATTTCACGAATTTATAGCCCTATAGGTGAGGATTCCTAAACCCTAGGTTCTTGGTTGAATCGAAATGTTTTCGTGTCCGAAACAGGACACGCACGCGCAGCACGAGGACCACGCGCGTGTCCTGCTGATGCTGTGTCCGTTCTCATTGGACACAGCGATTCAACTCGAGATTTTTGGTCAGTAGGGAGGCACCATGACTGACAGCAAGCTCACAAAATTTTGTAGGATTTCGTGGAGCGTAGAGGGAGAAATCGACTCGGCATCGATCGCGGCCGGACGCGCGCACGTGAGAACGCGCGTCCGATACGCACTTCGTGCGACTCGGACACGTGGCAAGGGTCCAGTGCAGGCACGTGGACGTGTAGCCCTATAGTTGGGCTACGTGTACGAGCAACCACGTGTCCTACCTTGTGCTGTGTCGAGACCTAGATCGTGTGACACGCGTGCACGAGAACTAGTTTTAGTTTAGGTTCTTTAGTGTCCAGGACACTTCGTGTCCTATTTTCTTGGACACGATTGCACCTACACCTCATGTTTAGACCCAGGACACGTTACCAACCTTTGGGTTCGAGTATTAATAGGTTTTTCGATGTTTTGGGTTATGAGTAGGTTCGAATGTTAAGTATCGGGATTCCAGGTTGCATTCTCAGTTTTTTTTGTTATTTTTTGTCCAGTTTGATTCATGTGTAATCTTGTATACACAATCTACAGATCCCTTGTAACCTATACAAGAGACTACCTACTAGTTTACAATAGGTTAAGGCCTTGATCGAATTTTGGGTAGACTCATAGATTTGAGTCTTCTTTAACAATCCAGATTTTTGATGTTCAGAGATTGAATCTCTGTTCGGTTCTTTTGTTTCAGTTCCTCAAACCTAGATGTTAACTATTGTACAAAACCCAGCCTTTCAGACCCTAGTTAACCATATCTAGGTATACCTATTAGTTGCCTGATGGAATGGCTATGATTCTAGTTGGTTAGCTATAGGTTAGTATCGAGTCTTTATTAATAGTTCAGTTTGATGTTCAGAATTGAATCACTGTACAGATTAAATTCATACCTATTTCTGTGCAAAACTGAAACCTACAGGATCCATTTTTGACCCACAAAGTGATTACTTACTGTTTGCATCTTAGAGTAGGTTGAAATTGAATTTGGGTATCATGAAGTTCAGTTCCTTTTCTTGGTTTCAGTTTTCAGTTAGGTTGGCATTTCTTTCCATTAGTTTTGTAGGTGAAATCTGAATGTAAACCCAGCCATTTAGGTCCTATAGAACCTATATAGGAGATTTCATGATTTGTTGTATCAGAGATGGCTGGGAATGATTTGGTTTAACCATGGGTATTGGGATTGGTTAGAATTCCAGTTTTTAATTCTTCTTTACCTGTTTAGTATTGTTATTCAGGTTTAGCTGCATGTTTCATTTGATTCCTGTTTTAGCTAAGCCACAGACCTATGTGACCACACCTTTGTGATTTCTGTAGATTGCATCATGAAGTTAGGCTTTGTTCAAGTTTTGGGCTTAGCATAGGCTTCCTAAGTATCTATGTGGGATATCAAGGATAGGTGTTCACCTATAACTGTTTAAGTGACCATTGACCTAACTGTTTCAGTTTAGATAGTTAGTTAGCTATTTGGGATACCAAGTCAGTTAGGATTTGTGATGACAAGTGTAGTTTAGCCTATTGATTAGTTTAGGAGTTGTTGAAGGGTAGGATAGATTCTAAGTTTGAGTGTATTAATAGTAGGTAGGATTTTGGTATTAGGATGCATTGGTAGTTGATATGTAGGACTAGTATTGACCTAAAGTGGACTTGTAGACTAGTTAACCAACTTTGACCTAGTTTGACTAGTTTGGTTGACCAGAGTTGACCCAAGGTTGACTTTGACTTAGATTGCCCCAAATCATGTAGAATTTGCATGGAAGACTTTCTTTATGATATTTTAGACTGTATTATGATATGTGGTTGTTTTAAATAGGATCGTATTACTCCAGTCCATTCACTTTTCATCATCAGCAGTTCGGATTGCCAGGCGAGTACATTCTCTAATCTTTTCATGCTTTTTTGGATATTTACTCTTGTTATAGACTAGTATACTTGATGCTGACATGACGTTCACACGGATCGGTACCCTATGGATCTTTTCATGCGATGTTATCCCCTCGGATACATCGAGTATGTCATGTTTCATGTACTTTATCATGGTCATCATGTACTCCATGTATTCATTTTTATCCATGTGCACTCATATGTTATTCATGTACACTCATGACCATATGAGCTCCATGTATACAGTAGTTGTTATCCATGTGCAATAACATAACATGCTTCGATCCTTGTGTATTGGTTGGGGGCAGGAAGAGTGTAGTTGGTTATGTGATCATTATCCCCAGTAGTTGTTATCCATGTGCATTCCGTAGTTGTATCCATGTGCAACCCAAGCTGTTTACATAACCAATTCATGCTCTGTTTCACGTAGAAGGTTATATTCCTTATTTATCATATTTACATCTCAGTTATATCTTCTCTCCTGTTGATTTCTCTTTACAGCGATTCATGTATAGTTTTCTATAGCTTGCTTTATATGTCCATTCCTGATATGAACTGTTGTGAGAGATATGTGCTCGTTCTGTCCTGACTGGGCATGTTGAAAATTTTACAGGTGATGATGAGGAGTACTGTCCTACTTATTATGGCATTGGCTTAAATGACACTGGCGACGTGGACCCACAGGAGGATCCCACAGTCGCTGAGGACTTGCCCATAGTCTAGTTGAGACTTAGTACTTTATTTTGTATTTTCTGTTTGAGACTTTATTGAGTTGTACTTGAGATATTTTGGTGGTTTACACCTATACTTTATTGTGACTTTCTTGAGATTCTTCTTCTATTCCATCTTAGTATTGTGATTGAGTTACGTATTATTTTACCCTCTATTTATAGTTATTTAGATTGTGTTAGATATGGTGACTCAGGACAACGTTCTACCGCCAACACTGCGACGTAGGCTGGGCGTTCGTTACTTCTCGTGCCCTCACACTGGGTGCGGGTCGTGACACTAACAATCTAAACGTGAAGGGGACTTCCTTCAAGCGAAAGAAGGCAAAGTCTCAGATGTCTTGTTTTAATTGTGGCAAGAAGGGCCACTTCAAGAATGAATGCAAAGCAAGACCAAGCATTCAGAACAAGAAGAGCTTAGTAAGGTATCTATGATCACTGACGTAGTTGCTATGATTGCACAGGTTGATGCGGTAAGGACTGACTTTGACTGGTGGGTAGACACTGAAGCCTCCTGCCATGTCAGCTCCAGTAAGGAGTGGTTCACCACCTATACACCTACTTCTGAAGTGGTTATGATGGCGAACCAGGCGCAAGCTGAAGTGCTCGGGATCGGGACGGTAGTGTTGAAGCTAACTTCAGGGAAGTCTCTGACGCTTCAAGGCGTGAAGCACGTACCTGCTATCGCCAAGAACCTGATCTCGGGAGGCCTATTCTGCAATGCAGGCCTCAGGATGGACATCAATGCTGGCCAGATGGTGATGTCTATCAAGGGAACATATTTCGGGAATGCTTTTTATACCGAAGAAATGTTCAAAATTCAGCTTGTAAATCAGTCCAATGTAATTAATGTGATTAATGAAATCACTCCTTCTGCTTATACTCTTGAGTTGTGGCATAATAGGCTAGGACATATTCATTCTAAACGAATAAACAGAATGTCTAGTCTAGGACTTATCTCCAAGTGTGGGGGTAAGGTAGAGAAATGTGAAGTTTGTGCTCAAATAAAGATCACAAGGAAACCCTTTCCTCAGGTTAATCGAAGTACAGATCTTCTGGAGTTGGTACACTCCGATATCTGTGACTTCAAACAGTTCTCTACAAAGGTCGGGATGAAGTATTTCATAACCTTCATCGATGACTTCTCAAAGTATGCATTCGTCTACTTGCTGAAGGCTAAAGATGAAGCATTCGAGAAGTTCAAGGAGTTCAGAGCCGAAGCTGAGCGGCAGACTGGACAACAACTCAAAAGGATAAGAAGTGATCGAGGTGGAGAGTACAGGTCTTATGAATTTGCCTCGTTCTGCAAAGAACATGAAATTGTCAATGAGACTACGGCTCCGTACTCTCCTCAATCAAATGGAGTAGCAGAGAGGAAGAACAGAACGTTAACAGAAATGATTAACTCAATGCTGTTGACTGCGGGTCTTCCTAAGTGCTACTGGGGATAAGCTGCATTGACGACCACTTTTATTCTAAATAGAGTGCCTCATACAACTTCTGGCGTTACTCCTCATGAACTCTGGTTCAAGGTCAGACCTAACTTGAGTCATTCGAGTGTGGGGGTGTCTGGCTTATGTTAAGATTCCAGATCTGAAGATTCAGAAGCTTGGGACAAGGACTACAAAGACGATCTTCTTGGGGTATGCCGAGAAGAGTGATGCTCGAAGATTTCTTGATATTGAGTCAAATCATATCATTGAATCTCGCGACGCAGAATATTTTGAAGACAAATTTTCAAGGCACAAGAATATTGTTCTTGCGGATGTTCCGGAGAACAATGAGGGTGCGCAAGAAACTGAAGTCTTCAATGAAGATGTGGTCCAAGAAGATGTTGTTGAAACAACGGTTGAACCAGAAGAAGCTGAGCCGTCAGCTAAGCGTGTGAGGAGGCCGAAGGAATTCGGAAGTAACTTTGTCACCTATCATGTGGAAGCTGATCCGCTTACCGATGATGAGGCGATGAAGACCAGAGATGCAATTTTCTGGAAGGAGGCGATTGACAATGAAATTGATTCTATCACCTCAAATAACACTTGGGTGTTGGTTGATCTTCCTGAAGGAGCGAAACCCATCGGATGCAAATGGATCTTCAAGAAGAAGATGAAAGCAGACGCAGCTATTGACAAGTTCAAGGCTAGGTTGGTAGCCAATGGGTTTTCTCAGAAGCAGAGGATTGACTATTTTGACACGTATGCTCCAGTAGCCCGGATGACCACCATCAGAATGTTGATTGCTCTCGCAGCAATACATAAGATGGTGATACATCAAATGGATATGAATACGACTTTCCTAAATGGCGAACTGACCGAAGAGATTTACATGCAACAGCCAGAGGAATTTGTCATCAGGGGTCTTAAAGACAAAGTCTGCAAGTTGGTAAAATCTTTGTACGGTCTTAAACAGGCCCCCAAGATGTGGCATGAGAAATTTGACAAAGTTATAAGGTCAAATGGCTACATGGTCAGTGATACGGACAAGTGTGTTTACACGAAGTTCGTTGATGGATGAGGTGTGATCGTTTGTCTGTACGTGGACGACATGCTTATCCTAGGTACGGATATTAGCTGTGTCACGGAGACAAAGAAGTTCATCTCAAGCAAGTTCAGTATGAAGGACTTGGGGGAAGCTGATATGATCTTAGGGATCAAGATCATCCGGACAGACACTGGACTAGCGCTATCACAGTCTCATTATATTGAGAAAATGATCACTCGTTATGGGTATCGGGATCTTCCAGGGATCGATACGCCGTACAGGTGTGATCTGAAGCTGAAGCCTAATTCAGGGGAAAGCGTCAGACAGCTGGAGTATGCAAGCGTAATAGGAAGTTTGATGTATGTTACTACTGCCACAAGGCCTGACATAGCTTTCACCGTGGGAATGCTGAGTCGTTTCACGAGCAACCCAGGTGCTGAACACTGGAAAGCTGTGAAACGGGTTATGAGATATCTCAAGAAGACTCAGACATATGCATTGTACTACAGCGGAGATCCGCCGGTAGTGGAAGGCTTCAGTGATGCCAGCTGGTGCTCAAAAGTGGAGAGCGAGAGGTCCACAGGTGGATTCATTTTCACAATGGATGGAGCTGCTATATCGTGGAAGTCGAAGAAGCAGACTATGCTCTCGCGGTCATCCATGGAATCTGAGTTCTTTGCACTTGATACCGCAGCTGAGGAAGCAGAATGGCTTCGGGAGCTCATGTATGATCTTCCAGTGGTTGGGGCACAAATACCGGCGATACCGATATACTGCAACAACCAGGCGACTGCGGCAGTGGCATCAAATGACCTCTTTAACGGGAAGAAGAGGACTGTGCGGTTGAAGCACAGGGCAGTACACGATCTTATCAAGAGAGGTGTTATTCCAGTGATTGATATTCGAAGTCAGGAGAACCTGGCAGATCCGTTCACCAAGGGCCTCAAGCGCCAGCTGGTCGATGACACGGCTTGTAAAATGGGCTTGAAGGCATTCTGATATTGTATTATTGTTGTCCTACCATAAAGTTTTATGCTATTAGTTCAAAGATTTATCTACTAGGCATCTAGCTTTTGGTTCAAGGGAGGACCACTAATCGGAAGAATATCAGGAACGGTGGGTACATGTTCTATTGGACATGGAGAGGTTACGGACCTATAACCACTGTTGTCTACTGTTGTTTTCTGCGAAAAACGGTTCCTGTGGGAAGGTTGGCTTAATTGCCTTAATGAGTTCTCAGGTAGAGTGAATGTCTGGTGTGCTTTACAGGAAGCACGGTAGAGCAGCACTACAAGGAGTAAAACTCCATGCTACAGTGGGGTGACTCCACGATGAGGTTCCTATATGTGGGGTGCTGCCCAGAAATAGGATAAAGCCTCGGCTTTGCAGGCCAAGTCACAGCGGCGTAGCACCGCAAATAGGCAGTTAGCCTAATGATGTATGTTAAAATAAAGAGGGGTGTAGTCAGCACTACAAAGAGGAGGAGTTCCTCATGTAACAGTGGCACGACACCACGATGAGCTACCCGGTTAGGGATAAAGCCTCGGCCTTGCAAGCCATGTCATTACGGCGTAACATCGCAAGGGAGCCTAAGGCTTCATGCTGGGTAGTTTGGCACTACAAAGAGGCAGTTGCCTCATGCTACAGTAGTATGACACTACAAAGGTTCCCAGATATGGGGTGATTCCCAGAGAGGGGTAATGCCTTGGTTTTAAGCCATGTCATAGTGGCGTAGCACCGCAAGGAAAGCGTAAAGCGCTTCATGCCATGTTTCTTTATAATGAACTCACCTATAGTGTATGGACAAAGAGATATCAGGCCGTCTCTTGAGGGTAAATTTGTAGACGCCCAAAATTATACACTGAAACCAGGCTGGCACAGGGCCTTTAATGTGTAGCCAGAAGCACACGTAACTACATTATGCGAGTAAAAATAATTTCAGCTATGATGCAGAATTCAAGGCTTAATCCATTCTTGTATTATAGTCTGTTGTTTGACCCACACAGGAAGATTCAAGTCGTAAGCGACATCTCTTCTAATGCATGATGGAAAGTTACTGTGGGGAACACTTATACCCATATATATAGAGATATGTGGGAGATTGTTGGAGTTTGGTCTTTTTTAAGGTGAATTTTAGTCCCACATCGGCTAGACCAAAGGAGTTGTATCTCTATATAATAGCTTTCCTATTTTAGAGATGCACATGTGGTGTGGAGGTGCACATGGGTGTGCCATGTGGGATTATTTTTCTAATGGGAAAAGGACTAAATCAACAATAAAAGCATTCATGCTTTTTGCTCTTGGGAAATTCATTTCCATGGGAGCTAAGCCCCGTAGGGGCTTAGCGACTCGGACTCGGACTCAGACTCGGACACGGACTCGGACTCGGGCTAATGGGCTCATGAGGCATAATGTGACGTTTTGTTGGCGCACTTTGCACTTAGCACGTCAGCATCGTCGCTAGGCGCATAGTGCGCTTTATTTACGCTCGTTGCGAGAGCCACTTGTGCTGTCACGTTGCGCAAGCCCAGTTGTGCTGTCCAGTTGCGCATGCCCATTTGCGCAAGCCCAGTTGCGCTGCCCAGGTACGCGTCCAGGTTGCGCTCAGGTTGCGCTTGGGTGTGCTTGGGTGCGCTTGGGTGCGCTTGGGTGCGCTGGGTTGCGCAGGGATGTGCTGGGTTGCGCATGGTTGTGCTGGGCTGCGCGGGTTGCTCGGATTACGCAGGCGCACTGGTTGCGCTGCGTGCACGGTGTGTGCTGTGTGTGCAGTGCGTGCAGTGCACAGTGTGCGTAGTTTAGTGCGCGCTCTGTTGCGCAGAGTGCAAGGAGCGCTGGGTGTGCGCTGTTGGCAGCAGAACGTGCGTTTGCATGTTCTGGACGGTTGCTACATATTCGGGATGGTTATTACCACGTCCCTAACTTTGTGGCAACCGACCAGTTGCTGCAGGGCCTATATAAGGCATCCTCTCTCTCAAGGCTAATCACAGAATAAAAAAGAGAAGCCACCAGAAAGTTTACGAAGTGTTCTTTAGCACAAGTAAACAGAGAATTCAGACGTGTTCTTTAACACAGTTCTGATCTGCAGCCTTCGAGAGAGAGAGGAAAGGCGCCGCACCAGCGTTGCTTTTGCACGGGAGTTCGTGTCCATCCGAGGAGTCAGAAGAGCAGGAGTGTTCTAAGTTCTCCGACGAACTTGATGGTTCCTGAAAGCTGTTCGTGTAGGGCGAATAAAGCTTTGAGCAACGGTGATCATTCACCCCAGCAGACCATCTTCCATATTTCGCATGTCATCTTCTTCGCTGCTGTGATTACAAAATCTTTTTAGATTCTCGTAATATCATAACGATATCTTTTTAGATCTTCGTTATACTTGTGCAACCTTCCTAGAAGTGTTGCGTTGGAACATTGCTTTTATAATTGTTTCATATTCTCAGTTTTCCATCGAAAAATTGTGCCTCGGTAATAACAATCTTATGGATCTGGACCTGAGGGTTGCTATTGTTCAAATCCGAAATCTTGTCATATTCACCTTACCCATGGATCCTATACTTTCTATCAAAAGAAGTCCCATGTATGTATTTATGTATGTATGTATGTATGTATGTACCTGGAACGAATTGCTAGGGCTCTTGTCCTTTGCACCACCGCCGTGCCCTCGACTTCCGGAGCTCGCCTTACAGTCCAGTTCTGAACTTGAACTGCCATGGACATCAAGATGTAAATGAGCATCATGATGGGGTTACAATTGGCTTATAGGATCATGACACTAAATTAATAAAAATGTCTGAATTCACAACTAATTAAACCTTTGCAATGGCTTCCTCAATCGCATTCAAGTCGGCGTCCTCATCACTACTGTCATATGTAATTTGTAGCCGTTGTCTCCTTTCAGGGGCCCCAGGCATAGCAATATCCCACGGTGGGGAGTTCTGTTAATGGCATGCAGCAGATCACATCAACAAGCTACTCGACCTAGGGATTAGTGATGAAGCAAAGCAAATATGAAATGGAGATATTAAGCAAAATTGCCAATATCTCCGTGGAAAACGTTAGACATACCATTCTAGCTACTTACAGAACGGAGCTTCTTCAAGAGTGAGTGAGCTTAGAAGCGAGTAGTACTATTAGTTTGTTTATTATCGGTAGAAATTTTCTAAGAAACAAGTTGCACTATTTATTAATTTTGTCACCAATAGAAATTTCGAAGAATGCAAGTTGGAAACACTAATCGACTTTCCTAGTCTTATAATTATGTTTAGGCATAGGCATGTGTCGAAGAATTTGCCATTAAGCGAGCGCGTAGGTCCGACGTTAGCTGTCATTTTGTAAGGGAAAAAAGAATCATATTATGTGAATGAGTTAAAAAATGCATGGCCTGTGGTAATTAGTTGGTCCATATTCCATAAACCACGGACGATGATATATGATGATCAAGTACATCTGAAGATATTTGTAGGATATAGCTCGTGCTTTCGAGAGCTGCGGACGTTGTCTGAAGAATAAGAGAAGTCCGGTAAGAGTCGGAACAAAATGTAACAATTAACATTTGCTGACCAGGCGGTATACCAGTGGTATGCCACGATTCCAGAAAACATATATACTAGTTGAATTTGGGGCATATTCGACCAGTCAAGTGGATGGTTCAAATGTAACAAATAACATGTGTTGTTGTTTCGAGACTGCTTATGTCTTGTGGATGGTTCAAATTTAAAGACTTGTAGGATTGTATCCAACGGTCAAGATTATTCCTGACTTTTGGAAAGGTTGAGAGTCCTATCACTACCAGAATAAGTCAGATTAACGACGCCGAGAAACGTCGCTAATATGCAAAAAAAAAGTCACTAAAATAATTTAGGGACATTTTAGCGATGAATTCATGATGTCGTGTAATCGTTGATCGCTGACACCAAAAACGTCGTTACTCATCGCTGTAGCGACGTCCCTCGGCGATGAAGTAATGTCGCTGATTTAGCGACGCTAACCGACGTGCCGTTGATAATCAGCGACATCAAACTTCGTTGATAAACGTCGAGGATTTACCGACAAATAGAACGACGCTTTGCTACGATAACGCAGATGTGGCAAGCTTTGCCATGTCAGCTTGCTAGCAACATTTCATGACAGAATTAGCGACGTCCGGCTTCCAAAAGCTGACATGACAAATTTTACCATAACAACAAGGTAACGACGTGTAGTGCTGTTTAGCGACGACACCGATCAAGCACTAGGTTTTTAGAAACTATATTTATTTCTTTTAATGTTTATACCTTGGATTTGATATGCTCCATTATTTAATTATTAATGTAGTGTTTTTTTCCCCTCTATATCACTTGCACTAATATAAGGATAACTAAGTAAAAGCAATATTTTTTTAGATACTGCTAGTAAGTTGTAACTGTTGTAATTCATTATTGTAATTCTTCTCATCATGGTGACTCTTCACCTTTGTAACTCCAAGTGACTTTTCATTTTGTAACTCCCAACCTCTCTCTTCCTATATAAAGAGAGTCTTCAGTACTGCGTACCACCCCCAGACGGACGGACAGTCGGAGCGGACTATTCAGACCCTTGAGGATATGCTGCGGACGTGCGTCCTGGACTTTGGAGGTTCCTGGGAGGATCATCTTCATTTGGTGGAGTTTGCCTATAACAATAGTTTCCAGGCCAGCATCGAGATGTCACCTTTCGAGGCTCTGTACGGGCGTAGGTGCCGTACACCCTTATCCTGGGATGATGTTGGTGAGCGAGCTTTGCTGGGGCCAGAGATGATTGTGGATGCGGCCGAGAAGGTGAAGCTTATCAGGGACAGACTTCGCGTGGCGCAGGACAGACATCGGCACTGGGCCGATAGCCATCGGAGGCCCTTGGAGTTTGAGGTACAGATTAGAGTAGGATTAGATTTAGGTTGTTGTTTTGAATTTTTGATCATGTTGTTATTTATTAATTGAGACCTTGCTTGTGATTAGGTCGGAGACCAGGTTTTCTTGAGGATATCTCCGACTCGTGGTACGATACGTTTTGGTGGAGGCGGAAAGCTTAGCCCGCGTTTCATCGGCCCTTTCGTTATCAGCGGGAGAGTCGGTGACGTGGCTTACAGGCTAGACTTGCCGCCTGCACTTGTGGGGGTCCACAACGTATTCCATGTATCACAGTTGAGACGGTATGTGGCTGACCCTAGCCATGTGCTCGATCATTCGGAGATAGAGGTTGGGCCTTCTCTCAGCTATCCAGAGCAGCCCGTGGAGATTCTGGATCGACGGGAGAAGGTACTGAGGAACCAGGTGATACCCTTGGTACGCGTCGCATGGAGGCATCATTCTCCAGGAGAGTCTACCTGGGAGCGGGAGGATGAGATGCGCGAGCGGTACCCTTATCTTTTTGGACCTTGAGGTATGCTTTCTATCCTTCTCATCAGTTGCATTCGCCTTTCAATTTCGAGGACGAAATTCTTTTAAGGAGGATAGATTTGTCACTACCACATTTCTAGTGTGAGGGTATTTTTGTCATTTTGGGGTATTTTTGAATTTATTAGAATTAATTAGAATTTTTGGGAATTTATTGAAATTGTTTGACTAGGTTGACTTTTGACTAAGTGTTGACTAGTAGACCTACCTAGAAACTAACCCTAGTTAGTGGGCCATGGTTAAGGTCAAGTGACTCTAGTCAAACCTATCCTAAGACTTGGTTTAGTCAAATTAGCAATAGGTTAGAAAGTCATGAGCCATGACTTATGGTTTAGAACATTGATTAGGTTCAACCTTAACTAATTGTAACTTAGCTCAAGCCTTATACTTGGACTCAACCCTATCCTAATGCCAAGTGGCCGGCCACCTTATCCATATAGGGACTTCCCCATTATAAATATCCTCCTAGTTTTAGGGCTAGCCTCCCTCCTTAGAAGAATAGCTCAAGTTTGGAAAGAGGTGAGTTCTTGCATAGAAAAAAATCCATATTAATTCCAATATACGTCCTAAAATCCTAAAATCTGTTGCAATAGTTTCTAATGAGGGTTTTCTTGCTGCTATGAATGTTTGATTCAGTTTGGAGTTAATTTGGAGGATTTGGGACATCAAGAGAAGAGCTATTGAAAGAGGATTTTCTTGGAAAGTTCAAGCATAGGTAACTTTCTCCATACTCCATGAAATTTCGATTTGTCTTCATGATTAGGAAGCCCTAGGTGTCCCCTAAGTGTCTGTATAGGTGTCGTGTCGGGTTTCATAAGTTTCGTGTCCTTTTGGACACGTATCAGAGGGGGGTACCTAGGTGTTTGTCGAAATGCCACAAAGGGCATTTCGATCTCATTTGTTCAATGTTTTTAAATAGGAAATATAGATTTATCATGGTTTATTGGTCCCTAATCTTCTGTGATGCTTATTGTGTCGTTTTGTATCGGATTCATTGTCTGGACACGCGCCGCACTAGCCCGCGCGCGGCTACAGTGTTTTCCCCTGCATTTCGGGGGCCACTGTGGACACGACACGGCTCTTCTGGACACCATCTTTTGGGAGGATGTTGGGGCATCCATTGACACCATCCTCCCCAATTTTCATTGGATTTTGTGCTCTGGTTTGGGAGTTTTGTGTTGTGCACTGATTTGACACTGGGTCTGTGCACTGTATTATTTGCCACTGACACGGCTTGATTTCTTTGGACACGACACGTTTTGTCTTGGTGCAGACACTTGGACACGAGGCCACACTGTAGGTGAACCTACCTTGGTGACCACGAGTCCTCTATTGCGTCGTGTCGGGTGCACGACACGCGTGCACCCCTGCACGAGACTGTCCAAGTCTCAGTGCACTGCTTGTGTATCCTTCTTCTGGACACGTCTGTGTCCACAAATGTGGACACAAATCACTTGTGGGACACTTGTGCATTGTGTTTTTATGTTACAAATCATTGTTATGTATTTAAAACCAATTTTGATTATCATTTTCCTCTTTTCCTATTTTCTGAACAAATGTTCTTCACTGTTATATTCCAGTTTCAGACTTTTGGTGAATATGAACTTTGGCAATCATTTTACCTCATTAAAACACTGTTGTTGCATGATATTAAGCCCCTAACATATTTATCTATGTGTTGGCTAAGGCCATGTCAATTTTGGTGTGAAATGGAGTTGTGTAGGGACTGTTTGGACTGTTTTGAATATAGGTGGATTGTTTTGGTGGAAAACTAAATGAAAACTGAGTTTAAAATGGTTGTGAATGTATGTTAATACCAACACTGTGAACTTGATAGCATGAATTGATTTCCTACCCTTCTTTAAAACTGAGATTGAAGTTTGGTTAACTGTTTAGTTAAATGTCAATCTGAGTTTTGAATGTTGATAACTGTTGATATAAAAAAAAACTGAGATTTTACCTATGTTGAAAACCTATATCAAACCTGAGTTTTGTTATGAAGCTATGAATTGATTCCTTCCTTGATGTTCCTGTCAATTTGCTAAGGTAGGATTTATAACCTGAGATTGTTGTGAACCTGGGAATGGGTTTTTTTGGGACTGAACATTGGTTCAGTTTGAGTTGTTCTTGTATTTCCTGCATTTTGAGATACACACAGCCTCATGTTTTATTTCCTGCATCTTACATTGTAGCAGTCCACATAGCCCTACTTACCTGTCTTTTTTTCCCCCACATACTCATGCACACACATGGTTTCCTGTTTCCAGTTCTTCACTGTTTTTGTTATGCACTGTCATTCCTTGCTTTATTTCCTGCACATTGCCTGCTCACTGTCCACACTTTTGAGACACACACACACATGTTTCTCTCTATGTTTATATCATGTATATACATTATATGTAGGAACCCATGCATGATACATGAGTTATGTGTGTGGTGTACCTATTGATAGCTATATATATATATATACATATATTATGTGTTGCCATGTGTTGGCCTAGATGCCATATAGGTTGTGGGATGTTGTTGTGACTTGTGTTTTATAGGTTGTAAAGACTTGGTATGCTAGCATAGGCTAGTTTAGCATTGTTAGACTAGTATGGACTAGTTAGGCCTAGTTTAGACTCAACTAGACTTGATTGACCTAGTTTGACTTCTAGGGTTGACCAAAGTTGACCAAGAGTTGACTTTGGCCTAAATTGACCTAGAATCATGTAGAATGCATAGTAGGACTCCTTGTTACTATTCTGGACTTGTTGTGACTTGTGCTGTTCTGTTTAGGAGCCAGACACCACTCCTTGGACAGTACGTTTCATACCGGACACTCAGTTACAGGCGAGTACATTCTCTGATCATTTCATATCTTGCTTAGAATTATTTCCTGCAGTAGATTACTTTACTTGTACTGTCACGATGGTCACACGGATTGGTACTATATGGATCCTTTCTCGAGATGTTATCCTTAGGGAGCATCCGGTACTACATGTTCTGTGCGTTTCACTTACATGACGTATCATATGCTTCATTGGTTCTTTGATCACTTACGACATATACTCTTATGATCGTAGAGTCTTCCTAGAATCCTTATCCCAACCTTATGGGATAATACACAAAAAAAAAAGAAATTTTAGATGAGTGTTGTAATTCATTATTGTAATTCTTCTCATCATGGTGACTCTTCACCTTTGTAACTCCAAGTGACTTTTCATTTTGTAACTCCCAACCTCTCTCTTCCTATATAAAGAGGTTGGGATGGCTTGTTGAGGGACATAGAGATATATTGATATACCATTTGAGAGGTTGAGCTAATTGTCCACAACACGTTATCAGCACTTTGCTCGTGCAACGCCGGAGACCCGACGTACCGCTCGCCTCGACGTTCGCCTACCGTTGCCCCGCTTTCTTCCACTGTACGGTAAGAAAGAGCCCCGACGAGCACCTCAGTGCCATCTGTGCCCTGGCGAGCACCTCAGTAACATTTTTTATGTTATTCAGTAATCGTTGTAACAGATGGATAATAAAATTGTATTTTTTTTCTCGCTATTTTTTTGGCGTCGCTTCATTAGACGTCGGAAAAATAGTTGATATTTTTTTTGGTGCCGCTTGCTTAGGCACCAATTCTTTTGTGTGCTGTTGCTTGCTTATGTTGTACGTTTTTTTTTAGCGTAATGGCGTAAAAAAAATTGAAAAATTGGTTTTGGCTATATAAACAAATTCTGGCACCGCCAAATTTGGGCCTCCCAAAAATAACCTTTTTGGTTAATAATTTTTCAAAGGCAACGCTCATTTTGAGCACGCACTAAATTGTCACCTATTTTGCACAGTTCGCAAATAGCGTGAATTTCTTGAAAAATCTTATTTATTCTTACATTTGACAAAAAAAATTTACGAAGTCTCTCCGAATAGGCTCACCTACTTGGGTATGATGTCAGAAAGAACTTGGGGCTTGGTTCTTAAGAGGTCCCCGGTGACCCTCCTCCCCCATTTTCCCGCCTGGTCATATTCACGTAGAGCTACTGAAAGGAGTTGACCGAATATTATTTTTTTTTGCTCAAATTGTATTTATAATTATGCATTTTTGCAAGAAATTAATTGAACTCTCTATATCGGCCCGTCGATCGATATAAGAAGATAATTTTTAAACAAAAATCGTTTTTTCAAAACCGTTGTTTTTATTTACGATTGTTTGTTGTTGCTTATACAAACCAAATCCATATAAACCTGTCGTTTTATATGTTGACTGATCAAGATTTTTTTCTCCTGTTGTAGAAAAATGTCGATCAAGATTGATTTTCCCATCCTTGAAGCCTCTGGCAAGAACTACTTGGACTGGACGCAAGACATCCAGAACCATCTAGATGCGCAGGGCCTCTTGGACGTCATCTATAACGAGGAAGAGCGTGAAGTGGAAGTCACTCGCTCAATGAACGCCAAAGCGATGATTCTATTCCGTAGGCATTTATCTAACGCTATGAAGTCGGAGTTCATTGAAATATCCTCGCCGAAGACGCTATGGGACTCTTTGAAAGAGCGCTTCGACCACCAGAAGACCATATGGCTACCTGAAGCACGCCATGACTGGTTGAACCTGCGCTTCCAAGACTTCAAGAGTGTAACTGATTACAACAATGAAGTCTGCAGGATTCGATCACTTCTCCAATACTGCGGTGAGATATTAACCGACAGTGATCTATTGGAGAAAACATACACCACATTTCCTTCCACTGACAACTTGCTCCAGAAGCAATACCGTCAGTCTAAGTTCACCAAGTTTCCGGAGCTCATCACCCAGCTTTTACTAGACGAGAAGAACAGTCTCATTTTAATGAGAAACAACAATTCTCGTCCTGCTGGAACAAAGGCAATTCCAATGCCTGATGCAAACGCTCTCCGTGGACCAAATCTACGGTGGAAACGAGACAAGGGCCAGTCGTCCCAGCCAAGGAATAGAGGCGAGTTTAAGTCTCGCCATCCAAAGCGAGGTTCTAACAAGAACCAAGGACCTTTGACTCCTAGGCAGTCTCATGGTAAGAACCAACGGGCCAGTCGTCCCAAAGCGAGAGTGGAAGGCCAAGCGCCTACTCTCTGCTACAAATGTGGTGCTTATGGTCATATGCAACGGACTTGCAGGGCGACCCCCCAAGAAGTTAATAATTATCACAAGGGGCGCCGGGCCGAAGCAAATCTGGTCAACGAATGCGAAAATCTAAATCTTGAGACCCCCGATTTTGTAGCAGAAATGGAAGAATAAATCTCCATTTTCTATCTATGTTTGATTTAAGTCATGAAACTTTTGCTGGTTTGTATTTTTCTGTTTTCTCGATAAAATTAAAGTTCTATTTCGAGCACTTTCCTCAAACGTGTGACAAACTTTAATTTTTTTTTACTTATAGGCATGGACCACAGGGCAGTGGATTGTCTGGTTGATAGTGGAACGACTCACACTATCTTGAGAGATAAATCATACTTTATCTCCTATACGCCTAAAGTAACCTCAGTGACAACCATTTCGGGACCCTCAACCCTTGTTCAAGGTTTTGGCAAAGCCCATTTTTCGTTGTCCAATGGTACTCCCGTTGAAGTATCAGAGGCCTTATATTCTCCAAGGTCCAGTCGTACCTTATTGAGTTTTAAGGATATTCGAGAAAACGGATTTCATGTTGAAACTGCTCGAGAACATGGCTTCGAGTATCTTTTCATTACCTCCACTCAGTACGGCCAAAAGCGTATCTTGGAGAAGTTGAAATGTCTTTCAAGTGGTTTGTATCTCACTACGATACAACACATCGAGAGTAATCTCATCATTCGCCGAGCGCCAGTTGATGAGAGGACTTTTATGCTATGGCATGACCGGCTGGGTCATCCGGGTCAAAATACGATGCTTCGTACTATGAATGCATCACATGGGCATCCTCTTGGAGGAAAGAATTTCGTTATAAATCCGAAAAGCCTATGCCAAGCTTGCTCGATTGGGAAGACGAATCTCAAGCCACTCCATGTGAAACCTACCAGATTGGTTTCCCAATTCCTTGAGAGAATTCATGGAGATATTTGTGGACCAATCCAACCAACATGCGGACCATTTAAATACTTCATGGTTTTGGTTGATGCATCGACTAGATGGTCACACGTAGTGTTGTTGTCCACCCGAAACGCAGCGTTTCCTAAACTCCTCGCCCAGATCATTAAGTTAAGGGCTCACCATCCGGATTATCCGATAAAGTCTATTAGACTTGATAATGCCGCTGAGTTTACATCGAAGACTTTCGATGACTATTGCATGACTTTGGGAATAAATCTTGAACATCCTGTTGCGTATGTTCATACCCAAAATGGCCTAGCGGAAGCTTTTATAAAGCGACTGCAAGCGATAGCGAGGACCTTGGTTATGCGCACCAAACTCCCACTATCTGCATGGGGCTATGCAATTTTGCACGCTGCAAATTTGGTCCGTCTGAGGCCCATGGCCACCCAACCACTTTCCGCGTACCAGCTGGTTACTGGATGTGAGCCTGATATCTCACATTTACGCGTGTTTGGGTGCCTAGTCAATGTTCCAATTGAGCCGATAAGGCGTTCAAAATTTGGACCTCAGAAGCGACGGAGAATATATGTCGGTTATAACTCCCCGTCCATCATTCGCTATTTAGAGCCCTTGACAGGCGATCTCTTTACCGCGAGACACGCGGATTGTGACTTTGATGAGGCAATCTTCCCGTCGTTAGGGGGAGAAATGCACGCTAACGTTGATGAGGAACGACGTGAATTAGCGTGGCATGTGCCCTCTTTTGCTCATCATGATCCCCCCTCTGCACATAGTGATAAGGAAGTGCAGAGGATTCTAGGTCTGCAAGATATTGCAAATCAAATGCCAGATGCATTTAGCGACCTAGCAAAAGTCACGAGATCAATTATACCTGCTGCAAATGTGCCTGCAAGGATAGACGTCCCTGAGAGACGCCATGTTCCTGTGAAACATGTTGCTCCGGTCGAACCCGCCGAGCAAAGGACGCTGCCATCGGCCGTCCAGTCCGCCGTTATTCCCAAGAAGAAGGGAAGACCGGTTGGTTCCAAAGATATTCTGCCCCGGAAGCGGAGAAATCTTGTTAAAAGCGTTTTGCCACATGAGATCATTAAGGATCACGGCGATGTATTAGAAGAGCGCGTTCCAGATGAAACGCCTATTCCTAATCATGCCGATAACCTCGAAATATCCGTCGAGTATGCTAGCTTAGACGATATTTTGAAGCGAAACAAAACTGTCATCGATGATGTGTTCATATACTCAGTGGCCACTAACATTATGAACAATGATGACATGGAACCTCGTAGTGTTGCCGAGTGTCAACGACGAACGGACTGGTCACAATGGAAACAAGCAATCCAGGCTGAACTAGACTCCTTAGCGAAAAGAAGTGTGTTTGGACCCGTTGCTCCAACACCACCCAATGTTAAACTAGTTGGTCACAAATGGGTTTTCCTAAGGAAGCGTAATGAGAGAAATGAGATTGTGCGATACAAGGCTCGCCTTGTGGCGCAAGGCTTCTCACAACGCCCTGGAATTGATTACGAGGAGACGTATTCTCCCGTAATGGACATCATAACGTTCCGCTACTTAATCAGTTTAGTAGTTTCCGAAAAACTGAATATGCAGCTCATGGATGTGGTCACAGCCTATCTCTACGGGGATCTAGACACAGAGATATATATGAAAGTCCCTGAAGGACTAAAGATGCCTGAATCAAGTAGTTCCCGACCACGGAACGCGTTCTCGATTAGACTGAGACGTTCGCTATATGGATTGAAACAATCCGGGCGAATGTGGTATAACCGCCTAAGCGAATACTTGATCGGTTTGGGATACGTTAATAACGAACTTTGCCCATGCGTGTTCATAAAGAAATCCACTTCAGGATACGCAATCATCGCGGTCTATGTAGATGACATGAATCTCATAGGAACCGAAAAAGACTTGTCAGAAACTGCTGATATCCTGAAGAGGGAATTCGAGATGAAGGATCTTGGGAAGACACGGTTTTGCCTCGGCCTGCAGATCGAGCACCGTAAAGATGGAATTCTTGTCCATCAAGCGAACTACACCCAAAAGGTGTTGAGACGCTTTAGTCATTTTGACGTTAAGCCGTCCGCTACTTCCATGATCGTCCGCTCTCTAGACATTACTAAGGACCCATTCCGTCCAAAGGAGGACGACGAAGAGATATTGAGTCCTGAGTGCTCTTATCTGGGTGCAATAGGCGCTTTATTGTACTTGGCCCAATGTACTAGACCGGACATCTCGTTTGCTGTGAATTGTCTAGCTCGACACAGCACCGCGCCAACACGCCGCCATTGGAATGGCATAAAAGACATTTTCCGCTACCTTAAGGGTACTACGGACTTGGGCTTGTTCTATCCCTACGCGGTTTTGAGTGAGTCCAACGCTCTTGGCACTCGAAACAACGCGACCCTTGTTGGCTACGCCGATGCGGGATACTTATCTGATCCGCACAAGGGGCGTTCCCAATCTGGTTATGTCTTTACCATTGGGAACACGGCGATTTCTTGGAGGTCTCGTAAACAGACCTTAGTGGCTACTTCAACGAACCACTCTGAGCTACTCGCGCTTTATGAGGCGACTAGAGAGTGTGTATGGCTTCGAGCTGTTATTGGCCATATTCGAAGTACATGTGATCTTTCATATGACCCAGATGAACCTGTTGTCGTCTATGAGGACAATACCGCTGTTATTGATCAAGCGAAACATGGTTACATCAAAGGGGATGCTACCAAGCACATATCGTCCAAGTTGTTCTTTACACATGAACAACAAGCACTTCAGAAGATTGAAGTGCAACACATTGGATCGGAGAATAACCGTGCAGACTTGTTCACCAAGTCACTGCCAAAACACTCGTTCCAGAAACATGTAAGAGCGATTGGACTTAGGAAGCTTTCAGAGCTAGCCTAAGTGAAACATGTTTCCCGCATCCTGTTGTGTGCATGTGAGGGGGAGCACCCCCAAACGCCCTGTTGTGTGCATATCCCGCGCCCTGTCGAGTGCGAATGAAAAGGAGAGCATCCTGATGTATGCTTGTGTACTCTTTTTCCCTTAGACCAAGTTTTTTCCCATTGGGTTTTCCTTGGCAAGGTTTTTAACGAGGCACATTTCAAATCTCTTATTCACTAAGGACTATTGTGATCAGGGGGAGTATCCAGTGTATACTTCTAAACCATCGTGTACTCTTTTGTCCTTCGATCAGCGGTTTTTTTCCACTGAGTTTTCCCTGACAAGGTTTTGACGAGGCACCTTTGCAATGGTTAAGTTTACCCCCATCACACTGACCTGTGTGTACTCTTTTGTCCTTCGACCAAAGTTTTTTTTCCCACTGGGTTTTCTTTGGCAAGGTTTTAACGAGGCACAAGTAGGTGGTCATTTTTGAATCTGCAAGCTACAGACCGACAAAGAAGCTCAAAGGTGTTTACAAGCAGAGTTTGTGAAGAGCCAAGGGGGAGTGTTGTAATTCATTATTGTAATTCTTCTCATCATGGTGACTCTTCACCTTTGTAACTCCAAGTGACTTTTCATTTTGTAACTCCCAACCTCTCTCTTCCTATATAAAGAGAGGTTGGGATGGCTTGTTGAGGGACATAGAGATATATTGATATACCATTTGAGAGGTTGAGCTAATTGTCCACAACAGTAACCTTCTTAATACCACACCTCATAATATGGATGAGAACGGATTTGATGAGTGGGAAGCACAATTTTATTGTCGGACATACGTTTGAGATCTGTAACAAACTTTAAAACTGGTGCACTCAAAGCTTAGCTTAATTAATGAACATATAAAAAAAATTTCATCGACAATAATATAATAGTATTATCAACAAAAAAATTCAAGAAACAAACTTAATATAATATCAAAAATAATATATCATAATGAAATACTAATAAAATTGAAAATATTCAAACCAAAACATAAAAATAAAGTCCTAGATATCAAGATTCAAAATTAATGTTGCACTTGCCACGTTGTTCAATTACCTCCAGAAAGGGGGTACAACTCGGACGGGTTGGGTCGGATTTGAGGTTAACCCGAGCCCAACCCGATAGATCATAAGCCTAGTCCAAGCCCAAGTCCGACCCGGCTTCGGGTTCAACATATGAAGCCCAAGACCAAGTCCGGAGGATTGGGTTGGGCTCGGGTTGGGTCGGGTCCATCGGGTTTATCGGACTCTAATATGATATTTGAAATAATTTTAAACAAGAATAATATTAAATGCATAATCAAATAATAATCAAGCCTCAATCATTACAAAATAAAACTGATATGAGATTTAGGATAAGGAATTGAAGAGTTTGGGTGAAAAAAATTATAGTTTAGACTTTTTATTTAAGTAGTATGATACAATATATATAAATTATATGTATGTTGGGTTTCGGGTTCTTCGGGTTACCCAACACATGAACCCAAGTCCAACCCGATTTTTGATCGGGTTCAAATATTTTAACCCCAGCCCAAGTCCGAACCCGAATATCTTCAACCCTAACCCAACCCATTAACGGGTTTACCCGATCGTGTTCGGGTTTAGCCCGCCCGAGTTGCACCCCTGGGGGGGGGGGGGGGGGGGGGGGGTGATTGACAACGACCGAAGGAAATAGAAAATTGGAAGCGATGGAAGGGGAGAAATTTTTTACAGCGATTGCAACAAAAAATATTTTTACTCGACTAACTGACTTTTCTCTTGATATTCTAGTATATGATGTCTAAATATCTTGTAACAAAAAAAATTATTTTATGCGGACTAAAAATATTAGAATGAATCTCTTGGATATTCTGACTGACTAATTTATCTTGGTATTATAGTATATGATGTTTAGATATCCTATAACAAAAAAGTCTTTACGCGGACTAAAAATATTAGAATGAGTTTGTTGGACTTTACTTCAGAACTTGACTTATATATATTAAATAATATTTAAAAAAATTGATGTCCTCTATAATTTTGGACTTGAGACAACAGTCTCATGGGCTCATATCATGTCCGAGCCTGGACAATATTAAAGACGGCTAATTCTAAAGGCACTCCAAAACTTACTTGGGACTAGTCCTTTACATGACAGTTCAGTTTGGTAGAACTTTTACTCGAAAAAGTCTCAATTTTACTTGGAGATAGCGCACCCCCAAAGAATTAGGGTTTCTCTAGCGGCGGGACAAATAGGACGCCGGGGCGCGGGGCAGCGGACGCCGGCAGGAGGCGCAGGGGAGGGGAAGGAGGCGGAGTCGGAGACGGGGACCGAAGGGCGGGCTGATCCGGGCGATGGGGAGAGCTTCTCGACCAACCACATGGATCCCGGGGCGCACATCAGCGCCAGGGGCAACAAGCTCAGGCACGACAGGGCCGACTTCGAGGTGTCGCTGGTAAGGGACGACTTCACGAGGTCTTTTTTTTCGTGCTTCTTTTTCTTCTTCTTCCACGAGCTATTGCTGCCGTTTTGTGGGACTGCCAACAAAATTTGCAGTCCTAACATGATATAGGACTGCCCACTTTGTGGACAGTCCTAATTCATTTTATTGGCAATCCTATCTAAACTCTCTGTTTGGTCATAGAACTATCATCAAAGTTGGTAGTCCTAACATAAAGTATGACGTATCATCTTTGTTGGCAGTCTTACTTGGTGTTAGAACTGTCAACCTCATTGGTAGTCCTGTGAGAAATTGGACTAGTCTCAAGTAACAAATGAGAGTGACAAACTTATAAAAAAATTGAAAATTTTTGGACTAGCTCCAAGTAAAACTTAGAGTACCTTTAAAATTACCCTTAAAGACTCGGTATTAAATTTGGTGGCTGGGGGTGTAACCATAGAAGTCACTCGTATATCTATTTGGTCTTCTCTTTCGATAGATTTCTTCTCTTATAACTGACTTTTGTATAGGAGAGTCAAAATGATCTTTCAAATCTAGACTTTGATAGCTTGTATTTGTTGCAAACTCGCAACACAACAAAATTATTAGTTATATTTGTGTTGAGTAATATTATTCGTACCTTCAAAATATTTCTCCAACTATTCCTCCTTACATGACAGTTGACGTGACATCTCACATACCAGGTGAAATAGTAAATTCAAATCCAAAAAAATAATTATCTAATTTTTTAATATTAATATTAATTTTAATCTTAGTTTTATTCTTAATATTAATTTTGATCTTAATCTTAACCTTAATTTTAATCTTAATTTTAATTTTAAAATTTATCTTATCAACTGTCATGTCAGACGATACGTAAGCTGACATATAGGAAAGAATACTTTAAAAATATTTTGAAGGGACAAATTGTATTTAATTTCATTTGTGTTGGAGTATGCACGTTTGTTTTTACAATTGTTAATGAAACAGGGTGACGGAGGAGACGTAGTTCTATGCCACTGAACAAGTACGAAAGATGAAGAATTAATCACAAGGCATTAGACAAAAGCATGTACAACCCATCAAATGTGTTCGCCATTTTCCTTTACTATAATTTCCCAACTTGGGGATAAAGAAGCAACCATTTAGACATGTAATTTAGCATAATTAACCACCTATTTTTCAGACTGGTATTACAATCTAACATGAAATTAATGAGAAATATATATATGTATATATTATATCTCTATTGCATTAAAAGTAAACTTTTGAGCCTAAAGATGGGATCAAGGAGAACTCAACCAAATTTTTTACTATTATATATAAAACATTAAACAGTGAATATATAGTAGATATTAAAAGTTAAAGATTCATAAATTTAAGGAAGGTAACGGATTCTAGCTGACTAGCCGGCAGATCATTTGTTCTTTGATTTGGTTTGAGTTTGTATATTATATTATCTTTTCTTGCATGATTTTTTTTTTTTTTTGTATGTTTTTTCTTCATTGTGCTAATTATCATTAATGTAACAAATGTCAAATGTAATACAAATTGGCTGCATTGCATTGCCTTCAAAACGTGAAGGTCCCAAATTCAAATTAAATTGAAAAGGGACGAAACAAAATATTAAAAAGCTACTATAAACATATATCTAATTCAAGGTCGATCCAGATATAAGTCCGACAAGGCTTCGAATTTGGACAACCCCTCTACTTAGGGCATCCTCCAAATCCTGCATGATCCACAAGAGGTCGAAACCGCAAGTGACCCTTCAGAATCAGCCCACAATAAAGGTCAAAGGACAACCAAAATAAGCTCCGACGTCCGAGCTCTCTAGCCTAGTGGTATTAGAGCGGACATCCGGAGGGGCCGACAAGGTTCGAGCCCCCCCAATTGTGTGTGTGAGTGGGATTTCAAAAAAAAAAAAAATAAGCTCCGACTATGTCAATTATCAATCCAAACTTCTTTGGGCTGGCCCTGATCTGAATATATAATAAAATGTGGAAATAATGACTGAAATTATGAATGGTTGTGCAAATTACCTCGACGAGGTTAAGAGAAACATCATCCCAACAAACAGAAGCAAATAACTTATACAATATCTCAAGTCTAAAGGGACACCATAGAGTTCAATAACACCCCAAAGTTTCCAGAAGTAGCCAACATAAACCAAGAACTTCAATGGCGAGCGGGTGAGCTACTTTTTCCCAAACCGTCGCTAATGCCGACCTTTTCGGCAACCTTGACAAGTAGATCCTCCAGCTTCTGGTTCCTCTCCGACAGGTTCTCAATGAGCGTCAACAACTTCTCGACCCGTGTCTCGATCCTTTGGAGCTTCCGATTAACATCGTCATCCACATCTTCCTCCTGTATGCAAGAAGTATCCATCTTGAAAAAACAAGCAATGAAATTTATCTTCCTACTTGCAGTCCTTATTAGCACTATATCTTGTCATATGCTGCTATAAGTGAACTTGTTGTTGTATGAGCTTATTTAGTTATCCATTCTCTTGTTAGCAGTAGTTATCCATTCTCTTTTTAGCAATTCGGCAAACGGAAAAAATTCGGGATGACAAAAGTACGAGTATAAATCGGCTCAGTACACAAAAATACGTTAAAAAAATCCGGTTAAATATTCGAAAAATAAAAATATTGAGGTTAGAAATTTCACATTCTTAAATATGTTGTCAAATTTGGTTAATTAAACATGTTTCCGCCACGTTTTTTGGGGCGAATTTTTTAATAAATTTATACAGAACACGTACTTTCGCATGCTTAAAATTTTTGTACTGATTATAATCTTTCAAATGTACGCAAGTATTATACGTGTATGAAAGATATGAATTTTTTTTCTTAGAATACGGCTTTTATTCGGGTGATTGCTAACAAGAATCCATTCTTGTTATGGGTGTTGTTTTCTGAAACAAAATCAATGATAGAAGAACAATGGCAAGGAATAAAGGTTCTCGATTACAAACACGATTGCAACCAGACAGAACGGAATGTTTTGCAAGCACATAAGGTTTATCCTTGCAAACACAGTTGCAAGTACAGAAAGTTTATCCTTGCAAACACAGTTGCAAGTAATTGTTGGGTTTTGGTCTTTTACAAAGTGAATTTTAGTCCCACATCGGCTAGACCAAAGGACTTGTATCTCTATATATTAGCTTTGCTTCTTTAGAGATGCACATGTGGTGTGGAGGTGCACATGGGTGTGCCATGTGGGATTATTTTTCTAATGGAAAAAAGACTAAATCAACAATTGAAAGCATTCATGCTTTTTGCTCTTGGGAAATTTATTTCGATGGGAGCTAAGCCAGCGACTCGGACTCGGACTCGGACTCGGATTCGGACTCATGGACTCATGAGGCGTAATGTGGCATTTTGTTGGCGCACTTTGCACTTAGCACGTCAGCATCGTCGCTAGGCGCAAAGTGCGCTTTAGTTGCGCTCGTTGCACGAGCCACTTGCGCTGCCACGTTGCGCGAGCCCAGTTGCGTGCGCTGGGTTGCGCTGCGTGCGCCGTGTGCGCAGTTCGTGCAGTGTGCACAGTTCAGTGCACGCTCTGTCGTGCAGAGTGCAAGGAGCGCAGAGTGTGCGCAGTTGGCGCAACTTGCAGCAGAACGTGCGTTTGTACGTTCTGGACGGTTGCTACATGTTCGGGGTGATTTTTACCATGACCCTAACTTTGTGGCAACCGAGCAGTTGCTGCAGGGCCTATATAAGGCATCCTCTCTCTCACAAGGCTGGTAAGAGACAAGAAAGAGAAGCCACCACAGATAGTTTACGAAGTATTTTTTAGCACAAGTAAACAGAGAATTCAGAAGTGTTCTTTAACACAGTTCTGAACGGAATTTGCTTGCGAATTCCAGCATTCTTCGAGAGAGAGGAGAGGCGCCGCACCAGCGTTGCTTTTGTACGGGAGTTCGTGCCCATCCGAGGAGTCAGAAGAGCAGGAGTGTTCCAAGTTCTCCGACGAACTTGCTGGTTCCTGGAAGCTGTTCGTGTAGGGCGAATAAAGCTTTGAGCAACGGTGATTATTCACCCTAGCAGGAGTTCTTCCATCTTTTGCCCGTCATCTTCTTCATTGCTGCCAGTAATTCAGATTGTATCTTCTTTTTAGAAGTACTACGATCGATTGCTGTTGATTACAAAATCTTTTTAGATTCTCGTAATTCAAGTTCACCTTCCTTGAAGTGTTGATTTGGAACATTATTTTTACAATTGTTTCATATTCTCTGTTTTCCATCGAAAAATTGTGCCCCGGCACTAACAATTTCAAAGCTTTATATACCGAAGGAATGTTCAAAATTCAGCTTGTAAATCTGTCCAATGTAATTAATGTGATCAATGAAATCACTCCTTCTGCTTATACTCTTAAGTTGTGGCATAATAGGCTAGGACATGTTTATTGTAAACGAATAAACAGAATGTCTAGTCTAGGACTTATCTCCAAGTGTGGGGGTAAGGTAGAGAAATGTGAAGTTTGTGCTCAAAGAAAGATCACAAGGAAACCCTTTTCTCGGGTTAATCGAAGTACAGATCTTCTGAAGTTGGTACACTCTGATATCTGTGACTTCAAACAGTTCTCTACAAAGGCCGGGATGAAGTATTTCATAACCTTCATCGATGACTTCTCAAAGTATGCGTTCGTCTACTTGCTAAAGGCTAAAGACGAAGCATTCGAGAAGTTCAAGGAGTTCAGAGCCGAAGCTGAGCGGCAGACCGGACAACAACTCAAAAGAATAAGAAATGATCGAGGTGGGGAGTACAGGTCCCATGAATTCACATCGTTCTACAAAGAACATAGAATTGTCAATGAGACTACGGCTCCGTACTCTCCTCAATCAAGCGGAGTAGCAGAGAGGAAGAACAGAACGTTAACAGAAATGATTAACTCAATGTTGTTGACTGCTGGCCTTCCTAAGTGCTACTGGGGAGAAGATGCATTGACGACCACTTTTATTCTAAATAGAGTGCCTCATGCAACTTCTGACATTACTCCTCATGAACTCTTGTTCAAGGTCAGACCTAACTTAAATGTCATTCGAGTGTGGGGTGTCTGGCATATGTCAAGCTTCCAGATCTGAAGATTCAGAAGCTTGGGACAAGGACTACTAAGACGATCTTCTTGGGGTGATGCTCGGAGATTTCTTGATATTGAGTCAAATCATATCATTGAATCTCGCGACGCAGAATATTTTGAAGACATATTTGCAAGGCACAAGAATATTGTTCTTGCGGATGTACCGGAGAACAACGAGGGTGCGCAAGAAACTGAAGTCTTCAATGAAGATGTGGTCCAAGAAGATGTTGTTGTTGAAACAACGGTTGAACCAGAACAAGCTGAGCCGTCAGCTAAGCGTGTGAGGAGGCCGAAGGACTTCGGAAGTGACTTTGTCACCTATCATGTGAAAGCTGATCCGCTTACCTATGATGAGGCGATGAAGACCAGAGACGCAGTTTTTTGGAAGGAGGCGATTGACAATGAATTTGATTCTATCACCTCAAATAACACTTGGGTGTTGGTTGATCTTCCTGAAGGAGCGAAGCCCATCGGATGCAAATGGATCTTCAAGAAGAAGATGAAAGCAGACGGAACTATTGACAAGTTCAAGGCTAGGTTGATAGCCAAGGGGTTTTCTCAGAAGCAGGGGATTGACTATTTTGACACGTATGCTCCAGTAGCCCGGATGACCACCATCAGAATGTTGATTGCTCTCGCAGTAATACATAAGATGGTGATACATCAGATAGATGTAAAAACAACTTTCCTAAATGGCGAGCTGACCGAAGAAATTTAAATGCAACAGCCAGAGGGATTTGTCATCAGGGGTCTTGAAGACAAAGTCTGCAAGTTGGTGAAATCTTTGTACGGTCTTAAACAGGCTCCCAAGATGTGGCATGAGAAATTTGACAAAGTTATAAGGTCAAATGGCTACATTGTCGGCGATACGGACAAGTGTGTTTACACGAAGTTCGCTGATGGAAGAGGTGTGATCGTTTGTCTGTACGTGGACGACATGCTTATCCTAGGTACGGATATTAGCTGTGTCACGGAGACAAAGAAATTTATCTCAAGCAAGTTCAGTATGAAGGACTTGGGGGAAGCTGATATGATCTTAGGGATCAAGATCATCCGGACAGACACTGGACTAGCGCTGTCACATTCTCATTATATTGAGAAAATGATCACTCGTTATGGGTATCGGGATCTTCCAGGGATCGATACGCCGTACAGGTGTGATCTGAAGCTGAAGCCTAATTCAGGAAAAAGCGTCAGGCAGTTGGAGTATGCAAGAGTAATCGGAACACTACTAAAATAAGTCATATCAGCGATGCCAACTTAAAACGTCGCTAATTTTTCTGGAATTAGCGACGCCAAAAGTAAGCGTCACAATACGTCGCTGATAGCGACAAACAGCGACATATTGCGACTACCTTTAGTGTAATAAAAACCAACGTCGTTGATTTGTCGGAAAACGTCGCCAGTTTTATTAGTTCAGCGACGTTTAGCGTCGCAAAGCTTATGGCGTCGCCGAATATTAAAGGAAAGTCGACGCTTTGTGACGTATTTACAGACGTCGCTAACTTGCTGCTAAATAGGGTTTCCTCGGTTCGACTTTTCATTTCTCCCTTTCACCAAATTTTTTATTCCCTTCCCTTTTCCTCCGACCTCGACGACAGCCCGACCCCCTTCCCTCTGGCGCCGCTCATCCTCCTCCTCCACCGCGAGCCCCTTCTCCTCCTCCACCGCGAGATCTTCCTCCTCCACCACCGAACTTGTCCTCCTCCTCCTCCTCCACCACCGCGAGGAGACTGAAGGTAAACCCTAACCCTAATTGAGGTGTTTTTCGTGTCCAAAATGGACGCGGAGACACATTACGACCATGTGTTCATTGATACAGTGTGTTCGTGAGGTTTTGGACACTTTGTGTCCATTTGTTGGACACGTGGACACCCCCAAGCATGCATATATATGTATTTCACCTCTGTACACTTAATCCTCTACTTACACTTGTGTATTTTCGTATTAATTTGGATTTGCATATTGGGTTTGGGTTTCGATATAGTGTTTGATACATTGTTTCACCTTGCAACATTCCTACACTTAGAGACGTTTAGTACACAACTAATTATTTTATCCTAGTTCGCAAGTGTACTTTTGGGTAATCTAGGTATATTAGTTTACCAATATCCCCAATGGCCGGAGATTTTAAGGATCGCTGCATTGCAAAAAATGATAGCAACACCTATGTAGTTATCAATTTATTTGTTTTATGTTATCAATTTATCTGTTTATCCGCTACAAAACTTTTACAAAAATAACTATTTTATAAATATACACGAGTACGACTTGTACAGTGCAACATAGACTTGTACGATATCACGTCCGTGGCGACTTATTGATTCGACGAAATCGAAGCGAATAAGTATGCTTAGATTGTTGTAGAGGGTTGATGGTACTAAAGAGAAATACAATCTGTTTGTTCTAGAGGGTTGATGTTACTAAAGAGAAATACAATTTGTTTGTTGTAATGGGTTGATAGTATTATTCAAACACCTCTGAAATCCAAGAGCCATCAGGGTACATTAGAGATCTCTCTCCACTGTAATAGAATTGGTTTTAGTTATGATGTATAGGTGTGTATTGGACACAAAGCAGAAAGGACAGGACGAGAAGAACTCCATATACATATTTTGGTGAGTGTCTTTGCCTAATACAAGTTTGACACTAACCAGTTTGAAGCATCTTTGTGCTTCCTAGGTTTAAGTTGGGGCTCGCATAAGTACAACAAGAAGTAAAAGAGAAAGGAAATGTTAGTTAATATAAGTTGTCATTATATAAAAGCCTTCTATATCCGTCCCAAATTTGGAACTATGCGCAAACCAAGAACTATCACTGGAGTATAGGAAGATTAATAAAATTTCACTAAACCCTTGGTTCTCTTTATTGTTGAAGTATATGAACCAATTAGTCAACATCTATTTGTTGAAGTATGGTACTCCATTCTTCGTAAGTTCTAGCTATATATGTCTCAAGATCCAATACTCAAAAATTCCAAGAAGAAGAAGAAGAAAAGAATAAAATGACATCGCTCAACACCCTATGACAACTCCATGAATGAAGTAGACGATCCTCCATACAAGTCTTCCTTCATCTATTGTCTTAAAGTGTGAGTTCTACAGTATGGTTCTCTTTGTAGAATTGTGTCTTATTTTAGACAACAAGGGTTTCCTATTTTTACAGGTAACATGGCAACATGTGTAAGGGAACATATAGGTGTGTGTTTGTGTTTGAAAGGGAGTGTCACAAGAGTAAGGCGTGAGCATGTGTTAGTATTTTGAGCTGTGAGAGTGTTTGTTCTATTGAGGTTAGTACCAACTGTATTTTGGCTCCAGCTCCAGCTCCATTTGCATTAATCTACGGTACGACATGGTGATCAGGACATAGTCCCTGCAGCCATTCGACTGGCGAGGCAGAAACTATGTAGCCGTAGATAAAGTTGACTGTCATCCGACCCTCATCCTTCGGCAATGATGATACGACAACCTATCACTATATCTTATATAGTAGTAGATGATGTCTTAGTATTACATTATGTGAGTTCATCTTGATTCTGTTACATTCTTCAGATACTAGATACGATAAGAACATATACTACACCATATGTATAGAACATAGATGATTCACACTAATGTATGCTAGAATGAATCTTGGGTTGTGTTCTGAGCCATCCGTTCTCACACTTGGCAAAAAATTGAATTTTTTATACTTTATCTACTTTCGAAAATGTACTCAAATTACATGATGGTTCCTTTAGTTAGCTTGCTTATGTTATAATTATATTATTTGTGACTATCGATCTTACCAGATGGCACCCATGACCCGAGGAGCGGCACGTCGTTTGAGAAAAACAGTAAATTCTGAGGTGGCTCCTCCTACAGTTAAGGAGGAAGTGGCACCGGTTGCTAGTGAGACCGGGAGTTCTATTCATCCAGCACCGGTAGCTAGTGAGATCGGGAGTTCTATTCGTGCAACACTTGCAAGGGACGACACCTCTCCTCACGCCAAAGATCTCGCTTTTTCGAGGTGGTTGTGTGATCGTATCACTGAGCGTTTGTGTGAGCTGCGTGGTTCTCATTAGCTATTAGTACTTATTTGTATTGGACTATTTGTATTGGATTATTTTTGTATTAGACTATTTGTATTGGACTACATATATGAATTAGTACTGTGTCAATCTCTGGATTGTATTGGACTACGACATGGTGATCAGGACATAGTCCCTGCAGCCATTCGACTGACGAGGCAGAAACTATATATCCGTAGATAAAGTTGACTATCCTCCGACCCTCATCCCTCGGCAATGATGATACGACAACCAACCAAAGAGGATACTCTGAGAGATCCATCTGAGTAGGATGTATACTCTGAGAGATCACCTTTACAAGAATGATATCAGTAGTGGGATTGAGTGTTGGAGGAGATATTATCAGAGTATACGTCCTACTCAGATGGGTCTCTCACCGTTAATATTTTTTTTTCTGACGGCATGGTGGATGTTCTCCCTCAACAGATTCTTGCTCTGAGCCAAAACTTTGCCCTGGAGTTCAATTGGACATCCTTTGCGTAGAGCTCGAGTGAGAGGTTCCTGACAGCATGGTGGTCTGCTTTGTCAAAGTATCCGTGCTCATTGTAGAAGTATGGAAAAGAATAAAGAAAGATCCATGCGGCCAAGGATCCCTATGCGGCTTAGAGAGTTCATGCAGTTCATTGACCCATGCGGCTCAAGCGTCTATGCGGCTCGAATAGTTCCATACGGCCCAGAGGGGAGCCACGTGGCCTTCAACAACTCTTCCCTTTTGTCTGCTATTGCACTTAATGCCTTGACGGCTGACAGCTTTGAAAAATGACAGCTCTGACACAAAGATACAATAATGACTCCGTCATAATGGCAGACCCCTAGGGAAACGAAGGAAATCTCTGACACAATCCGTCGAAATCCAGAAAACTTCATGCGGCCCTGACACGTGGACAGTCGTATGCGGCTTAGACAGAGGCCATCCCATACGGCTCAGGTCGAAGCTATCCCATGCGGCTCACGAGAACTACCCTACGCGGCTCAAGCAGAGGCTACCCCATGCGGCTCACGAGGACTATCTCCATGCGGCTCACGAAGAGGGTATCTATCATGCGGTCACCTACGCTCATGCGGCTCAGATCATCACCATGCGGTTCAAGTGTTCAGGGGCCATTCCCAAGCAGCCTTGACACGTGGCCAGTCTTATACGGCTCAATGGGGAGCAATCCTCATGCGGCTCAAATTTCCTAAGTGGCTCGCGTGGCATGATAATGGGACATGTGGCATCAAATCGATCGAAATCCATTAACAAATTCTAATAAAATATTGGGATCAAATCAGATCATTTGCAATCAAGCAAATCAATGACGTGTGGCGGGAAATCCGAGATTGACATAGCAAATCATGAGGATTTATGTCAATCATCATTATTTACCCACAGAGATTTGATGCAATCACATTTATTGCTCAAATCTATTATATTCAAGATGAGCAGCCCAGATTCATTGATCCTTAGCCGCCGACTTTTGAGAATGGACAATCATTGCAAACCCTAATGATGCCCCCCCCCATTCTTATAAATAGCAAGGGTACCATTCCCTTGCAAAAGAGGATGGAGATAGAGAGAGTCAAAGGATAATATACAGAGAGCAAAGAGAGCATTTCTTCCACGCCAAGCAGATATTCCCCGGAGTCAAGGCTGCATCCGATCGTCCAAGGAGTAAGGCAGAGCGGCCTTCGCTTTCCCGAGTCTCTATTGTCACCCCCCAGAATCTAAAATAAATAATTGTACTTAGACTGCTGTACCTAGGTTTTCGTCCCTAGGCTTTCTTTGTACAAGCGAGTTTGTATTGTGAAGTAAAAGTCCAGTCCTCCGATAATTGTTCTGTTCTTTTATATTTCATGGCAAACACGATGGCGACTCTGCTGGAGACAAACTTCTCCACGGCTGAGGAGTTGGTGACGCAATCGGATGCAGCCAAACTTGGCTTCACATAACAAAAGATGGTCGTCCGCTTCGACCAGCAGGCGTTCGAAGAAATGCTCTCCGAAGGAAGCGCTGGCCCGGTCCAGAAGTGAACCTGCACAAAGAAGGCTCGCAGGGAGTGGAGGCCAAAATCATTTGCTCCTCCACAGGCCCTGGACGGAGTACTCTCTTCTACCCAAGACGGCGAAGGCGACTCTCATGCGGCCCCACTTCAAGCCATAGAGGATTCTGTTGTTCCCAAGTCCGGCAGAGGAAAGCACTATGATGTTGGACTTGCAGGGACAAAGAGTGATTCTATGTACTCCAGAAAGAAGTCGAACACTCATACGGACAAAACTGCCAGCCGCATGCATGATGCTCATGCGGACAAAATTGCCAGCCGCATGCATGATGCTCATGCGGCCAAGACTGCCAGCCGCATGTATGATACATATGCGGCTGAAACTGCCAGCCACATGAAGAATATCCATGCGGCTAAAACTTTTCGCCGCATGAAGAAAGCCTATGCGGCCACAACTGCCTGCCGCATGAAGACTGTTGATTCCAGCCGCATATCACCTACTCCACGCGGCTCAGTCTTCGATCGCCTCTCTTATGGTCCTGATCTCTCGTACTCCCAAGAAGACATGTCTGAATCTCTCTAGTACCACTTAGACTCTTCCTATTATGTGTCCTCATGCACTAGAGTGAAGAAGTCCAAGGCAGCGCGAGCTTGGCAAGCTCAGTCCGCTGTTCTGACCTCTGACCATCCGGGCGCTCCATATACTATTATGCGGGCCTCTAATGGGAAGTTGTACAGAACCACTCGAGTCCAGCCCCCGACGGCAGACGGACAGAGTGGTTCCCAAAAGTCTTCTAAAACCCAGGGAGCAAACATGGTCGTTCCAGACCCGTCTGACTTGCGTGAGGTTATCCTTCACAAACACAAGGAAAGAGAAGATGCTCCAGTATGCAAAGAGTCCTCACATGGACGTCACTGCACCCAAATCATCGTCAATTGCTGTTGCAACAATGCGACAGTAAAAGAAGACCGGCAGTCCATTTTCTGAAGACTACAACACCCGAGCTTAGAGGACGAGGCGCCTCCTGTTGTCTCCTACAACTCTACTCAAAAGATCCCCGCCGATAGGAGAGGGAAGAAGATAAACGTCTCCAGCCCGAAGATTTCAACCACTGCAACTAAGAAACTATCGCCGAAACGGTTATCCACCATCGGAGTTTTCCAGGGTACCCGTTCGAAGACGAAATCTGCTATAGTCGGAGATTCATCATCCACACCACTGGGGGTCGCTGGAACTTGGGGTGGCACTCCTCCGAACATCCATGACAATCCGATGTTCCAAGGAGACGAGCCCGAGGAAACAATTCTCCCATCAGATACAGCAGATGCCGACGTCTCCGAGGACGTCCCCGACTCTCAAGATGAAGCAAGCTCTGAAGTTGGGGGTACTATTCCTTCTGAGTCTGAACCAGAGGAGAACATTCCCACATACCCCGATGACTTCTCGGTACATGGGTATGACTCGGAAGGCACGTCCTCCACCGTTCCTTCCATCTCTCCTCATGTAAGGACGGTATTCATGACGGATAGCAACTAAGGGGGTTCCAGTGATCGCCAACGTATCGACACTCTGGAGGCTATACTGCATGCCTTGGTCAAGTCTGTAGACGAGATCAAAGCGGCTCTTCCAGCTCTGCAGGGAGGGACACCTGGCCAAACAAGTGTGGGTCCCGCAGCCAATGCGGACTCAAATTTAGCGGCACCAAACCCGAGCAACAATCCTCCTGAAATAACGACTCCCACCGCTGCGGATGAGGCTAGAGAAGCAAGAAGAGAGGTCCAGGAGCTCCGAGCCATGTTTCACGCTCGAAAAACCTCTCAAGACCTCAGAATACGGCAACCATACCCTGCTACATGGAGGGATGTCCCTTTCCCACCAAGATATAAGCCGCTCAATATCAATCCCTATGATGGCAAGACCTTCGCAAGTCGGTACATCACTTACTTCGAGGTCACCATAGACCATCTGCCCCATGATGATGCCATCCTTACACGATTATTCATCGGGGCATTGGAAGGGGTCGCCTTCGACTGGTACCGCAACCTGCCAGACAACTGTATCCACTCCTTTGCCAGCTTCAAGTGCATGTTCTTGGAGAGATTCTACGAAGTAGGACAGGACGTCATAATGTCCACCCTCATGGACGTCGTCCAAGGAGAAAAGAAGATTACAAGGAACTATATTGAGTGGTTTCGCCAAACTGCAATGAAGTTGCCGTCTGGTAACCCGGATTCCTCCTTGATTGAAATTTGCCAAAAGAGATTGCTCCCAACAATCAGTCTCTGGATGGACGAAAGTCAATTTAAGGACTGGAAGATGTTTATCATCAGTGCCACAAGCGCCGAAGAACGGTTGAAGAAGGCTCGCCAACTGGGATTGCACATCTCGGAGGGAGAGAACAAGGGCTAGCGTCCTAATACCAACAACGACAATGGGGGTAGTCTCTCCAACAATCGGGACAACAAGGGTAAGCAGGCTATGGTGGCCGACACAGCCCAGAAACCTGAGATAAAGCCTGCAGACAAACAATAGCCGCAAATAACCTACTCCTTCGAAGACGGCCACGTCAAGCCTATCTTGGACATGCTCATACAAGGAGACAGAATTCAGCTCCCTCCTCCAAAATGGGAACCTCGGCCGGCAGAAATGGAGAGCCCAAAGTACTGCCATTACCATCGCTACGTCCACCATGCTACGCACGACTGCTACCAACTGAAACAATACATCCAATATCTCATCGATTCGAACGCTCTGGCCATCAATTTCGAGGAGGTAACTGTGGCGGCCAACATGGTGTCCGTACAATTTGGCAGCTTCCCTCCGACAGAGACTTCAGACGGTGTGGTACCCTTCCCTCTGGCGACGATAGAGATTGCTAATCTTCCACCTCCTCGGGATCAGGCTGCTGGTCTAGTGCCCCTCACCACATCACGGGGGGAGGTCATATGGGTCCATCCGGACCTGGTACTTGAGGTGACTCAGTCCACACCACCTTTCATTCGCAAGAAGAAGAGTAAAAAAGTCAGATCCTGCCGCACAATCTCGGCAGATGTCGAAGAAGTCACAGCTGTCGTTACCCGGTCAGGGGCACAATCCTAACCTGTGGCTGATAACTCGGCCGAAGATCATCAGCCAGCTGCTGCTGACGCTCTAGGACCTTCTCAGCCTCCGACGACCGACAAGCCTAGGCCGAAGGAGACTCGCTTCGACAAATGCCTCCGAAAAGAGGCACCTCAGGGACTGGAAAGGCCCTACAACTTTGACATCTTAGCACAATTGGCCAACACACCAGCCAAGTTGTCATTATACGAGCTCCTGAGACTGTTAAAGGATGTTCGCGCGGCGTTAAGCGATGCACTCCAAAATGCCGACGCATATCTGGCTCAGGTCAACCTCACAGGAGAGAGCCCGTCTGCAAATCTCCAAGACAACGCTTGTACAGGAGCGATGCCCAACATTGTCTTCACTCCGCAAGATATGCTCATCAAAACCAATCTCCATGATCGTCTGCTATACTACACTGGATACATCGGGAACGTAAAGGTGGACCGGATGCACATTGATCCCGGCTCTTCCATAAGCATCATCCCCAAGGGTCTGTTACATCATCTCCGCATTCCTATGCTTCGCATAACGCCAACAAGCACCGCCATCAACGGTTTCAATTCGGACAGGAGCTACCCAATTGGAAAGATTCGCTTGAAGTGCCAAATTGGCGATCTCCAGTCAGAAGTAACCTGCTACGTCATAGATGCGGACACTTCCTACCACATCCTCTTGGGGCGCCCTTGGATACACGATTATATGCTCGTGCCTTCCACGCTGCACCAGTGCTTTAAGTATGTCGACAAACACGGCTTTGTGAGGACGGAATTTGCCGACATCGATCCCTTCAAAGGAGTCGAGTCCTACTACTCGGATTCCTGCTTATACGAAAAGTCGAACAGGCACCTGGATGAAGATGTGCAAGCTCGAACTGAAACGGCCTCAGGATCAGAAGAACCTCTGACGATCCACCTTCAAGCTCACAAACCTGGTAAATCCACACCCCTTACGGCCGCTCTGCGTAAGGATACGATCAGCCTCTCGGCACAAGAAGGGTAAATGATAATCCGGCTGCCAAGGTCCAGGTAGGCACCGAGACCCACAACGGAGCTACTGACAATCAGACTACCGAGAGTCGGCCAGCCACAAGCAGAAAAGTTCAATCCCTCTAACAAGCCGATGACGATTCGTCTTCCCAAGAAGAATCGTCACCCCGATGCAAAGTCTGGGGCTTCTAGCGAGCCAACAAATCCACGCCCATCATCGAATACCAAACTGGGGGTCGCTAGTTTGCCAACAACTTCGCGTTCGGCTCCACCAACAGAACTCCTGATGATCAAGCTACCCAAGTCATCCTCTCAGTCTTCGTTTATACAGGGGGTGGCCGAAGAAGAACCGGAACTGGCCATGTATGTGGCTGCCTACACTGATGTTCCCTCCGCAGATGACGTAATCCCGCTAGAAAAGATATCTTACTTCATCAATAAAGGGCTATCTTTGAACTACCTCGAGCTTAATAAGCTTTGTACAATGTATGCTATGGAACACGGTATAGGCACTCACCTACACACACAGGTGACAAATGTTTACACCATAAACCAGCTTACTCCAGTGGAAGACGCTTACCGTATAATCGAGGGAGGGGACCATCCAATCATCTTCGGCCGAAAAAATGACCCGCAGCCCTTCACCATAGAGAAGGTCGATCTCGAATCAGATGCCGGAAGACTGCCTCTTTATCTGTATAGCCCCTAATCCAAATATCTCATGCAAAAACAGGGGTACGATCTAGAGACTACGCCAGTCTTGAACTACGGTACTGGTCGACGATTACCTTTGAAGCCGCCAGTCCCGACTGGCAAACCACGGGACTACTACAGCAAAATCCGATGTGGATTAGGGTATGTTACGCCTGCGATGACCCCTGAAAGTTCAGATGAGGAATGCGACTGGCATTCACATTCAATCGGGTCACCAACTTCTGATTTGGATACCAGCATCGGAGACATATTCAGACAAGTCCTGTCAGTCAATATGGCATTCGTCGACGCTTACGAAGAAGATGAAGACATTCCTGAAATCCTCGAATTAGAGCCGTGGGCCCAACAGTTGGATGCACAATAGGAAAAGCGGTTCGAACAGAGAGAACCTCCTACCGAAGATGAGGTTTTACAGGTCGACCTCGGCAGCGAATCTTCTCCAAAACCAATCTTCATTAGTAAAAGCCTGACAGACGAAGAGCGAGAATCGCTGCTGGGACTTGTCAAAGAATATATTGATGTGTTCGCCTGGAGCTATGAAGACATGCCAGGACTAAACCCCGAGGTTGCCCTTTACAAGCTCAACATTCGACCAGATGCAAAACCGGTCAAACAACAACAGCGACGCTTCCGCCCAGGCATCATAGATGCGATTGAAGCTGAAGTCAACAAACTGATCGCTTGCGGCTTCATTCGCGAAGAACAACATCCGGACTGGGTCGCCAACATAGTACCAGTCCTCAAGAAGAATGTGAAGATTCGAATATGCATCGACTTCCACAATCTGAACGAGGCATGTCCCAAAGATAAATTTCCCCTCCCTATCACGGACATCATGATCGACAACACATGCGGCTTCGAACGTATGTCATTTATGGATGGCTTCTCGGGGTATAACCAAATCAAGATGTCTCAAAACAACGAGAAGCATACTTTATTCCGAACACCGATTGGCACATACTGCTACATAGTCATGTCTTTCAGTTTAAAGAATGCTGGCACCACATATCAAAGAGCTATGAGTATCATCTTCAGAGACCACTTGCGTAAGACTGTGGAGTGCTACGTTGATGATATCGCCGTCAAGAGTCGCTATAAGGGAAACCATCTGCAGGATCTGAGGACGATATTCGACCTGATGCGAGCGTACAACCTAAAGATGAATCCCACAAAATCCTTGTTGGGCGTCTCCAGCAAAAAATTCCTGGGTTTTATCATTACTGCCCAGGGAATTCATGTAGATCCGGAGAAGACGAAGGCAATTATGGAGATGGGTCCCCCGAAAAATCTCTGCGAACTCAGAGGCCTGCAAGGGATGCTAGCTTACATCAGGAGGTTCATTTCTAACCTCTTCGGGCGATGTCGGCCATTCACCCATCTCATAAAGAAAGGCGTCTCTTTCGTATGGGATGAAGAATGCCAGCGCGCCTTCGACAGCATCAAAGAATATCTGACGAACCCTCCAGTCCTGGTATCCCCGATTCCTAGAAGGCCATTCTTGCTCTATGTACGAGCAATGGAGCATTCTTTCGGCACTCTGCTGGCACAAAATAACGATACAGGCCATGAATAAGCTATATATTACCTCAGCCGAATGATGATTGGGCCAGAGCACCGATACACTGCCGTGGAGAAGAAATGCCTCGCTCTGGTGTTCGCCATTCAAAAGATGCGGCACTATGTCACAGGACAAACCATACATGTGATCTCACGAGTCAACCCTCTCAGGGTCCTCATGACTAAACCAGGGGCACTCAGCTCCCGCCTCGCCACATGGGCAATATTGCTGTCTCCTTATCATATGGTCTTCGTTCCGCAAAAGGCTGTCAAAGGTCAAGCTCTGGCAGAGTTTTTAGCAGCCCACCCAGGCTCGAAGTCGTCCAGAATATATGAAGGAATCCTAGATGAGGTCGTCGACTCGCATGCAACCTCTCACGATAATATATAGCGAATGTTCTTCGACGGTGCCTCCAGGACTGGACCCAATGGCAACATCGTCGTTGGAGTCGGGGTGGTGTTGATTTCTCCTTCCGGACTAGTGATCAGTCGTGCTTACTCCCTCACGGAACCCTGCTCTAACAATGTGGCCGAGTATAACGCTTTGGTCATTGGCCTCCAACTGGCAAGAAAGCTGGGGGTAGAATATCTTGAAGCATACGGCGATTCGCAGTTAATCGTCAATCAGATCTGGGGTTCATACGAAGTCTGCCATGAAGACATGATCCCCAATCACCAAATAGCGATCAATATCATTTTGTCATTTGAGGGATTCTTCATCGAACATGTTCCCAGACTCCAAAACATCGAAGCCGATGCCCTAGCAGGCCTTGCCGCTTCCCTAGCAGTGCCGAACCATACTCATCATTCGGTTGACATGATAAGCCACGAACTGGTCTGTCCCAAGAACAACGTCCAATTCGTGGCGTGTTATTCTGCTCAGACGATTGACGAAGTGCCAGACTGGAGACAGCCGTTCATAGACTTCGTAGTCTACGACATCCTGCCTGAGAACCCAAAGGAAGCCACTTCCATCAGAAGGCGTTCTCTCAGATTCTTCTACGATACAGAGACGAAAATGCTGTATCGGCGATCCTACGATGGTTTATTGCTTCGGTGTCTGTCAAACGCAGAATCCAAAGAAGCCGTACGCGAAGCTCATGACGGTGTCTGCGGGGCCCATCAGCTCGGCCCTAAATTGCAAGACCATCTCCGCCGAATGGGCTACTACTGGCCCACGATGGTAGCAGATGCGATAGACTATGCAAGAAAATGCAAAGCTTGCCAAGTCCAGGGGACTTCATCCACCAGCCATCCGAGTTTCTACACCCGACAGTGGCGTCGTAGCCATTTGAAGTATAGGGAATGGATATCATCGGTCCAATTGCTCCACCTTCCTTCCGAGGACATCGCTTCATACTCGCATTCACGGATTACTTCTCCAAATGGGCGAAAGCTGTTCCGCTCGTAGAAGTAAAGACTTTAAACGTGATCAGCTTCCTCAAGCATCACGTCATCTATCGCTTTGGGCTGTCCCGAAGGATCATCCACGATAATGGTCCACAGTTTGCAAGCCATGCCTTCTATCGGTTCTGCGACAAGCATCGCATCCAGAATATAGCTTCAACACCATACAACCCGGCAGCAACTGGGTTGGCAGAAGCATTCAACAAAACAATCATCAAACTTCTCAAGAAGTTCGTGTCTTCCAACAAACGCGACTGGAACGAGAAGCTTGGTGAATGCTTATGGGCGTACCGCACTACAGTCCGAACAGCCACCGGGAACACACCATTTTCCCTGGTGTACGGGAGTGAGGCAGTCCTTCCATTGGAGACTCAAATACCTTCGCTCCGCGTCGCTCTCACTTACCAATTGACAACCGACGATAACTACCGCCGTCGATTACAAGAGTTAGAGGCCTTAGATGAAAAGCGCCTCCTGGCTCAGCAACGAATCGAGCTGAACCAAGCACGCATCTCCGGAGCCTTCAACAAGAGGGTCAAAATCAGAACATTCCAAGTGGGCGATCTCGTTCTGGCAGTCCGGAGGCCGATGGTCATGACTCACAAAACCGTCGACAAGTTCCAGCCAAAATGGGAAGGTCCATTTATCATTGAGGCTGTATTCTCCAACGGTGCTTACCGCCTCGCAAAACAAAACGGAGACTTGCTCATGCTGCCCGTCAACGACAAGTTTCTGAAGAAATATTATGTCTAAACGACATTTTCCAGATCATCGAGTCATGTACCCGCTGGTACCGCTGAACTCATATCCACAACATTTCAGATTATCGAGTCATGTACCCGCTGGTACCGCTGAACTCACATTCACAAAATCCCAGATCATCGAGTCATGTACCCTCTGGTACCGCTGAACTCACATCCACAAAATTCCAGATTTCTGAGTCATGTGCCCTCTGGTACCGCTGAACCCATATCCTCCTTCCACAAAAAAATCCCCAATTACCGATTCATGTACCCGCTGGTACCCCTGAACTTATACTTTGATTCCAAAATTCATGTATTATCGAGTTATGTACCCGCTGGTACCCCTGAACTTACAATCCCGGTCACTCTTTTTGGGAAGAAAGTCATGTGTAACCATACCTCTGAACTTTCTTTCTGAAAGAGATCCTTCCTCATGATCCACTACCCGCACTCCCAGTGCACAAAATGGATAACAGATCCACAAATTCCTAAAACGACTATGTCGATGTTACCTCTGAGTCGTCTCGATTTCGCCAAAAACAAATCACCCCTCTACATAGAACTTCCATGTCCTCATTACCTCTGAGTCGTTCTATGCACCCCACTTTATTGATCCTACTCCTGCTATGTCCTCATTACCTCTGAGTGGGAAGGCTCCGTCGAAGAAACCTTCATGCTTACCATGTCCTCATTACCTCTGAGTAAGTATGATTGATTCCCTTTTGACCTATTATCTGTACCCACGATCGGAGTACGACAAGGATAATAGGTCCACAAATATCCTCCGTTGAATTCACTCCTGCTATGTCCTCATTACCTCTGAGTAGGAAGATTCTGCGACGAAACAAAAAGCCCTCATACTTGCCATGTCCTCATTACCTCTAAGTAAGTATGTTGGTTCCCTTTCATCCTATTATCCGTATCCTAAGTCCGAGTACGCCAAGGATAATAGGCCCACAAATATCCTTTACTAAGTTTCTTAGTACAGACCTAGCATTTTCCATCAGGCCCCGGGAGCCCAGCTGCTCTACGGCATTCTCTCTCATGCTACCAAGAACGTCTATGACCACTTTACCATGGAACTGTTCTAGGTATCCCCAATCAAACTTGCTATCCGTGCCTAAAACCAAGGTATGCCAAGGGTGACAGGTCCATAAACAAGTCCCCAATGCAGGGCAAACATCACCATAACACCACAAGCACAATAAGCAATACCGATAAAGGGTAGAAAAAAGCATACTCTTTTATTTTGGAAGGCGAAAGTACTACATGTTCTAGGGACAACGTCCCACTTAAAGAAAGGAAAAGGACAAAAACAAAAAAAGGAGAAAGAAGGCCGATTATGATTCGGCATTACATAATTCCAAGAGGCGGTTCTTCACCAAGGTACCCCATGTTCAAGCCGCTGTTTAGCTCGGCGCTCCGCTTCCTGGGACAACCGCTCCCCATTATCCAAGTACATGTGTGCCCGCTAGCCATCCTCCATATTCTTCATGGCGAGTTCCAGATTGGCAGAAGCTCGACTAAGTCTATCAGCCTCCTGGAGAACAAGCCCCTTTTCGGCACGGGCCATTTCAAGCTCAGACTCCAGAAAGGCCAGCTTTCTCTGGAGCTCGAGGATCTGCTCCTTGGTGTCGATTACCCCACGGGAGGCGGTCGCTTCCCGAGTCGTGCAATCTTCATGTCTACGGCTCAATTGATCATATAACTGAGACAGATCACGGCGGTCCATCAGTATAGTCGGCATGATCGATTCCCGAGCAAGTCTCACCTTCTCCACCGTGGTCATGAGGAATTTGTGCTCTTGATCTATTGCCGCGGACAAATCAGCTTGCTGTAGCACGTAAAACTGGGCCACAAGACGATCGGCCTCTAGCAGTTTGGGCTCCAAGAGCGCAGCTAGCCCCGCCCCACCGGGGAGTGTTCTAAGGATGTTGATTTGGCTACCGGCGCACCGACGGGCCATAGCAAAGGGAGTTCCCCTCTCCACAGCTGCTTCAATCCCTCTCTTCAGGTAGCGGTGGAAGCTGTCAACCACATATTGTGACACTTCATCCAAAACTTCTGTAGAGGATGGCGTCAAAGGAAGTGTGGCTGGCAGTGCCGAAGGAGTAGCATCGGAACTTGCCATCCCTGCCACCAGGGAAACAAATTCGGAGCGAAAAGATGCATGAATAGCGGCTAGCTCCTCTTCCGTCGCCGGAAGAGCTTGGATACTCGGCAAGGTGGAGAGATCAACCCCTGAAACCATGTTTGCAGAGGAGGACGCAGGAAGCACTGTTTTCTGCCCCGGCTGTGCCACCACTTGAGCTCCCGAACTTGATCCAGCTGGAGGCTCCTCAATATAGGTCGGAAGAGAAGGAGGCACACGTGCTTCCATCAGATCCCCTCCGGTAGAGTCCGTCCCGGCAACGTCCATTATTGACAATAATGGGGCGGGACCTGTACGTCCAAAGCAACCATCAATCGACGTAACCCGAAGGATGTGATGATAGAGCAGATAGGCCTCCTCATAAGTTAAGATTCGGCTTATCTTACCAGGAGAGGAGCATGGAGGCCGCAACTCGCTCGCAGCTGACGTAGTCTCCTCACCCGCAGCCTCCAAGTTGAATTCAACTGGTTTCTCTGCCCCAGCTACCCCAGAAAGGGAGCCAACCAGTTCAATGCCACCCTGTTGAAATTCAACTATCTCAGGGACAGGTGCAGTAGAGCCCCCGTCCTCGTGGGTCGAGGTCTCAGCAAGGTGGGACTCCTCAGTCGTCCACGAAAGAACCCCAGCAGAAATGATAACGGTACAAATATTATTGACCAAAGTGGTCAGGGCCGGATCGGCCTCGGCAGTCGGGTCCCGAGAAACAGACTCCTCTGACGCCTACAAAAAGCAAAAGAAAGTGATTAGGCCATAGTTTAGAAAAAGAAGGAGAAGGTAGTTGAAATTCAAATCACCTCAGAAGCAGCGTCAACATCATCAATAAACAACCTGCGGCATCTTGCCGCAGCCCGCTTCGTGGAGTATGTTCTGCCATCCTCAGTAAACATACGCTTGCTTCGTTTGCGCGAAGGACCGGACACTGCAGGTTGTTGATCCTCCACCACTTCATCCGGCACACTAGGTGGCTGATCTCCCACCTCCTCGTCCGAGGGATGGGACGAATCATCGGCATCCTGTTCATCATCCTCTTTGCCCGCCGTAGTGGACTCCGATTCCGGCACAGGAACCATATTCGCATTTTCTTTCTCTTCTTGGACCCCTCGGGCTTCTTGCCAAGCCATTACCGACAATAAAGCTGGTACTCATATCAAAATTAACGGAAGGCTTATTCGCGGCAACATGATAAAGGGCTGCCATATACAAAATCTTCCCTGACGTATTAGCATCAGGGATCGAGAAGCTAGCTCGGGTATGAACCGCATTGTAATAATGCCAAGCCCGGATACCATCAAGAACACTGCCCTCAAAGCCTAGGCAAGCACTGGGACAATCAAGGAACAGCTGGCTATACCCAAATTGGCGGGAGAACCTGCTGGGTAAATAGGGCTCCAGGTATACGTTATTGCGGTAACGATATACTAGGTGCGCCGGACGAATATTATGCAGCCAAAGAAGCAGTTTTTCAGACAAGAGGAGGGGAGCTTCAATGTCGTCAACATGTACACCCCTCACTTCTCTAGCAGTAAATTGAGGAAAAGACACAAAGAATTCATGCCCGTCTACTCTCGCCAACGCCCTCCGACAGGATGGCATGGTGTCGTATTCCCAAGGCTGATGACGGTATCGAAAAAGAAAGGTGTCATCAGCGGTAACGCCATCTTCTGGTCTGGGCCTCATCAATGACCGATAATGCATCAATAACCACCCCATCAGGTAATGGTAGGGTAGCTATATCCGCTCAAAGTCCAGTGTCGTCTCGCGAGCAATGACTTTAGACGAAAAGGCGCGAAGGCCGTGGTGTATACTACACACCATAGCCGAAAGAAGGGCCAGCCTGACTTTGAAGACCAGCTTCCAGCCGGAAGAATGAAGTGGCGGCTGATCCTTTCAATAGAACCTACCCCTCCCAAGACTACGCAATTCCGTAGCCACACCATTAAGAATTCGGCCAGGAGTGCTTTCTCAGACATCTGCCGGGTACCATTGCAGAAATAGTTGAAGGAGTCAATGCGACTCCCAAATTTGTCACCAGTGGACCTCGACCTCTTGGTAGTCAACATCAAGTTCTTTATCTGCTCCTGGGTTTGCGGACCTCGGGAAGAAACTCGGCCAGAGGGACTTAATTTGGAGAGATACGCGACCCAGGATGTGGTATGGGGGCGTTCCCTTCTGAGCTATTGTTCTTCTTGATAGCCGTTTGGTGACAAATACTATGGTGGCACAGCAGTTCCCGGTACACAACAATGAAACCCGGGAATCGTCAATCCAGATACTCGAATTCCTCGTTTGTCGGGATATATACTTCAAAAGCCTCGCCCCCTACGGTAGCTTAGAAACAGCATGCATTTCATGGAGAGCAAGTCCCAAATCCCCTCCGGGCGCGAAGAAAGTTCCCGTGCGTCGGTTATACATCTCCAAAAGAGCCATGAACAACGGCTTGTTAATGGGTAACCCGTAACAGGTTCCCCGGATGGCATAATAGAGATCGATCTCCCGAAGGAACTCCTCGTATTTCCTCAGGATCCATGAAGTAAGGTTGGCCTACGTAGGGATAGGGTTTATCCAGTTCAGAGGCGACAACCTGCCGAAAGGATAAGACCCCCTGCGAGCGAGCTGATTTAGGAAGGTACCGGCTAGAGTAAAAGTGAAGTTGGGACAAGATACGTTTACAAAAGTACCCGAAATCAGTCCCATCATGCTCCGACTGACCAAGTCCCTGCTCGCATGTGCGGACCTAATATTCCTGTTATAATGGATGTTGCCCACGAACATCCCCGATTGGGTTGGAGTTAGGGAGCCCACCATCTGCCTGCTCAGCGGTACCATATTGAACCACGAGAGGGAAAAATGACGTTCTATTTCGAGAATATGGATCTCCACCCCGTCCACGGTAAAGTTCCAGCTCTCAGAAACGTCCAACACTCGGGGGTTCTTTATGGATAGAGCATCTCCAAAGAGAAATGCTGGTTTCAGATACTCTCCTTCTAGCCTTCCCGAGTTCATCATAGTACAAAGAAAGTGGAAAGGCTGGTTATTGATGACGCTCACCCTCTCCCTAGGTTCATCGGTGGGAAGCTGATTTGACACACGTCGAACCAAGTCGTCGAGCTGCACACCCATAGCATATTGGGCTGAACCCACCAAAAGCTCTCCTGCTGGATTGATTGGCAGATTCACTGAAGAAAGACAAGAGAAACATGATTAAAAGATGATTAAAACGAACCACTTAAAGTTTCTTAAAAAAGAAGCTCCTATGAGCCTATGGGGTTCGAATCAACGAAGCCTTATGCGGCCCAATTCAGTCGGGTTTCATCGGCACAGCTTCGATAGAGCCCATGCGACTCGGGTCAACACAGCCTTATGCGGCCCGACTCAGTGGGATTTCCTGCGGCACTGTTCCAATAGAGCTTATGCGGTTCTATTTAGCAGAAGTGCTTATGCGGCACGATTTAGCGAAGCATTATGCGGTTCAGTTCATCAGGAGTACATGCGGGCCCGTTCAGTGAGATTTCATGCGGTTCAAATCCAGAAGTGCTCCTGCGGTTTAAGTCCTTCTCATGCGGCTCAAACGCAGGGCATGCCCCATGCGGCTCGGATATGAGAGGGTCATGCGGCCCACGCAAAGTATGCAGTTTCATCATGACGAAGGATGAAGGCTTATGCATAAATTATGCAATAGAGCCATGATTTTAGGGCTGAAAATACTCAATAATTCATCCAATCATTACCTTTAAAAGCAGGGTGGACGTCGGGGTGCACTTAAGGCGTGGTGGCCAACGAGGAAGCCGCTTTCTTGCCCTTCGCAGCAGCAGAGGAAGCCTTGGAAGACTTGGGGGCCATTATCGGTCGGAGAAGGCAGACAAAGGAAGAAAGTTAGGGCTGAAGACGAAGAAGAGAGTAAAGAAGTCTCTCCGACTGAATACGTTTATATTTATAGGCGAGTGCCTCGGTCCACGTTCAGCTTGAAAACTGACTCTTCAGTTATCGAGACGAGCCGACTAAAATAAAGGCCAAACTCTTGGGATCCTGCCCCAAAAAGCGGCTTCAAAATCTGACAGCATATCAACAGCAATTAATGCAAAAGATCTGCACACGCGACAGAATAACGTGAAAAGGAGCTCATGCGGCCAGAGAGCCTATGCGGCCAGAAAGTCCATGCGGCTGGATGGCCAATGCGGCTGAGGAGGCCATGCGGCTGGGACATCCATGCGGCCAAAATATCATATGCGGCCAGAGGAGTTATACATAGCCATGCTTCTTATTCAAAGTATTTCAATTTTGCAAATTGAAAACTTTGAAGGGTGTCTTGTAGAAGCATGGAAAAGAATAAAGAAAGATCAATGAGGCCAAGGATCCCTATGCGGCTCAGAGAGTTCATGCAGTTCATAGACCCATGCGGCTCAAGTGTCTATAAGGCTCGAATAGTTCCATGCGGCCCAGAGGGAAGCCACTTGGCCTTCAACAACTCTTCCCTTTTGTCTGCTACCGCACTTAATGCCTTCACGGCTGACAGCTTTGAAAAATGACAGCTCTGACACAAAGATACAATAATGACTCCGATATAATGGCAGATTCCTAGGAAAACGAAGGAAATCTCTGACACAATCCGTCGAAATCCAGAAACCTTCATGCGGTCCAAACATGTGGACAGTCGTATGCGGCTCGGACAGAGGCCATCCCATGCGGCTCAGGTCGAAGCTATCCCATACCTCTCACGAGAACTACCCTACGCGGCTCAAGTAGAGACTACCCTATGCGGCTCACGAGGACTATCTCCATGCGGCTCACGAAGAGGGTATCTATCATGCGGTCACCTACGCTTATGCGGCTCAGATCATCACCATGCGGTTCAAGTATTCAGGGGCCATTCCCAAGCAGCCTTGACATGTGGCCAGTCTTATGCGGCTCAATGGGGAGCAATCCTCATACGGCTTAGATTTCCTAAGTGGCTCGCGTGGCATGATAATGGAACATGTGGCATCAAATCGATCAAAATCCATCAACAAATCTCAATAAAATATTGGGATCAAATCAGATCATTTGCAATCAAGCAAATCAATGACGTGTGGCGGGAAATCCGAGATTGACATAACAAATCATGAGGATTTATGTCAATCATCATTAATTACCCGCAGAGATTTGATGCAATCACATTAATTGCTCAAATCAATTATATTCAAGATGAGCGGCCCAGATTCATTGATCCTTAGCCGCCGACTTTTGAGAATGGACAATCATTGCAAACCCTAATGATGCCCTCCATTCTTATAAATAGAAGGGTACCATTCCCTTGCAAAAGAGGACGGAGATAGAGAGAGTCAAAGAGAGAATATACAGAGAGCAAAGAGAGCATTTCTTCCACGCCAAGCAGATCTTCCCCGGAGTCAAGGCTGCATCCGATCATCCAAGGAGTAAGGCAGAGCGACCGTCGCTTTTCCGAGCCTCTATCGTCACCCCCCAGAATCTAAAATAAACAATTGTACTTAGACTGCTGTACCTAGGTTTTCGTCCCTAGGCTTTCTTTGTACAAGCAAGTTTGTATTGTGAAGTAAAAGTCCAGTCCTCCGATAATTGTTCTGTTCTTTTATATTTCTTGGCAAACACGTCTTGTAGAAGCATGGAAAAGAATAAAGAAAGATCCATGCAGCTAAGGATCCCTATGCGGCTCAGAGAGTTCATGCAGTTCATAGACCCATGCGGCTCGAATAGTTTCATGCGGCCCAGAGGGGAGCCACGTGGCCTTCAACAACTCTTCCCTTTTGTCTACTACTGCACTTAATGCCTTAATGGCTGACAGCTTGAAAAATGACAGCTCTGACACAAAGATACAATAATGACTCCGTCATAATGGCTGACCCCTAGGGAAACGAAGAAAATCTCTGACACAATCCATTAAAATCCAGAAACCTTCATGCGACCCTGACACGTGGACAGTCGTATGCGGCTCAGACAGAGGCCATCCCATGCGGCTCAGGCCGAAGCTATCCCATGCGGCTCACGAGAACTACCCTACGCGGCTCAAGCAGAGGCTACCCCATGCGGCTCACGAGGACTATCTCCATGCGACTCACGAAGAGGGTATCTATCATGCGGTCACCTACGCTCATGCGGCTCAGATCATCACCATGCGGTTCAAGTGTTCAGGGGCCATTCCCAAGCAGCCTTGACACATGGCCAGTCTTATGCAGCTCAATGGGGAGCAATTCTCATGCGGCTCAGATTTCCTAAGTGGCTCGCGTGGCATGATAATGGGACATGTGGCATCAAATCGATCGAAATCTATCAACAAATTCTAATAAAATATTGGGATCAAATCAGATCATTTACAATCAAGCAAATCAATAACGTGTGGCAGGAAATCCGAGATTGACATAGCAAATCATGAGGATTTATGTCAATCATCATTAATTACCCACAGAGATTTGATACAATCACATTAATTGCTCAAATCTATTATATTCAAGATGAGCGGCCCAGATTCATTGATCCTTAGCCGCCGACTTTTGAGAATGGGCAATCATTGCAAACCCTAATGATGCCCCTCCATTCTTATAAATAGCAGGGTACCATTCCCTTGCAAAAGAGGACGGAGATAGAGAGAGTCAAAGAGAGAATATACAGAGAGCAAAGGGAGCATTTCTTCCACGCCAAGCAGATCTTTCCCGGGGTCAAGGCTGCATCCGATCGTCCAAGGAGTAAGACAGAGCGGCCGTCGCTTTTCCGAGCCTCTATCGTCACCCTCCAGAATCTAAAATAAACAATTGTACTTAGACTGCTGTATCTAGGTTTTCGTCCCCAGGCTTTCTTTGTACAAGCGAGTTTATATTGTGAAGTAAAAGTCCAGTCCTCCGATAATTGTTCTGTTCTTTTATATTTCATGGCAAACACTCATCCCACATTGGTTATGGGACGAGCAAGGATACTTTGACAAAGGAGACCACCATGATGTCAGGAACCTCTCACTCGAGCTCTACACGAAGGATGTCCACTTGAGCTCCGGGGCAAAGTTTTGGCTCGGAGCAAGAATCTGTTGACGGAGCACATCCACCATGCTGTCAGAAAAAAAATAGTAACGGTGAGAGACCCATCTGAGTAGGACGTATACCCTGATAATATCTTCTCCAACACTCAATCCTACTACTGATATCATTCTTATAAAGATGATCTCTCAGAGTATACGTCCTACTCAGATGGATCTCTCAGAGTATCCTCTCCGGTTGGGTTGTGTTCTGAGCCATCCGTTCTCACACTTAAAATACATATGAATTAGAACTGTGTGTATTTTCGGTGAACCCAGGGATTGGATTCTGTATTTTGTATTTTGGTTTCTGTATTTTTGCTCCAGCTCCATTTGCATTAATCTACGGTATAACATGGTGATCAGGACATAGTCCCTGCAGCCATTCGACTGGCGAGGCAGAAACTATGTAGTCATAGATAAAGTTGACTGTCATCGGACCCTCATCCCTCGGCAATGATGATACGACAACCTATCACTATATCTTATATAGTAGTAGATGATGTCTTAGTATTACATTATGTGAGTTCATCTTGATTCTGTTACATTCTTCAGATACTAGATACGATAGGAACATATACTACACCATATGTACAGAACATAGATGATTCACACTAATGTAATTATATGCTAGAATGAATCTTGGGTTGTGTTCTGAGCCATCTGTTCTCACACTTAAAATACATATGAATTAGAAATGTGTTTTGTATTTTCGACGAACCCAGGGATTGGATTCTGTATTTTATATTTTGGTTTTTGTATTTTGGCTCCATCTCCATTGGCATTAATCTACGGTACGACATGGTGATCAGGACATAGTCCCTGCAGCCATTCGACTGGCAAGGCAGAAACTATGTAGCCATAGATAAAGTTGACTTTCATCCGACCCTCATCCCTCAGCAATGATGATACGACAACCTATCACTATATCTTATATAGTAGTAGATGATGTCTTAGTATTACATTATGTGAGTTCATCTTGATTCTGTTACATTCTTCAGATACTAGATACAATAAGAACATATACTACACCATATGTACAGAACATAGATGATTCACTCTAATGTATGCTAGAATAAATCTTGGGTTGTGTTCTGAGCCATCCGTTCTCACACTTAAAATACATATAAATTGGAACTGTGTTTTGTATTTTCGGCGAACCCAGGGATTGGATTCTGTATTTTGTATTTTGGTTTCTGTATTTTGGCTCCAGCTCCATTTGTATTAATCTACGGTATGACATAGTGATCAAGACATAGTCCCTGCAGCCATTCGACTGGCGAGGCAGAAACTATGTAGCCGTAGATAAAGTTGACTGTCATCCGACCCTCATCCCTCGGCAATGATGATACGACAACCTATCACTATATCTTATATAGTAGTAGATGTTGTCTTAGTATTACATTATGTGAGTTCATCTTGATTTTGTTACATTCTTCATATACTAGATACGATAAGAACATATACTACACCATATGTACAAAACATAGATGATTCACACTAATGTATGCTAGAATGAATCTTGGGTTATGTTCTGAGTCATCCGTTCTCACACTTAAAATACATATAAATTAGAACTGTGTTTTATATTTTCGGCGAACCCAGGTATTGAATTCTGTATTTTGTATTTTGGTTTCTGTATTTTGGCTCCAGCTCCATTTGCATTAATCTACGGTACGACATGGTGATCAGACATAGTCCCTGCAGCCATTCGACTGGCGAGGCAGAAACTATGTAGCCGTAGATAAAGTTGACTGTCTTCCGACCCTCATCCCTCTACAATGATGATACGACAACCTATCAGAATCTTCGACTCTCTTTTGCTTCTTGGATATTGACCCAGCTTCTAATCTCTCATTTCCCTCCGGGTCCACTCTACTCCCAATCTCTTCCTCTTTTATACACGGATCTACAGAATCAATACCATCCAAGGAAGGCAAAAATGAATCAGCATTGTCTTCCGGATCTTCCTCATCAAGGCATAACGGGCTGCTCAGCGTGCCCAGCTTCTTCAACTTCTCACTGGCTGCAGAGTCGAAATGGGAACGGGTCCTTTTTGCCGGCCTGGAGCTATGACTCGCACTCGTCGCCGCGCTTCCGGTTTTCTCTCCTCCTCTGACGCGGGTCATAAGAAAAGAAATTTCGTACCACTTCTTCACATAAACATCATTGTCGTCTTATACTCGAGCCTCCTCGTCTGCGACGTTATCCAACTTCTCGGTGCCTACATTGTCTCTCAAATCTCCCATTCGACTCGTATCATCTTCTTTTTTGCCTGTCTTTTCGCTCCCAGTCTTGCAATCATCTGCTATCATCGCCCGACTCATTCGACTCCTTGTCCGATGACTCCGAGGCAGAGGAGAAGGAGGAGGAAGACTCGAAGAAGGAGTCGAATGAGTCGACGGTGATAGCAGATGACTGTAAGACAGGGAGCGAAAAGACAGGCGAAGAAGAGGACGATACGAGTCGAAGGGGAGATTCGAGTGACAATGTAGGCACCGAGAAGTTAGATAGCGTCACAGACGAGGAGGCTCGAGTACAAGGCGACAATGATGTTTATGTGAAGAAGAGGTACAAAATTTATTTTCTTATGACCCGCGTCAGAGCAGGAGAGAAAATCGGTAGCGAGGCGACGAGTGCGAGTCAGAGCTTCGGGCCGACAAAGAGGACCCGTTCCCATTTCGACTCTGCAGCCAGCGAGAAGTTGAAGAAGCTGGGCACGCTGAGCAGCCCGTTATGCCTTGATGAGGATGATCCGGAAGACAATGCTAATCAAGCATCTTCCTTCTCCTCTCCTCCACCATGGCTCTGGATCCATCTGCTCCTCCCTACTTTCCTTCTTCTTATTTGACTCTTTCAGCCACATATGATATCCACCTCAAGTGTAGAGTCAGGGGAGAAAAAGTGGGCATGAAGAGGAGGGGAAAGCAGCACAGCCGGCGGCATGACCCGAAAGAAGTACATATGTTTTCTTCAAATCCGTAGGAGAACTATAAAGATATATCTTTTCATAATATGTCACCTTGTCAAAGACCCTTAATGTAAATATCATGTTACTGCGGTGTTGGAAGACTAACATGTCATAATTTTTTAAGCCGTGTGTTTTGACATAATCCTCCCAACTCTTTTCTCCTATGTAGTAACCTTGCATTACTACATAGCAGGATAGAGTTTGGAGGATTATGTCAAAACACACGGCTTAGAAAATTATGACATGTTAGTCTTCCGACACCGCGGTAACATGGTTATCATATTAAGGGTCTTTGACAAGGTGATATATTGTGAAAAGATATATCCTTATAGTTCTCCTACGGATGTTGAAGAAAGCATCTGTACTTCCTCCGGGTCATGCCGCCGGCTGCACTACTTCTCCCTCCTCTTCCTATCTACTTCTTCTCCCCCGACTCTACACTTGAGGTGGATATCATATGTGGCTGAGAGAGTCAAATAAGAAGAAGGGAAGTAAGGAGGAGCAGATGGGTCCAGAGCCATGGTAGAGGAGAGGAGAAGGAAGATGCTTGATCAGAACTTGAGGTGGAAAAGTTGTGACGTTGATAGCGTGAGAGAGGGAGAGGGTGAATGGAGGGAGGGAAGTGGCTGCATGCCTTTGGCTTACTCGAGCGTATTTGTCCTCCGACCCTCATCCCTCGGCAATGATGATACGACAACCTATCACTATATCTTATATAGTAGTAGATAATGTCTTAGTATTACATTATGTGAGTTCATCTTGATTCTGTTACATCCTTCAGATACTAAATACGATAAGAACATATACTACACCATATGTACAGAACATAGATGATTCACACTAATGTATGCTAGAATGAATTTTGGTTTGTGTTCTGAGCCATTCGTTCCCATACTTGGCAATTAAGCCATTCGACTGGCGAGGCAGAAACTATGTAGCCGTAGATAAAGTTGACTGTCCTCCGACCCTCATCCCTCGGCAATGATGATACGATAACCTATCACTATATCTTATATAGTAGTAGATGATGTCTTAGTATTACATTATGTGAGTTCATCTTGATTCTGTTATATCCTTCAGATACTACATACGATAAGAACATATACTACACCATATGTACAGAACATAGATGATTCACACTAATGTATGCTAGAATGAATTTTGGGTTGTGTTCTGAGCCATTCGTTCCCATACTTGGCAATTAAGCATGTGAAATAGAACTGATTATGTTTAGTTTGTCTTACGATACATATTTTCACATCTAAATTGAAATGGATCGTTACTTCGTTGATCGTACATGGATGTACTAGCGGATCAACCTCCTGGACCGTAGGTACTTATAAGTATTGACCGTATCGGATTAGTATCGATATATCGTTTTGGTATGGGCCGTATCGATTGGTATTGGTCTTAGCAAATTGGTATCGTCCTATCAGATATGTATCGGCCGTATAGCTAGGATTCATATTGGCCTTATTTATTTGGTATCGGTCATATCCGATAGGCATCGGCCGTGTTGGATTATTATATACTATTTCGGATTAGTATCGTCGGAAAGTAGTCGACAATGCTTCGTATTGTGAAGTTGAAATATCGTCGCTATACCGTCGCTTGACGACTACGTAGCGACGGACCGTTATTAGCGACGAACTGATTGTCGACAGATTTTTTTGGCCAAGACCCGTCAGTGATCGGTCGCTAATAGAAATTCCCGTCGGACGGGCGACGGATCTGGCCGTCGCTAAATCGATAAATTTTGGTAGTGATTGTTGTAGACTTGGTTATAGGGACTGAAATCTGTGTACAGTAAGAAATGGACATTCTGAGAATTGGACATTATGTGATTGTTGTAGACTTGGTTATAGGGACTGAAACCTGTGTACAGCGAGAAATGGACATTCTGTGATAGTTTGGATCCTATTCTACAGTGAGAAATGGTTATCTTTTTAAACTGCAGAGAGAAATGGACATTCTGTATTTTATTTTTTTATTTTTTTGCAGATTTAGCGACTGTAGAAGCATGGAAAAGAATGAAAAAAGATCCATGCGGTTAAGGATCCCCCTGCAGCTGAAAGAGCACATGCGGCTCAGGGATCCATGCGGCTCAAGCGTCTATGCAGCTCGAATAGTTCCATGCGGTGCAGAGGGGAGCCACGTGGCCTGCAACTGATCTTTCCTTTGTCTTTTAATGCATTAAATGCCTTGGCGGCTGACAGCTCTAACAAATGACAGCTCTGACACAAAGATACAATAATAACTCCGTCATAATGGCAGACCCCTAGGGAAACGAAAAAAATCTCTGACACAATCCATCGAAATCCAGAAACCTTCATGCGGCCCTGACACGTGGAGAGTCGTATGCGGCTCAGACAGAGGCCATCCCATGCGGCTCAGGCCGAAGCTATTCCATGCGGCTCACGAGAACTACCCTATACGGCTCAAGTAGAGGCTATCCCATGCGGCTCACGAGGACCATCTCCATGTGGCTCACGAAGAGGGTATCTATCATGCGGTCACCTACGCTCATGCGGCTCAGATCATCACCATGCGGTTCAAGTGTTCAGGGGCCATTCCCAAGCAGCCTTGACACGTGGCCAGTCTTATGCGGCTCAATGGAAAGCAATTCTCATGCGGCTCAGATTTCCTAAGTGGCTCGCGTGGTATGATAATGGGACATGAGGCATCAAATCGATCGAAATCCATCAACACATCCCAATAAAATATTGGGATCAAATCAGATCATTTGTAATCAAGCAAATCAATGACACGTGGCGAGAGATCCGAGATTGGCATAACAAATCATGAGGATTTATGTCAATCATCAATAATTATCCACAAAGATTTGATGCAATCGCATTAATTGCCCAGATCTTTTATATTCAAGATGAGCGGCCCAGATTCATTGATCCTTAGCCGCCGACTTTTGAGAATGGGCAATCATTGTAAACCTTAATGATGCCCCCCATTCTTATAAATAGCAGGGAGCCATTCCCTTACGAAAAAAAGAAAGGGGAGAGGACGGAGAGAGAGAGAGAGAGTCAGAGAGAGAATATACAGAGAGCAAAGAGAGCATTTCTTCAACGCCAAACAGAACTTCCCAGGAGCCAAGGTTGCATCCGATCGTCCAAAGAGTAAGGCAGAGCGGCCGTCGCTTTCCCGAGCCTCTACCCTCACCCCCCAGAATCTAAAATAAACAATTTTACTTAGACTGCTGTACCTAGGTTTTCGTCCCTAGGCTTTCTTTGTACAAGCGAGTTTGTATTATGAAGTAAAAGTCCAGTCCTCCGATAATTGTTCTGTTTTTTTATATTTCATGGCAAACACGATGGCGACTCTGCTGGGGACAAACTTCTCCACGGCTGAGGAGTTGGTGACGCAACCGGATGCAGCCAAACTTGGCTCCACACAACAAAAGATGGTCGTCCGCTTCGACCAACAGGCGTTCGAAGAAATGCTCTCCGAAGGAAGCGCTGGCCCGGTCAAGAAGCAAACCTGCACAAAGAAGGATCGCAGGGAGTGGAGGCCAAAATCATTTGCTCCTTCCCAGGCCCTGGACGGAGTACTCTCTGCTGCCTAAGACGGCGAAGGCGACTCTCATACGGCCCCGCTTCAAGCCATAGAGGATTCTGTTGTCCCCAAGTCCGGCAGAGGAAAGCACTACGATGCTGGACTTGCAGGGACAAAGAGTGATTCTATGTGCTCCAGAAAGAAGCCGAACTCTCATGCGGACAAAACTGCCAGCCGCATGCATGATGCTCATGCGGCCAAGACTGCCAGCCACATGTATGATACTCATGCGGCTGAAACTGCCAGCCACATGAAGAATATCCATGCGGCTAAAAATTCTTGCCGCATGAAGAAAGCCTATGCGGACACAACTGCCTGCCGCATGAAGACTGTTGATTCCAGCCGCATGCTGCCCGCTCCACGCGGCTCAGTCTTCGATCGCCTCTCCTATGGTCCTGATCTGTCATGTGCCCAAGAAGACATGTCTGACTCTCTCTCCAGTACCACTTAGAATCTTCTTATTATGTGCCCTCACGCACTAGAGTGAAAAAGTCCAAGGCAGCGCGAGCTTGGCAAGCTCAGTCCACTGTCCTGACCTCTGACCATCCGAGCGCTCCACATACTATTATGCGGGCCTCTGATGGGAAGTTGTACAGAACCACTCGAGTCCAGCCCCCGGTGGCAAACGGACATAGTGGTTCTCAAAAGTCTTCCAAAACCCAGGGAGCAAACATGGTCGTTCCAGACCCATCTGACTTGCGTGAGTTTATCCTCCACAAACGCAAGGAAAGAGAAGAGACCGGCAGTCTGTCTTTCGAAGACTACAACACCCGAGCTCAGAGGACGAGGTGCCTCCTGTTGTCTCCTGCAATTATACTCAGAAAATCTTCGTCGATGGGAGAGGAAAGAAGGCAAACGTTTCCAGCCCGAAGGTTTCGACCACTGCAACTAAGAAACTATCGTCTAAACGGTTATCCACCACCGGAGTTTTCCAGGGTACCCGTTCGAAGATGAAATCTGCTACAGTGGGAGATTCATCATCCACACCACTGGGGGTCACTGGAACTGGGGATAGCACTCCTCTGAACATCCACGACAATCCGATGTTCCAAGGAGACGAGCCCGAGGAAACTACTCTCCCATCGGATACAACAGATGCCGACGTCCCCGAAGACGTCCACGACTCTCTAAATGAAGCAAGCTCTGAAGTTGGGGGTACTATTCCTTTCGAGTCTGAACCGGAGGAGAACATTCCCACATACCCCGATGACTTCTCGGTGTATGGGTATGACTCGGAGGGCACCTCCTCCACCGTTCCTCCCATCTCTTCTCATGTAAGGACGGTGTTCATGACGGATAGCAACCAAGGGGGTTCCAGTAATCGCCAACGCATCGACACACTGGAGGCTATACTGCATGCCTTGGTCAAGTCTGTAGACGAGATCAAAGCGGCTCTTCCAGCTCTGCAGGGAGGGACACCTGGCCAAACAAGCGCGGGTCCCGCAGCCAATGCAGACTCAAATTCAGCGGCACCGAACCCAGGCAACAATCCTCCTAAAATAACGACTCCCACCGCTGCGGATGAGGCCAGAGAAGCAAGAAGAGAGGTCCAGGAGCTCCGAACCATGTTTCACGCTCGAAAAACCTTCCAAGACCTCATAATACGGCAACCATACCCTGCTGCATGGAGGGATGTCCCTTTCCTACCAAGATATAAGCCGTTCAACATCAATCCTTATGATGGCAAGACCTCCGCAAGTCGGTACATCACTTACTTCGAGGTCACCACAGACCATCTGCCCCATGACGATGCCATCCTTACATGATTATTCATCGGGGCATTGGAAGGGGTCGCCTTCGACTGGTACCGCAACCTGCCAGACAACTGCATCCACTCCTTCGCCAGCTTCAAGCGCATGTTCTTGGAGAGATTCTACGAAGTATGACAGGATGTCACAATGTCTACCCTCATAGATGTCGTCCAAGGGAAGAAGGAGCTGACAAGGAACTATATTGAGCGGTTTCGCCAAACCGCAATAAAGTTGCCGTCTGGTAACCTGGATTCCTCCTTAATTGAAATTTGCCAAAAGAGATTGCTTCCAACAATCAGTCTCTGGATGGGCGAAAGTTAATTCAAGGACTGAAAGACGTTTATCATCTGTGCCACAAGCGCCGAAGAACGGTTGAAGAAGGCTCGCCAACTGGGATTGCACATCTCGGAGGGAGAGAACGAGGACAAGCGTCCTAATACCAACAACGACAATGGGGGTGGTATCTCCAACAATCGGGACAACAAGGGTAAGCAGGCCATGGTGGCCGACACAGCCCAGAAACCTGAGACAAAACCTGCAGACAAACAATGGCCGCAAATGACTTACTCCTTCGAAGACGGCCACGTCAAGCCCATCTTGGACATGCTCATACAAGGAGACAGAATCCAGCTCCCTCCACCAAAACGGAAACCTCGGCCGGCAGAAATGGAGAGCCCAAAGTACTGCCATTACCACCGCTATGTCCACCATGCTACACACGACTGCTACCAACTGAAACGATACATCCAACATCTCATCGATTCGAACGCTCTGGCCATCGATTTCGAGGAGGTAACCGTGGCAGCCAACATGGTGTCCGTACAATTCGGCAGCTTCCTTCCAACGGAGACTCAAGACGGTGTGGTACCTGTCCCTCTGGCGACGATGGAGATTGCTAATCTTCCACCTCCTCGAAAACAGGCTGCTGGCCTAGTGACCCTCACCACATCACGAGGGAAGATCATGTGGGTCCATCCGGACCTGGTACTTGAGGTGACTCAGTCCATACCACCTTCCATTCGTAAGAAGAAAAGTGGAAAAGTCAGATCCTGCCGCACAATCTCGGCAGATGTTGAAGAGGTCACGACCGTCGTTACCCGGTCTGGGGCACAATCCCAACCTGTGGCTGATAACTCGGCTGAAGATCATCAGCCAGTTGCTACTGACGCTCCAGGACCTTCTCAGCCTCCGACGACCGACAAGCCTAGGCCGAAGGAGACTCGCTTTGACAAATCCTTCCGAAAAGAGGCACCTCAGGGGCTGAAAAGGCCCTACAACTTCGACATCTTGGCGCAATTGGCCAACACACCGGCCAAGTTATCATTATACGAGCTCCTGAGACTCTCAAAGGATGTTCGCGCAACGTTGAGCGATGCACTCCAAAATGCCGACGCATATCTGGCTCAGGTCAACCTCACAGGAGAGAGCCCGCCTGCAAATCTCCAAGATAGCGCTTGCACAGGAGTGATGCCCAACATTGTCTTCACTCCGCAAGATATGCTCATCAAAACCAATCTGCACGATCGCCCGTTATACTACACTGGATACATCGGAGACGTAAAGGTGGACCGGATGCATATTGATTCCGGCTTTTCCATAAGCATGATCCCAAAGGGTATGTTACATCACCTCCGTATTCCTATGCATCGTCTGACGCCAACAAGCACCGCCATCAGCAGTTTCAATTCGGACAGGAGCTACCCAATTGGGAAGATTCGCTTGAAGTGCCAAATTGGCGATCTCCAGTCAGAAGTATCCTGCTACGTCATAGATGCGGACACTTCCTACAACATCCTCTTGGGGCGCCCTTGGATACACGATTATATGATCTTTCCTTCCATGCTGCATCAGTGCTTCAAGTATGTCGATAAACACGACTTTGTGAGGACGGAATTTGCCGACATCGATCCCTTCAAAGGAGTCGAGTCCTACTACTCGGATTCCTGCTTATACGAGAAGTCAAAGAGGCACCTGGATGAAGATGTACAAGCTCGAACTGAAACGGCCTCAGGATCAGAAGAACCTCTGACGATCCACCTTCAAGCTCGCAAACCTGGCAAATCCGCACCACTTACGGCCGCTCTGCGTAAGGATGCGATCAGTCTCTCGGCATAAGAAGGACAAATGATAATCCTGTTACCAAAGTCCGGCCAAGCGTCAAGACCCATAACGGAGCCACTAACAATCAGGCTACCGAGAGTCGGCCAGCCACAAGAAGAGAAGCTCAATCCCTCTGACAAGCCAATGACGATACGTCTTCTCAAGAAGAATCGTCACCCCGATGCAAAGTCTGGGGCTTCTAGCGAGCCAACAACTCCACGCCCAACATCAAGTACCAAACTAGGGGTCGCTAGTTTGCCAACAACTTCGCGTTCGGCCCTACCAACAGAGCCTCTGATGATCAAGTTGCCCAAGTCATCCTCTCAGTCTTTATTTGTACAGGGGGTGGCCGAAGAAGAACCGGAACTGGCCAAGTATGTGGCTGCCCACACTGATGTCCCCTCCGCAGATGATGTAATCCCGCTAGAAAAGATACCTTACTTCATCAATAAAGGGCTATCTTTGAACTACCTCGAGCTTAATAAGCTTTGTACAATGTATGCTATGGAGCACGGTATAGGCACTCACCTACACACACAGGTGACAAATATTTACACCACAAACCAGCTTACTCCAGTGGAAGTCGCTTACCGCATAATCGAGGGAGGGGACAATCCAATCATCTTCGGCCGGAAAAACGACCCGCAGCCCTTCACCATAGAGAAGGTCGATCTTGAATCAGATGCCGGAAGACTGCCTCTTTATCTGTATAGCCTCCAATCCAAATATCTCATGCAAAAATAGGGGTACGATCTAGAGACTACGCCAGGCTTGAACTACGGCACTGGTCGACGATTACCTTTGAAGCCGCCAGTCCCGGCTGGCAAACCATGGGACTACTACAGCAAAACCCGATGTGGATTAGGGTATGTTACGCCTGCGACGACCCCTGAAAGTTCAGATGAGGAATGTGACTGGCATTCACATTCAACCGGGTCACCAACTTCTGATTCGGATACCAACATCGAAGACGTATTCAGACAAGTCCTGTCAATCAATATGGAATTCGTCGACGCTTACGAAGAAGATGAAGACATTCCTGAAATCCTCGAATTAGAGCCGTGGGCCCAACAACTGGATGCTCAATGGGAAAAGCGGTTCAAACAGAGAGAACCTCCTACCGAAGATGAGGTTATACAGACCGACCTCGGCAGCGAATCTTCTCCAAAACCAATCTTCGTCAGTAAAAGCCTGACAGACGAAGAGCGAGAATCGCTACTGGAACTTGTCAAAGAATATATTGATGTGTTAGCCTGGAGCTATGAAGACATGTCAGGACTAAACCCCGAGGTTGCCCTTCACAAGCTCAACGTTTGGCCAGATGTAAAGCCGGTCAAACAACAACAGCGACGCTTCCGCCCGGGCATCATGGATGCGATCGAAGCCGAAGTCAACAAACTGATAGCCAGTGGATTCATTCGTGAGGAACAACATTCGGACTGGGTCGCCAACATAGTACCGGTCCTCAAGGAGAATGGAAAGATTCGATTCTGCATCGACTTCTGCAATCTGAACGAGGCATGTCCCAAAGATGAATTCCCTCTCCCTATCACAGATATCATGATCGATAACACATACGGCTTCGAATGTATGTCCTTCATGGATGGCTTCTCGGGGTATAACCAAATCAAGATGTCTCTTGACGACGAGAAGCATACTTCATTTCGAACACCGATTGACACATACTGCTACACAGTCATGCCGTTCGGTTTAAAGAATGCTGGCGCCACATATCAAAGAGCCATGAGTATCATCTTTAGAGACCACTTACGCAAGACTGTGGAGTGCTACGTTGATGACATCGCCATCACGAGTCGCTATAAGGGAGACCATCTGCAGGATCTGAGGACGGTATTCAACCTGATGCGAGCACACAACCTGAAGATGAATCCCATAAAATCCTTCTTGGGCGTCTCCAGCAGAAAATTACTGGGTTTTATCATTACTGCCCAGGGAATTCATGTAGATCCGGAGAAGACGAAGGCAATTATGGAGATGGGTCCCCCGAGAAATCTTCGCGAACTCAGAGGCCCGCAAGGGAGGCTAGCTTACATCAGGAGGTTCATTTCTAACCTCTTCGGGCGATGTCGGCCATTCACCCATCTCATGAAGAAAGGCGTCTCGTTCGTATGGGATGAAGAATGCCAGCGCGCCTTCGACAGCATCAAAGAATATCTGACGAACCCTCCAGTCCTGGTAGCCCCGATTCCTGGAAGACCATTCTTGCTCTATGTATGAGCGATGGAACATTCTCTCGGCGCTCTGCTGGCACAAAATAACGATGCAGGCCATAAACAAGCTATATATTACCTCAGCCGAATGATGATTGGGCCAGAGCACCGATACACCGCCGTGGAGAAGGAATGCCTCGTCCTGGTGTTCGCCATTCAAACGACACGGCACTATGTCACAGGATAAACCATACATGTGATCTCACGAGTCAACCCTCTCAGGGTCCTCATGACTAAACCAGGGGCACTCAGTTCCCGCCTCGCCACATGGGCAATATTACTGTCTCCTTATTATATGGTCTTTGTCCTACAAAAGGCTGTCAAAGGTCAAGCTCTGGAAGACTTTTTAGCAGCCCACCCAGGCTCAGAGTCGTCCAGAATATATGAAAGAATCCCAGATGAGGTCGCCAACTCACATACGGCCTCCCACGATGATATATGGCGAACGTTCTTCGACGGCGCCTCCAGGACTGGACCCAAGGGCAACATCGTCGTTGGAGTCGGGGTGGTGTTGATTTCTTCTTCTGAACTAGTGATCAGTCGTGCTTACACCCTCACGAAACCATGTTCTAACAATGTGGCCGAGTACAATGCTTTGGTCATTGGCCTCCAACTGGCAAGAGAGCTGGGGGTAGAATATCTCGAAGCATACGGCGATTCACAGTTAATCGTCAATCAGATCCGGGGTTCATACGAAGTCCCCCATGAAGACATGATCCCCTATCACCAAATAGCGATCAACATCATTTCGTCATTTGAGGGATTCTTCATCGAACATGTTTCCAGACTCCAAAACATCGAAGCCGATGTCCTAGCAGGCCTTGCCGCTTCCCTAGCAGTGCCGAACCATACTCATCATTCGATTGACGTGATAGGCCACGAACTGGTCTGTCCCAAGAATAACGTTCAAGCCGTGGCAAGTTATTCCGCTCAGACGATCGACAAAATGCCAGACTGGAGACAGCCGTTCAAAGACTTCGTAGTCTACGACATCCTGCCCGAGAACCCAAAGGAAGCCACTTCCATCAGAAGGCGTTCTCTCAGATTCTTCTACGATACAGAGATAAAAATGCTGTATCGGCGATCCTACGATGGGCTGTTGCTTCGGTGTCTGTCAAACGCAGAAGCCAAAGAAGCCGTACGCGAAGCTCATGGCGGTGTCTGCAGGGCCCATTAGCCCGGCCCTAAATTGCAAGACCGTCTCTGCCGAATGGGCTACTACTAGCCCACGATGGTAGCAGATGCGATAGACTATGCAAGAAAATACAAAGCCTGCCAAGTCCACGCGGACTTCATCCACCAGCCATCCGAGTTTCTACACCCGACAGTGGCGTCCTGGTCATTTGAAGCATGGGGAATGGATATCATCGGTCCGATTGCCCCACCTTCTTTTCGAGGGCATCGCTTCATACTCGCAATCACAGATTACTTCTCCAAATGGGCGAAAGCTGTTCCGCTCACAGAAGTAAAGACTTCAAACGTGATCAGCTTCCTCAAGCATCACGTCATCTATCGCTTTGGACTGCCCCGAAGGATAATCCATGATAATGGTCCACAGTTCGCAAGCCATGCCTTCTATCGGTTCTGCGACAAGCATCGCATCCAGAATATTGCTTCAACACCATACAATCCGACAGCAAATGGGTTGGCAGAAGTATTCAACAAAACAATCATCAAACTTCTCAAGAAGTTCGTATCATCCAACAAACGCGACTGGAACGAGAAACTTGGTGAATGCTTATGGGCGTACCGCACTACAGTCCGAACAGCCACTGGGAACATACCGTTTTCCCTGGTGTACGGGAGTAAGGCAGTCCTCCCATTGGAGACTCAAATACCCTCGCTCCGCGTCGCCCTTACCTACCAATTGACGACGGACGATAACTACCGTCGCCGATTACAAGAGTTGGAGGCCTTGGATGAAAAATGCCTCCTGGCTCAGCAACGAATCGAGCTATACCAAGCACGCTTCTCCGGAGCCTTCAACAAGAAGGTCAAAATTAGAACATTCCAAGTGGGCGATCTCGTTCTGGCAGTCCGGAGGCCGATGGTCATGACTCACAAAACTGCCGGCAAATTCCAGCCAAAATGGGAATGTCCATTTATCATTGAGGCTATATTCTCCAACGGTGCTTACCGCCTCGCAAAACAAAATGGTGACTTGCTCATGCTGCCCGTCAACGGCAAGTTCCTGAAGAAATATTATGTCTAAACGACATTTTCCAAATCATCGAGTCATATACCGGCTGGTACCGCTGAACTCACATCCACAATATTTCAGATTATCGAGTCATGTACCCGCTGGTACCGCTGAACTCACATTCATAAAATTCCAGATCATAGAGTCATGTACGTGCCGGTACCTCTGAACTCACATTCACAAAATCCCGAATATCGAGTCATGTACCCGTCGGTACCTCTGAACTCACATTTACAGAATTCCAGATCATTGAGTCATGTACCCGCTGGTACCGCTGAACTCACATTCACAAAATTCCAGATCATTGAGTCATGTACCCACTGGTACCGCTGAACTCACATTCACCAAATTCCAGATTATCGAGTCATGTACCCGCCGGTACCTCTGAACTCACATTCACAGAATTCCAGATCATCGAGTCATGTACCCGCTGGTACCGCTGAACTCATATTCATAAAATTTCAGATTACTGAGTCATGTACCCGCCGGTACCACTAAACTCACATTCTTCCTCCACAAAAAAATCCAGATTATTGAGTTACGTACCCTCTAGTACCTCTGAACTTACACTTTGATTCCAAAATTCCAGATTTCTGAGTCATGTGCCCTCTGGTACCGCTGAACTCACGTCCTCCTTCTAGAAAAATCCCTAATTACCGAGTCATGTACCCGCTGGTACCCCTGAACTTACACTTTGATTCCAAAGTTCTTGGATTGTTGAGTTATGTACCCGATGGTACCCCTGAACTTACGTCCCGGTCACTCTTTTGGGAAGAAAGTCATGTATAGCCATACCTCTGAACTTTCTTCTTGAAAGAGTTCCTTCCTCATGATCCACTACCCGTACTTTCAGTGCACAAAAAGGGTAACAGATCCACAAATTTCCAAAGTGACCATGTCGATGTTACCTCTGAGTCGTCTCAATTTCGCCAAAAATAAATCATCCCTCTACATAGACTTCCATGTCCTCATTACCTCTGAGTCGTTCTATGTACCCTCCTTCATTGAGCCCACTCCTGCCATGTCCTCCTTACCTCTGAGTGGGAAGGCTCCGTCGAAGAAACCTTCATGCTTGCCATGTCCTCATTACCTCTGAGTAAGTATGTTGATCCCCTTTCGACCTATTATCTGTACCCATAACAGGAGTACGCCAAGGATAACAGGTCCACAAATATCCTCCGTTGAGTCCACTCCTGCCATGTCCTCATTACCTCTGAGTAGGAAGATTCCGCGGGGAAACAAAAACCCTCATACTTGCCATGTCCTCATTACCTCTGAGTAAGTATGTTGGTTCCCTTTCATCCTATTATCCGTATCCTAAGCCAGGGTACGCCAAGGATAATAGGCCCACAAATATCCTTTTCTAAGTTTCTTAGTACAGGCCTATCATCTCTCATCATGCCGCGGGAGCCCAGCTGCTCTACGGTATTCTTTCTTCCAATACCAGGAGCATCCATGACCACCTTACCATGGAATCGTTCCAGGTGTCCCAATCAAACTTGTTATCCGTACCTGAAACCAAGGTATGCCAAGGGTGACAGGTCCACAAACAAGTCCCCCATACGGGGCAAACATCACCATAACACCACAAGCACAACAAGCAGTACAGATAAAGGGTAGAAGAAAGCATACTCTTTTATTTTTAAAGGCGAAAGTACTACATGTTCTAGGGACAACGTCCCACTTAAAGAAAGAAAAAGAACAGAAACAAAAGAAGGAGAAAAAGGACGATTATGGTTCGGCATTACATAATCCAGGAGGCGGTTCTTCACCAAGGTGACCCCCTGTTCAAGCCGCTGTTTAGCTCGGCGCTCCGCTTCCTGGGACAACCGCTCCCTATTATCCAAGTACATGTGTGCCCGCCAGCCATCCTCCATTTTTTTCATGGCGAGTTCCAGATTGGCAGAAGCTCGACTAAGTCTATCAGCCTCCTGGAGAACAAGCCCCTTTTCGGTACGGGCCACTTCAAGCTCAGACTCCAGAAAGGCCAGCTTTCTCTGGAGCTCGAGGATGTGCTCCTTGGTGTCGATTACCCCACGGGAGGTGGTCGCTTCCTGAGCCGTGCAATCTTCGTGTCTACGGCTCAACTGATCATATAACTGAGACAGATTACGGCGTTCCCTTCTGAGCTATTGTTCTTCTTGATAGCCGTTTGGTGACAAATACTATGGTGGCACAGCAGTTCCCGGTACACGGCAATGAAACCCGAGAATCGTCGATCCAGATCCTCGACTTCCTCGTTTGTCGGGGTATATACTTCAAAAGCCTCCCCCCCACGGCAGCTTAGAAACAGCATGCATTTCATGGAGAGCAAGTCCCAACTCCCCTCCGGGCGCAAAGAAAGTTCCCGTGCGTCGGTTATACATCTCCAAAAGAGCCATGAACAACGGCTTGTTAATGGATAACCCGTAACAGGTGCCCCGGATGGCATAATATAGATCGATCTTCCGAAGGAACTCCTCGTATTTCCTCAGGATCCATGAAGTAAGGTTGGCCCACGTAGGGATGGGGTTTATCCAGTTCAGAAGCGACAACCTGCCGACAGGATAAGACCCCTTGCGAGCGAGCTGATTTAGGAAGGTATCGGCTAGAGTAAAAGTGAAGTTGGGACTAGATACGTTTACGAAAGTACCCGAAATCAGTCCCATCATGCTCCGACTGACCAAGTCCCTGCTCGCATGTGCTGACCTAATATACCTGTTATAATGGATGTTGCCCACGAACATCCTCGATTGGGTTGGAGTTAGGGAGCCCACCATCTGCCTGCTCACCGGTACCATATTGAACCACGAGAGGGGAAAATGACGTTCTATTTCGGGAATATGGATCTCCACCCCGTCCACGGTAAAGTCCCAGCTCTCAGAAATGTTCAGCACTCGGGGGTTCTTTATGGAGGATAGAGCATCCCCGAAGAGAAATGCTGTTTTCAGATACTCTCCTTCTAGCCTTCCCGAGTTCATCATAGTACAAAGAAAGTGGAGAGGCTGGTTATTGATGATGCTCAACCTCTCCCTAGGTTCATCAGTGGGAAGCTGATTTGACACACGTCGAACTAAGTCATCGAGCTGCACACCCATAGCATATTGGGCTGATCCCACCAAAAGCTCCCCTGCTGGATTGATTGGCAGGTTCACTGAAGAAAGACAAGAGAAACAGGATTAAAAGATGATTAAAACGAAACCACTTAAAGTCTCTTAATAAGAAGCCCCTATGAGCCTATGCGGCTCAGATCAACATAGCCTTATGCGGCCCAGTTCAGTTGGGTTTCATGCGGCACTATTTCAATAGAGCCTATGCAGCTCGGGTCAACATAGCCTTATGCGGCCCGATTCAGTTGGGTTTCATGCGGCACTGCTTCGATAGAGCTCATGCGGTTCGGTTGAGCTTATGTGGTTCTATTTAGCAGAAGAGCTTATGCGACACGATTTAGCAAAGCTTTATGCGGTCTAGTTCATCAGGAGCATATGCGGTTCCGTTCAAAGAGACTTCATGCGGTTCAAATCCAGAAGTGCTCCTGCGGCTCAAGTCCTTCTCATGCGGCCCAAACGCAGGGTATGCCCCATGCGGCCCGGATATGAGGATGAAGGCTTGTGCATAAATTATGCAACAGAGCCATGATTTTTAGGGCTAAAAGCACTCAATATTCTAGCCAAATCTTTACCTTTAATAACAGGGTGGACGTCGGGATGCCCTTCAGGCGTAGTGGCCGACGGGGAAGCCGCTTTCTTGCCCTTCGCAGCAGCAAAGACAGCCTTGGAAGACTTGGGGGCCATTATCGGTCGGAGAAGGGAGACAATGGAAGAAAATTAGGGCTGAAGACGAAGAAAAGAGTAAAGAAACCTCCCTGACTGAACATGTTTATATTTATAGACGAGCGCCTCGATCCACGAACAGTCTAAAAACCGACTCTTCAGTTATCGAAAAAAGTCGACCAAAATAAAGGCCAAACTCTTGGGATCCTACTCCGAAAACCGGCCTCAAAACTGACGGCAAATCAACAGCACTTAATGCAAAAGATTACCACATGTGGTAGGATGACGTGGCGAGGAGCTATACGGCCAGAAATTCTCTGCGGCTAATAGACTAATGCGGCTAACGAGGCCATGCGGCTGAGACATCCATGCGGCCAGGACATCATATGCGGCCAGAAGAGTTTATACATAGCCATGCTTCTTATTCAAAGTATTTCAATTTTGTAAATTGAAAACTTTGAAGGGGGTCTTGTAGAAGCATGGAAAAGAATGAAGAAAGATCCATGCAGTTAAGGATCCCCCTGCAGCTGAAAGAGCACATGCGGCTTAGGGATCCATGCGGCTCAAGCGTCTATGCGGCTCGAATAGTTCCATGCGGCACAGAGGGGAGCCACGTGGCCTGCAACAGCTCTTCCCTTTGTCTTTTACTGCATTAAATGCCTTGACGGCTGACAGCTCTGACAAATGACAGCTCTGACACAAAGATACAATAATGACTCCGTCATAATGGCAGACCCCTAGGGAAACGAAGGAAATCTCTGACACAATCCATCGAAATCCAGAAACCTTCATGCGGCCCTGACACGTGGACAGTCGTATACGGCTCAGACAGAGGCCATCCCATGCGGCTCAGGCCGAAGCTATCCCATGCGGCTCACGAGAACTACCCTATGCGGCTCAAGCAGAGGCTACCCCATGTGGCTCACGAGGACCATCTCCATGCATCTCACGAAGAGGGTATCTATCATGCGGTCACCCATGCTCATGCGGCTCAGATCATCACCATGCGGTTCAAGTGTTCATGGGCCATTTCCAAGCAGCCTTGACACGTGGCCAGTCTTATGCGACTCAATGGGGAGCAATCCTCATGTGGCTCAGATGTTTTAAGTGGCTTGTGTGGCATGATAATGGGACATGTGGCATCAAATCGATCGAAATCTATCAACAGATCCCAATAAAATATTGGGATCAAATCAGATCGTTTGCAATAAAGCAAATCAATGACACGTGGCGAGAGATCCGAGATTGGCATAACAAATCATGAGGATTTATGTCAATCATCATTAATTATCCACAAAGATTTGATGCAATCGTATTAATCGCCCAGATCTATTATATTCAAGATGAGCGGCCCAGATTCATTGATCCTTAGCCGTCGACTTTTTAGAATGGACAATCATTGCAAATCCTAATGATGCCCCCCATTCTTATAAATAGCAGGGTGCCATTCCCTTGCGAAAAAGAGAGAGGGGAGAGGACGGAGAGAGAGAGTCAAAGAGAGAATATACAGAGAGCAAAGAGAGCATTTCTTCAACGCCAAGCAGATCTTCCCAGGAGCCAAGGTTGCATTCGATCGTCCAATGAGTAAGGCAGAGCGGCCGTCGCTTTCCCGAGCCTCTGCCGTCACCCCCAGAATCTAAAATAAACAATTATACTTAGACTGCTATACCTAGGTTTTCGTCCCTAGGCTTTCTTTGTACAAGCGAGTTTGTATTGTGAATTAAAAGTCCAGTCCTCCGATAATTGTTCTGTTCTTTTATATTTCATGGCAAACAACGACGTTTACCGACGTCCATCGACGTACGTTTGCGTCGGTAAACGTCGGTAAATCTGCAATATTTTCTAGGGTACTGACGTTTACCGACGTCATTATACGTCAGAGAACGTCGGTAAACGTCGGTGCACATCGCTAATTCAACGACGACACGACGGTAGACGTCGGTAATATACCGACGTATATATACGTCGGTAAACGTCAGTACTTGCGACGTTTGGCGACGTTTTGAAGATCAGCGACTTATATTTCTGCGACCAGCCCAAAACATCGGTAATTTTGTCGCTAAATATTTTTAGCGACGAAAATTATCGTTTTAGCGACGTCTTTAGGCGTCGCTAAAATGACTTATTCTGGTAGTGGAAGTTTGATGTATGCTACTACTGCCACAAGGCCTGACATAGCTTTCGCCGTGGGAATGCTGAGTCATTTCACGAGCAACCCAGGTGCTGAATACTAGAAATCTGTGAAACGGGTTATGAGATATCTCAAGAAGACTCAGACATATGCACTGTACTACAGCGGAGATCCGCCGGTAGTGGAAGGCTTCAGTGATGCCAGCTGGTGCTCAAAGGTGGAGAGCGAGAGGTCCACATGTGGATTCATTTTCACAATGGGTGGAGCTGCTATATCGTGGAAGTCGAAGAAGCAGACTATGCTCTCGCGGTCATCCATGGAATCTGAGTTCTTTGTACTTGATATCGCAGTCGAGGAAGCAGAATGGCTTCGAGAGCTCATGTATGATCTTTCAGTGGTTGGGGCACAAATACCGGCGATACCGATATACTGCGACAACCAGCGACTGTGGCGGTGGCATCAAATGACCTCTTCAACGGAAAAAAGAGGACTGTGCGGTTGAAGCACAGGGCAGTACACAATCTTATCAAGAGAGGTGTTATTGCAGTGATTGATGTTCGGAGTCAGGAGAACCTGGCAGATCCGTTCACCAAGGGCCTCAAGCGCCAGCTGGTCGATGACACAGCTTGTAAAATGGGCTTGAAGGCATTCTGATATTGTATTATTGTATTCCTACCATAAAGTTTTATGCTATTAGTTCAAAGATTTATCTACTAGGCATCCAGCTTTTGGTTCAAGGGAGGACCACTAATCGGAAGAATATCAGGAACGGTGGGTACATGTTCTATTGGGCATGGAGAGGTTACGGACCTATAACCACTGTTGTCTGCTGTTATTTTTCTGCAGAAAATGGTTCCTGTGGGAAGGTTGGCTTAATTGCCTTAATGAGTTTTCAGGCAGAGTGAATGCCTGGTGTGCTTTACAGGAAGCACGGTAGAACAGCACTACAAGAAGTGAAACTCCATGCTACAGAGGGGTGACTCCACAATGAGGTTCCTATATGTGGGGTGCTGCCCAAGAATAGGATAAAGCCTCGGCTTTGCAGGCCAAGTCACAGCGGCGTAGCACCGTAAATAGGCAGTTAGCCTAATGTTGTATATTAAAATAAAGAGAGGTATAGTCAACACTACAAAGAGGAGGAGTTCCTCATGTTACAGTGGCACGACACCACGATGAGGTACCCCGTTAGGGATAAAGCCTCGGCCTTGCAAGCCATGTTGTTGCGACGTAACACCGCAAAGGAGCCTAAGGCTTCATGCTGGGTAGTTTGGCACTACAAAGAGGCGGTTGCCTCATGCTACAGTAGTACGACACTATGATGAGGTTCCCGGTTCGGGGTAAGGCCTCGGCTTTAAGCCATGTCATAGCAGCGTAGAAACACAAGGGAAGCGGAAAGCGCTTCATGCCATGTCTCTTTATAATGAACTCATCTATAGTGTATGTACAAAGAGATATCAGGCCATCTCTTGAGGGTAAACTTGTAGACTCCCAAAATTATACACTGAAACCAGGCTGGCACAGGGCCTTTAATGTGTAGCCAGAAGCACTTGTAACTACATTATGTGAGTGGGAAAAATTTCAGCTATGATGCAGAATTCAAGGCTTAGTCCATTCTTGTATTATAGTCTGTTGTTTGAACCATGCGGGAAGACTCAAGTCGTCAGCGACATCTCTCCTAATGCATGATGGACAGTTACTGTAGGAAACACTTATACTCATATATAGAGATATGGAGGGGATTGTTGGGTTTTGGTCTTTTATAAAGTGAATTTTAGTCCCACATCGGCTAGACCAAAGGACTTGTATCTCTATATATTAGCTTTGCTTCTTTAGAGATGCACATATGGTGTGGAGGTGCACATGGGTGTGCCATGTGGGGTTATTTTTCTAATAGGAAAAAGACTAAATCAACAATTGAAAGCATTCATGGTTTTTGCTCTTGGAAAATTTATTTCCATGGGAGCTAAGTCCCGTAGGGGCTTAGCGACTCGGACTGGGACTCGGACTCGGACTGGGACTCGGACTCGGACTCGGGCTCATGAGGCGTAATGTGGCATTTTGTTGGCGCACTTTGCACTTAGCACGTCAGCATCGTTGCTAGGCGCATAGTGCGCTTTAGTTGTGCTCGTTGCGCGAGCCACTTGTGCTGCCACGTTGCGCGAGCCCAGTTGCACTGCCCAGTTGCCCATGCCCAGTTGCCCATGCCCAGTTGCGCAAGCCCAGAAGCGCTGCCCAGGTGCGCGCCCAGGTTGCGCTCAGGTTGTGCTGGGTTGCGTGGGTTGCTCGGGTTGCACGGGCGCGCTGGTTGCGCTGCGTGCGCAGTGATGCAGTGCGCGCAGTTCAGTGCGCGCTCTGTCGCGCAGAGTGCAAGGAGCGTGGAGTGTGCGCAGTTGGCGCAACTTGCAGCAGAACGTGCGTTTGCATGTTCTGGGCGGTTGCTACATATTCGGGGTAGTTTTTACCATGACCCTAACTTTGTGGGAACCGAGTAGTTGCTGCAGGGCCTATATAAGGCATCCTTTCTCTCACAAGGCTGGTAAGAGACAAGAAAGAGAAGCCCCCACAGATAGTTTACGAAGTATTTTTTAGCACAAGTAAACAGAGAATTCAGAAGTGTTCTTTAACACAGTTTTGAACGAAATTTGCTTGCGAATTCTAGCCTCCTTCGAGAGAGAGGAGTGGCGCCGCACCAGCGTTGCTTTTGCACGGGAGTTCGTATCCATCCGAGGAGTCAGATGAGCAGGAGTATTCCAAGTTCTCCGACGAACTTGCTGGTTCCAGGAAGCTGTTCGTGTAGGACGAATAAAGTTTTGAGCAACGGTGATTATTCACTCCAGCAGGAGTTCTTCCATCTTTCGCCCGTCATCTTCTTCATTGCTGCCAGTAATTCAGATTGTATCTTCTTTTTAGAAGTATTACGATCGATTGCTGTTGATTACGAAATCTTTTTAGATTCTCGTAATTCAGAATCACCTTCCTTGAATTGTTGATTTGGAACATTGTTTTTATAATTGTTTTATTTTCTCTATTTTCCATCGAAAAATTATGCCCCGGCACTAACAGTAGACATAACGGATTACAAAATAGAACTCGTTATCTTCCTTGTAACCGTTGTTGCAATCGAGATAGAATGTTTACAAGCATAAGAAGAAAGGAGAAAATATAAGAATAAATTATTATTCTTGCTGGCATTGCTCAAAGTAAGATTCGTCTGCCATGATCTGCTCCCATGAACCAGCAAGTTCACAAACAACTTTTGGAACGCTCGTAGTCTACTCTTTTGTGACTCGAATGGACTCCCTGGACTCAATGGTCACCTTATTTTTCTTTAATTTTTGTGCACCTCCAAAAGGAGGCTGAGAGCTCTATTTATAAAGGAATAGAAACTCCACCTCATCTCCTATCTGATATGGGTAGGGATGGCAACAGGGCGGATAGGGGTCGGGGACCATATTCCCCTCTCCGTCCCCGTTAAACAATGCATTTTCCGTCCCCGTCCCCACCCCCGTCCCATAATTAGCACTTTCGAGGCCGAATTTTGTAGTCTCCGTGTCTCATTCAGTTAACAATTTTTATGTACATTATAAGTTTAAAAAATTATTTTCATTCAAAAAAATTACAAGGCATGTTAATAAAACTTGGTTTTCATAAAATAAATATATATATATCACTAGATAGATCAAAAGAGCATACATTTTCAAATGGGTTGCACATATGGATATGGGTATAATGATCGGGGTCGGAAATTTATCGGTACGGGGATTACTATTTCCATACCCGTCCTCGAACCCGATTGAATTTTTTTAATCCCCTTCCCTGTCCCCATCGGATAAAAAAATCGGATCTCCGTCGAGTTCGGTGGGACATTGCCATCCCTAGATGTGAGACTAAAATACCAACACTCAAAAAAATGAGTTTGATATTTTAGATCATCCAGCAATCAACAGAGTCGTGCGCCAGTCTGCGCCTACACCTGCACATGCGCAATGCGTCTCTTTGCGCCTTTGAACCCGTGTCCGAGACTGAGCGACAAAAAACATACATGCTTGCTTTAAGGAGGAGTTTTTTTTTCTCCTAGAAAAATATCCCACATGGCACCCGCATGTGTCCCATCACACCTCATATGTACACCTCAACACATGCAAATCATTGTATTAAAATATCCACTTGGTGATGTAGCATGTAGGACTATTTTACACTAGTCCAAAGATAAAAACACCAACAACAGGCTGGTCCTGAGAGTCGCCTACAACTCTGACCTCTTGCAGGTCTGGACCTTGAGGGTTGAGGTTGTCCAGATCCGAAATTTTGTCAGATTTACCCCTGAATCCTATACTTTCTATCAAAAGAAAAGTCTCATGTATATATACCTGGAACGAATTGCTAGGGTTCTTGTCCTTTGCACCACCGCCGTGCCCTCGACTTCCGGAGCTCGCCTTCCTGTCCAGATCTGAACTTGAACCGCGATAAGGCTGAATGGACATCGAGACGCAGCAATTGAGAGCATCGTGATGGGGTTACAATTAATTGGCTTAGGATCATGACACTAAAAGACTAAAATGTGTGAATCAACAACTAATCAAAACGTATATATAGTTTATGTACCTTTGCAGTGGCTTCCTCAATTGTATCCAAGTCGACGTTCTCATCACTATCATATGTGCTTTTTCGTTGTCTCCCGGCGACAGCCTTCCTTCTCGCCTCAGGAATGGCATAATTCCACGATTGGGACTGTTATTCGCATGCAGATCGATCACATTAGCAAAGCTAGACCAAAGGGTTAGTGATGAAGCAAGCAAAAGCAAATATATATATATGAAATGAAGATATTAAGCAAAATTGACATCTCTGTGGAAAACGTTAGACGTACCATTCTAGCTAGTTACTTACAGAACGGAGCTTCTTCAAGAGTGAGCGAGCTTAGACATAAGCACATATATATTTAAGGAAGTGCATCTAGATCTTCGAAGTCAACTGCAAGAAGCGACTAGTACTATTAAATTAATTTGTTTATTATCAGTAGAAATTTTCTAATAAGCAAGTTGCGCTATTTATTTTGTCATCGATCAAAACAAATTTCGAAGAAGCAAGTTGGGGAAACACGCATCCACTTTCCTAGTCTTTATGTTTAGGCATGTGTCGTTGAATTTGCCATTAAGCGCGTAGGTCCGACGTTAGCTGGCATTTTTTAAGGGAAAAAAAAGATGAGGTGAATGAGTGAAATGATGGCTTGAGATTAGTTTTTTTTTTTTTTTTTTTTAGACATCCGTGGTATGGACCGAACTTTCTGGGCTCGATTCGCTGTTTTTCTGCCATTTAATCAGAGTATTATACCTCTTTTCACTAACCACAAGAGCCATTCGAGTTCGGTTGGCTTGAGATTAGTTGGTCCATAAACCAAGAACGATGATATATGATGATGAAGTACGTACATCTAAATTGAGGAACAACGTCGAGCGGTCAAGAATTCGATGGGAACTCAAAAGTGTATCAAAAAGTAGGGGAAGAACATCTGATAAAGCAACACTGGTATATTGATGATATACCAATCTCTACAAGGGTTTCTATAAACTTGCGTGCACAAATTTGTGCGAATTAAGCATACTAACTCAATCGTGCTTCAGCTTAAGTAAGGTTTGGGATCAAATTTTGACAATCCGAATCATGTCGAGATTGGTAAGGGGGTATTATATGTTCATTCCCTGATCTAATTGGTATAATATGAATGTGGAGTTATACCAAATTAATGCAACTTCAAGAAGAGAGAAGGAGATTTGGAGGGCTCCCAGTTGGTTTTGAGGAGATCCATATCGGTTCATCTTCGTGTTCTCGCTTTTGATAAACCCTTGTGTTTCTCCGTTGTAATTTGTAATTGATGTGCGATTGTGTTGTATGATACTTCAATTTATTTCAATTTTCAGTAGTAGTACGTTCAGTCGGGGCGGTTGTTATTTCTCGGCATTCTACACTCCATTTCCAAGAACCCCAAGATATAGGTCCATAGACAAAAAACAAAACGAAAAAAATAATAGTAAAAAAAAAAAAAAACCCCCACCAAAATTTTATATAATTTAACTATGTACATGACTACATAAATTATAGAATACATTCCTGTATCCAAGTTTGGATTATTCTCATATCATGTTAAAGTCTCTACCACTATACCGAAACTCTAAAATATTTGTGATGATTAATATTAATATTATTCCACACGAAAACGATAAAAAAAATTGTCGGATTAGAGTATTCTTCATCTCCTAAGCAATAATGATATCCTATACTTTTTTTATATACGAAATTCGTTCTACAGTAGATGCTTTATACAGTTTTTTTTTTTTTTTTTTTTTGATTTTTTCTATTCCCAAGTGTGCCAAATGAAAACATTGAAGCACTTTTTAAAGGACTTCCTTAGTAGACAAATTATAGAACTTCTCAAATCAGTCTACAATTCAAAAAGGAGTTGAGGAACGGGACTCTAAAAGCCCAAGAATTTGAAAATAAGGTTCCACTAACCAGATGTCCAATGATCTGGAGATTAGTGAAGATGTAAAAAGACTATAAATTAAGATTTTCGTGGTCAAAAGTCATATTTATATTTGTATGCATGTCTTTTGGATTCACTGTCCTCAACTTTCGTCATTATATAAATAGAAAGAATAATAAGGCCTCGTGGTTCGATTTACTGATCTTCCGTCATCCAGCCAAGATCTTTATACCTCTTCCTCGATAACCACAAGAGCCATTCGAGTTCGATTAACAATCGTCTTTTATTTTTTACTAAGTGAAAAGAACAAAGTTTTCAATTTCTTACCACTTGAAAAGAGCAAACGATATCTTTAATTTTTGTAGAATATGTAATTATGTGACTATTCGTGTTAAATTTGATAAACAATTTTAATTAGTAAATATAAATAAAAATATTTTAGAATAAAAACTACTAAAGTAAAACTTTAAAAAAAATTATTATGTAGTAGTATATATAGTCAAGTACGTAGCCTACATTTACTTGCTGAGAAATTCTTTAAGATGTGAAAGATTCTTCATATCATGTGCTCCCACATGCATTCTCTAATGATCCTCGTTGATTCCTTAAGATTGTCATTGTAATTTTCTAAACACGTACTGATTTAGACCAAGAAAGTGTGAATGCAGTTAGCATATATATATATATATATATATATATATATATATATATATATATATATATATTATAACCTCTAATGACGCACCGCCAAAAAAAATCCCTCTGATGACCGACAACTGCGGGCTGGTCGGTGAGAGGTTACCGAGACAGGTGGGGGCACTATGAGGGCTACAAACATGTACCATTTGTCCGAGCTCTCCGGCAATGTTCAAATCTCCCAATTGTGTGTGAGTGTAATTAATAAAAAATTTAAAAAAAACATTTATCATTTGTTGCAGTATCACGTATTTCGAAGTTTGCAACTTTGTATTTTATCTTATAGTTTAATTTTAGACATATTGAGTAATAAGATTTCATATAATAGTTTATATTAGAATTTGGATTTTCAAATTGTCCAACTTTATTATTTTGGTCTCTAAATCACTGTTGAGTAGGCTAGCGAACGCTAATTTGAAGACCTACATACTAACGCTTTACAGTTTAGAAATCCAAACTCTAATATAAACTACCATGTGAGATCCTATTACAAAGTGTCCCTTTATTTTATGGGGGCTTGCTTCATATGGATTCCCATACATTTTGTACAATATTCGTTGTTTTCAAGAGAACAATTATTCAAATCAACAGAAGTTAGAACTACGTAAATAAAAATAATCACTAACGGTGGCGTGGGTGATGGTGTGTAGAGAAAAGTAGACAAAAGTAACCAGCTCTCTTGTGAACTGGAGGTAAAGCTGGTTGTGTTTACTACTAAACCAAAGACTGTAAGGAGGAAGAAAGGAAACGGAGATGAATCTTGATGTTATTTAAATGATATGAAGTTTCTACCAGCTAGAAATATTTATCTTTTTCTTCTTCTTCTTCTTCTTCTTTTCTTCTTCTTCTTCTTCTTTTTTTTTTTTTTTCCGTTTTTGGTTATTTAGTGTTAGGGTCTTCTTGGCAATTGTAAGGGTAGCGGTTATAAGGTATTTTTAGAGTATCGGTTATGAGCGGTTATGAGGGGTCCGATTTTGGATGGTTTTTAAGCAGCGGCTTTTAAAGTCCAATCCATACTGGTAATTCACTAATTAACGAGCGGCTCTAAAAAAAATTTACATGACTAAAATTAAATAGGAAAGGTACTAGTAGTTACAATTATATATTTTTGGTGAGGATATAAATGAAATAAAATAATAAAATCATTCAAAATCCATCGATTCTGGGTGTTTATAAAGCCACCCAAAATTGTATTAAATCCATTTTGGATGATTTTTGAGCCGATCAAAACCAGTGCCTCAAAAGAAATAAACAAACAAGGGTTTTCATAAACGGTACATTCAAAAACATCCCAGAACTGATGAAAACACAGTTACCAAGCAGACCCTTAGAGAATCGTATAATATTAGAAATTTATGTTTAGGTCTTCATATTGTCCAGAATAATATTTGGGTCTCGTAAGTCTAAACGGTTGACTTGGATTGACTGTCTATAATGGAGACATAAACGTAATATTATACGATATCCTAAAATTAAATAAAATATGTGAAGGGTTGTGTGAGTTGGGATATTTAGCTATACATTGCGGGAGTTGTATGTGACGAGTAATTTAATTTTGTCATTACCAATCAAGAAGGAGACTTGTGAATTGTTGTTTGCTTTCTATCATGATCTTAACAGTCACACAACTCTCATGGCGGAAGTTTTGATGGGACGAATTCAAGGACTTCATGTATCGACACAATACAAAACTCTTACAATTTAACGACTAACTCCAGTGACGAAAAAAGAATCGTCGCTGATATAGCGACGGATAGAGCATAAATCAATATTTTCGTCGCTAGTCCATCGCTAAAGCGTTAGAACGTAGCTAGCAATGCCTTAGCTACGGACAACTTATGTCGCTACGAAATATTAATTAGGCATACAATCGTTCCAATTTTGATTCCAAAAAGTTCCCCCCCCCTTCCTGTCCCCTCCTCTCGAACCCTCCTCCCGACCCCTTCCCAACCCCACCCGGATCCCCCCCCCCCCCCCCCCCCCCCCCCCCCCCGCCTCTTTTTCTTCCTCTCTGCTATGTATGATCCCTCTCGACCCCTTCTCCGTCGCCTTGGGTAAAACCTAACCCTCTTTCATCGTGATTTTATTACATCTACTTCCAATTTCTAATTTCCTATTTCATGTATTTGAATATTTGAAGAAAGTGCACTTCATCTTCAACTAAATGTACACAGCCACATAGCCACTGAATATGATATTGCCTCTTCCTTCAATCATACATCTAGTTTATTAATTCTTCAAAATTCCAATTTCCTATTTCATGTCTTTTGAATATTTGTGTACACCTAAAATTACTTAGATGTCTCTCATCATGGTCGCATTATTGAATGCTTGCAACTCAAGAGCTCTGAAGGAATGTATGACTGCTGAGATCATGATAGTAGTACTTAGTAAACAACGGTGTCATAAGTCTTATTTTTGATTGGTCATAAAAAAATAACTCAAGTACGTCATACAACTTTTACAATGCAAAATTAAATAATCTAAGTTAGACAACCCTCACATATTTTCATTTAGTTTAAGGTCTCATATAATATTGATAATTTATGTTTATATTTCTATTTTGGACGGACAACCAAATTCAACCGTTAGGACGAGACACAAACCTTACTATATGGAGACAAACATAAATTTTTACTATTATAGGAAACCCTAAAATAAATGACATTTTTTCCGCTAAAAAAACAAAGCAAAATGTCATGGACATGTAGCTAGTATGATGGCTTTGAAGAGTATATATTATTTTATTCAGTTAATTGATTTAGGAGTATAAGAGAGAATTGAAGAAAATTTGGTGGATGAACCCCAAAAGATATTTCCACAAGTCTATTTATAATAGTCTTTGGCTTACCGAGAGATTACAATGGAATGATCGTGAGATCATAAAGAGAGAAGTATTTCTCTATTTGTTAGTTGCACATAATCGACTAGTTAGTTACAAACTAACTGCAACACTCCTCTAGATTGTGGACAACTCAATAAATGATCTGCATTTTGTTTCAGAAAATTGATGGAGTCTTCATATGGGTCTTGACAAGGACGCGAGCTTATGGAGATGTACAAATGGAAATTATCTTCATCAAAACCTTGATTTAAAAAACCTAGTGGAAAAATCACAATCGAAGGAAGCAAAAAAAAAGTGAGACACTATCGATACTTCTTCAGGATGTGAAAATCTAGATATTTGACCATCACGTTAAGGGTGTCTCGTTAAAACCTTCGTAGGATGCGAGTATACTCAATAGAAAAAAATGATCCAAAGTTAGAGGAGAAAGAGTACATGCATTGCAAATCAAACAATTTGGTATATTCCCCCTGATTTTAAAATCCCATCCCAAATAAACTGCATGCATTGCAAATCAAACAATTTGTGCAATCCACTTTCTCCAAACAAACTTATGAAGAGTATATTTTAGTAAGGACTTTGTATACAAGTCGAAAAGTTGTTCTAGGATCACATCGTATATGCTTGACTTCAATCTTGGGATGCTTTTGTTGTTGATGAGAGATGAAGCTCTCTGGCGCAATGTCTGGTGCCATCATGATAACCAACAAGGCAGACATCATTATGAGGATTAAGAGGGTGTGATCTAGTATGAGATGCATAGGTTTAGAATAAGTCCATGTCCGTGGTACACTTGAGGTAATGGAAGATATCGTTAATGTCATTCGAGTGGCAGCGTGTCGGCGCAGTGCTAAACCTAATCAAGGGACTCACAACAAATAAAATGATCGGTCGAGTGCATTGAACTAAGTACAATTGCACTTAGATATGGAACTTCCTGTTCCAATACCTCTTCAGCGTCTTCGTTGGGATGGAATGGGTCTCGTTTTGCATCTAGAGTACGGACGATCATGGGTGTACTCGAAGGCTTCATCTTTTCCATATTAAACGATGTAATATTTTCAAGGTGTAACTTGACCGGTGGACGAAGATGCCATCGGTACAATGCTCAAGTTGCAAGTCTAGACAAAAACGAATTTTTCCAATATCTTTTTTTTTCAAACTTCAACTTCAGGTACGAAGTAGTTTTCTCAAGCTCTTCATGGGTCCTAATAACATTCATTACATCGACAAGCAATCATATCGATACGCTATAACATTGTTAGTGAATAATTGTGTTGACATTATTTTTTCATTGTTATCTTTTCGTTCAATTTTTTCTACCGAATTGACTAGAAAAGAGATGCTCAATGTCGGTATTAGTAACTATCGATAGCGACCGGTATTGAATTGGGACATGCTAAACCGTATCAGTGTCGGCCGTATCCTATTAAACCTGCCGATACTCTAAACTATACTAGCAGCTGCTTTCTTAGCTTAAATATAACTCTAGTTTTATCAATGAAACTTTGTCATTTCAAAACCCAATTTCAAAATTCAAAGTCAAAAATAAACTTAAAACTTTATTTTGGCAAACTTTGCTCCCAGATTGATTAAAGATTGGTCAAGGACATAAGTCCCAGCAACATCCGTATGGTGTATGAAAGCTTGTATGAAGTATATAATGTGAAACCAAGAATCCAAGAAAGTCCAACAACAATGATAAGTTCATCTCCCTTTCTATTCTACTTTCTTAAATTTGTTTTCACTCTCATTACTCAACTTCACTTCGGATGCCAATTGTCTATTTTTTTCTCATATCTTTCTCCACAGAATCGATGTCCATCAAACACTCTACTGTGACTTGATTTTGGACATCCCTCGGGATTTTTAGTATGATGCATTCATTTTCGATCCACCGTAGGATCGATCTCCATTGTATTTCCAAGAACTTCCATTTTGGTTTATTGCCACCAAGGCTAACATATGTGCAGTCGATGCACTTCCCGCATCGCATCTACAAAAAAATGGTGTAACTCCCTCACCGCAACCGATCATTAAACCTGCCTGCCAAGGAAGGATCCACGGTGAATATGTTTTTTGCCCTTATTGTTTTTTAATACTAAAAATCCTAAAATTTACGAAATAGTTATTGAAGAGAGACAGCAAGAAATGAGACAAAACTGTTGGAGTGGGTGGGGTTCCCAACCTATGTGGAGAAGACCCCGGAGTGCGACGAGCGCCATTCGTGTGTCGAAGAAGCTCGGGAAGTAGGCGACGCGGAGTTGCTACTGCTGCTGCTGCTCCTAAGGGAGATTCTGGACTGGGTCTGCCGAGTTCGGCCCGAACTCGGTCCCAGGCCGAGTTCTGGCCGAACTCGGTCTGGCTGTTCCAGGATTTGGCGAGTAGGTGCTGGATGCCCGACACAGAGTTCTGGCCGAACTCTGTGTCGTCGGGGCTGATGCGGGAATTTGGGTGACTTTTCACCACTGGATCTAATCCAACGGTCCAGGTTGGTTGCAGGATTAGGGAGTTAAGTTGGGATTTCCAAACCCTAATTCATTATCACAACGTAACACAACAAGAAGAAAAGAGAGAGGAAGGAGGCAAGAGTGCCATTACAACTTCGGGAGAGAAGACGGAGGATTGAAGGTCGTTTTCGAAGGAGATCGTGTTTCGGGTAATCTCTACTCGTCGTTCTCGCTCTTCGTAGCCTTTAATCATTGTTCTTACTTCTGAGTGTTGTGGGGATCCGATTTGGATCGGGAGGAGTTTGTAGAGGGTGTAATTCTTCTATTCCATTAGTGGAGGCTTCTCAGGGTTGGACTCCGATCGTCCCGTGGTTTTTCCCGCAAGGGTTTTCCACGTCAAAAATTCTCTGTGTCTGCGTGGATTGTTTTGTGTGGTTGTTTTTGGGTTCGTGCGTTTGTATTGCTCGGTCCTCTCGCAGGTACTCTCCGGTTTGGGAAAAGGTTTTCGCGCTTCTTTTCCAACAGAGTAGTACCAGAGCCAGGTTCTGGAATTCAGTAGGAGTGTCAGTAGTTGACAAAGAAACCAGAGAGGAGAGATGGACGCGAAGCCGGTGCGCATAGTGAATCTTAATGGCACAAACTATCATTATTGGCGGAGCAAGATGAAGGATTTGTTGTTTGTCAAGAAGCTGCATCTACCCGTGTTTGCATCCGAGAAGCCCAGTGATAAATCCGAGGAGGACTGGACACTCGAGCATATACAGGTGTGTGGGTACATACGACAGTTTGTTGATGAGAACGTGTACAACCACGTTGCCAATATTGAGCACGCGAAGACGTTGTGGGATAAGCTGAAATTCTTGTATGCGAAGAAGACCGGGGTAAACAAGCTGTTCCTAATCCGAACGATGATGGGTCTGCGATACAAGGATGGGGCGTCTATTTCGGATCACTTGAGTGATTTCCAGGGCGTGGTTGACCAGCTATCTTCTATAGGAGTCAAGTTCGACGACGAAGTTCAGGGACTATGGCTGCTGTGTACATTGCCAGACTCGTGGGAGACCATACGAGTATCTATGATCGCTTCTGCTCCAGAAGGCGTGGTCAGTCTGGGGTTTTCTAAGAGCGGGGTGTTGAATGAAGAGATGCGGAGACGTTCTCAGGGCACTTCATCCACATCACACCATTCAGAGGCATTGGTTTCAGAGAGCCGCGGAAGGGGCAAAAGCAGGGGTCCAGGTGGTGGCAGAGACAAGAGCAGGGAAAAGTCCAAGGGTCGTTACGAGGACTCAGAGTGTTACCATTGTGGTAAGAAGGGCCATATCAAGCGGAACTGTTTTGCTTGGAAGAGAGAGAAGAAGGGCGACAAGGAAAAGCAAGAAGAGAACACTACAGCGGCGGCCTCGATGCATGGAGGCGATGTGATCGTCGTAGCTGATGAGGTCATTACTAACCTCGCATGCGATGACAATTCTTGGCTGGTGGACTCAGGGGCTTCAGCACATGTATCTCACAACAGGGCACTGTTTGCCACTTACACTACAGGCGAATGTGGAGTGTTGAAGATGGGCAACAGAGATGTGTCGAAGGCGGTTGCCGTTGGAGATGTGCATTTGAGAACGAAGACGGGTGTAGTTCTTGTTCTCAAGGATGTTCGTCATGTCCCTGATATCCGTTTCAACCTGGTGTCGGTTGGAAGGTTGGATGACGAGGGATTCTTCAGTCTCTTCAGGAACAGTCAGTGGAAGCTTTCCAGAGGTTCGTTGGTGATTGCCAGAGGAAGCAAGAAGTCCGGTCTCTATTATATGGAGGGGAGCGCACATGGGACACAGGAGGTGAACGCAGTCAGTGATGCGTCTACCGAGTTGTGGCACGGGCGGCTCGGCCATATCAGCGAGAAGGGGATGAGCTACTTGGTGAACAGGAAGGTGATTCCGGGGCTCAAGTCTACAATGTTGGAGAAGTGCACGCACTGTTTAGCTGGGAAACAAAATAGGGTGTCTTTCCAAAGTCACCCAAGTTCGAGGAAGCCGGCGTTGCTCGAGTTGATTCACTCGGATGTCTGCGGTCCTATGAAGGTAAAATCTCTTGGTGGTGCTTCTTACTTTGTAACTTTTATTGATGACTGTTCCAGGAAGGTTTGGGTCTATGCCTTAAAGACCAAGGATCAGGTGCTGCCTGCTTTCAAGGAGTTTCAGGCCTCTGTTGAAAGGGGGACGGGCAAGAAGTTGTTGTGTGTTCGGTCCGACAATGGCGGCGAATACATTGGTCCCTTTGATGCGTATTGCAGAGAGCAAGGGATACGACACCAGAAGACTCCGCCAAAGACACCTTAGCTCAATAGTGTAGCGGAGCGCATGAACAGGACACTGATGGAGAGGGTGTGGTGTTTGCTGTCAGAAGCAAACTTGCCGGCAGTTATTGGGGTGAGGCTCTTCTCACAGCTGCTTATGTTATTAATTTGTCTCCTAGTGCTCCTTTGCAGGGTGATGTGCCTGACAAAGTATGGTACGGCAAAGAGCCGTCATACAATCACCTGCGGGCGTTTGGTTGTAAGGCCTTCGTGCATGTACCGAAGGACGAGAGGACCAAACTTGAGCCGAAGACGAGGCGATGCGTCTTTGTCGGCTACGGTCGGGATGAGTTTGACTATAGACTCTACGACCAAGTGGAAGGAAAGATCTACAGAAGCAAGGACGTGGTGTTCGTCGAGGATCAGACCATGACCAACACTCAGGATTCCGAGACGCCTTCTGAGGCTGAGGAATTGCCTGAGTTAGAGTCATTTCGCTTCGAGCAGTTTCTAGAGGACATCGCAGAGGATCCAGTTATGGGGAAGCCGGTACATGGAGTTGCTCCCAACCTTGATCACCAGCCTGCTGATGGTGGTCAGGGTGTCCCTCAGGAGGATGAGCATGCCGGGAAGGCAATTCCTGAAGGGGAGGAGGCTGTTGGTATACAGCCAACACCAGTGGCTCCATTGAGAAGGAGTGACAGGGATCGTCGACCATCTACGAGATACTCACCGGATGAGTATGTGCTATTGACTGAAGGGGGAGAGCCCGAGAGTTTTGCAGAGGCTATGGAAGGCGAACACAGGCAGGAGTGGATGGAGGCTATGCAGGAGGAGATGAGTTCCTTGCACACCAATTCCACTTATGATCTGGTGCGGTTGCCAAAGGGCAAGAAGGCTTTGAAGAATCGATGGGTGTTCAGAGTGAAGCAGACGGACGATGCTACTCGCCCTCGATACAAAGCGAGGCTAGTAGTTAAAGGCTACGGTCAGCGGAAAGGCGTGGATTATGATGAGATCTTTTCGCCTGTCGTCAAGCATTCGTCTATTCAGATGGTGCTAGCATTAGCAGCCAGTCTCGACTTGGAGGTCGAACAGATGGACGTGAAGACGACATTCCTCCACGGTTATCTTGAGGAGTAGTTGTACATGGAGCAGCCGAAGGGATTCTGTGAGAAGGGCAAGTCACATTTGGTCTGCCGGTTGAGGAAGAGCTTGTATGGTCTGAAGCAGGCTCCGAGGCAGTGGTACAGGAAGTTCGAGTCGTTTATGGGGGAGCATGGTTATGCACGAACGACGTCGGACCATTGTGCATTTGTGAGGTATTTTGTCGAGGATGATTTCATCATCTTATTGCTCTATGTTGATAATATGCTATTAGTGGGACGGAATGCCACTAGGATAGCGGAGTTGAAGCGCCAACTGGGCGCGGCCTTCTCTATGAAGGATTTGGGAGCAGCAAAGACTATTCTTGGGATGGAGATCAGCCGAGAGAGAGTCCAAGCTGCTACACTTGTCCCAAACGAAGTACATTCACCGGGTACTTCAGCGTTTCGGGATGGACGGGTCGAAGAAAGTGAGTTCCCCCCTCGCGGCTCACTTTAAGCTCACTAAGGAGCAGTGTCCATCTACCGAGGACGAAAAGGAAGATATGGAGCGGGTTCCATATGCCTCAGCTGTGGGAAGACTTATGTATGCCATGGTGTGTACGAGGCCAGATATTGCTCTTGCAGTTGGTACAGTTAGCAGGTATCTTTCAAATCCTGGAAGGGTACATTGGAGTGCGGTCAAGTAGATTCTACGATATCTTCAGGGCACTGCTGGTTGGAGACTTTCCTTTGGTGGTGACGAGCCGAAGCTGGTTGGGTATACCGACGCTGATATGGCTGGAGATGTAGACACGAGGCGATCGACTTCAGGCTACGTGATGATGTTTGCGGGAGGAGCGGTGTCATGGCAGTCGCGGTTGCAGAAGTGTATTGCCTTGTCGACGACGGAGACGGAATACATTGCAGCGACGGAGGCTTGCAAGGAGCTGTTGTGGATGAAGAAGCCGTTGCAGAAAATGGAACTGAAGCAAGAGCAGTATACTTTGCTTTGCGACAGTCAGAGTGCTATCCACCTTGTAAAGAATCAGACGTTTCATAGCCGGTCCAAGCACATCGAGACTCGGTATCATTGGATACGGGATGTGGTTGAGAAAAAGGACGCGGAGCTTGAGAAGGTTCATACAGATGACAACGGAGCTGATATGTTCACGAAGATTCTACCAAGGTGGAAGTTTGAGTACTGCAGGCAGATCGTCGGGATGACGACATCCTCCCCATAGTTGTGAAGGAAAATATTTGCAGGAGTGGGTGGGGTTCCCAACCTATGTGGAGAAGACCCCAGAGTGCGACGAGCGCCATTCGTGTGTCGAAGAAGCTCGGGAAGTAGGCGACGCGGAGTTGCTACTGCTGCTGCTGCTCCTAAGGGAGATTCTGGACTGGGTCTGCCGAGTTCGGCTCGAACTCGGTCCCAGGCCGAGTTCTGGCCGAACTCGGTCTGGCTGTTCCAGGATTTGGCGAGTAGATGCTGGATGCCCAATACAGAGTTCTGGCCGAACTCTGTGTCGTCGGGGCTGATGCGGGAATTTGGGTGACTTTTTACCACTAGATCTAATCCAACGGTCCAGGTTGGTTGCGGGATTAGGGAGTTAAGTTGGGATTTCCAAACCCTAATTCATTATCACAACGTAACACAACAAGAAGAAAAGAGAGAGGAAGGAGGCAAGAGTGCCATTACAACTTCTGGAGAGAAGACGGAGGATTGAAGGTCGTTTTCGAAGGAGATCGTGTTTCGGGTAATCTCTACTCGTCGTTCTCGCTCTTCGTAGCCTTGTAATCATTGTTCTTACTTCTGAGTGTTGTGGGGATCGGATTTGGATCGGGAGGAGTTTGTAGAGGGTGTAATTCTTCTATTCCATTAGTGGAGGCTTCTCAGGGTTGGACTCCGATCGTCACGTGGTTTTTCCCGCAAGGATTTTCTACGTCAAAAATTCTCTGTGTCTGCGTGGATTGTTTTGTGTGGTTGTTTTTGGGTTCGTGCGTTTGTATTGCTCGGTCCTCTCGCAGGTACTCTCCGGTTTGGGGAAAGGTTTTCGCGCTTCTTTCCCAACAAAAACAAGAAGAAGAAAGTTCATTTGAATTGATATTTTGTCATGGGAGATATTCTAACTTTAGCAACAGCTTCTTGTTTAGTACAGATTATATAATTGGTTGTTCATCCTGATGGAGATAAACTTTTTCAGGAGATGTGAAAGCACAAGAGGAATGTGTTCTCTTGTTTCTAAAACACTAGAAGAGGATACTCAAAATATTGAAGTGGAATAATGTTTATTGATTTTGCTTGATGAAAATGGATACAAGATGATGCTCTTATATAACATATGTGTTTGCATAAGTTACATGTTTATTAAAGGTATAAGTTAAATAGAAAATGAGGAAACCGAAATGAAGCTTGTCATGCATATGAACATGACAGATAACATAGTGTATTTCCTCTCTTTAATTAAAACTTGTAACTCTCTAGCTTATATTTCCAACAGCCTCCCTTAAGCTAGATCTTCATCATGCCTAGTTCTTCTTTCATCTTCTGAAAAATATCATACTTCAAGGCTTTTGTAAATATATCAGCAACTTGATCTTTTGTTCTGCAATGTCTGACATGAATCTCACCATCTTTAACCAGATCACGAATGAAATGGTACTTGATCCTGATGTGCTTACTTTTTTCATGGAAAATTGGATTCTTGGTAAGAGAAATGGCTGAAGAATTATCACAAAACAGTGTTGTACCTTCAACTTGTTCATGTTTGAGCTCACCCAAGATCCATCTAATCCATAATGATTGACAAGATGCTAATGCCAAAGCAATATATTCTGCTTCAGCTGTTGAAAGAGCAACGACTTTTTGTTTCTTGGATGCCCATGAAACTGCACCAGAACCAATATGAAAAACATAGCCAGAAGTACTACTAGAATCATCAACACTTCCTGCCCAGTCACTATCACAATAGCCAATCAACCTTGAATCTTCAACACTTTTGTAATGTATGCCTTCATTGATGGTTCCACAAAGATACCATAGTACCCTTTTTCCTGCATCCCAATGGCTCCTTTTTGGTGATTCCATGAATCGACTAAGCATGCTCACAACGAACATAAGATATGGTCTTGTTGCAGTCAAGTACATAAGACTACCAATAAGACTACGATAGATAATTGCATCAACATCTTTTTTTATTTTCAGATTTGCATAACTTCAAACCAACTTCCATTGGAGTGCTAAGTGGGATGGCACCCTCCATTTTGAATTTCTTCAAAATATTATTGGCATACTTTTTTTGTGAAACAAAAATTCCATCTTCTTCTTTCTTGACTTCAATTCCAAGAAAGAAATGAAGTAAACCCATGTCAGTCATCTCGAATTTATGCATCAATGCCTTCTTAAATTCATCACATATGCTTGTAGTATTGCTATTAAAAATTAGATCATCCACATATAAGCAAACCATCAAGAATTCACCTTGATCGCCTTCTTTGATATAAAGTGTATGCTCAAAGGGACATCTTTTGAATCCAGTCTTCAAAAATTAGCTGCCGATGCGACTATACCATGCTTTCGGAGCTTGCTTGAGCCCATACAGAGCCTTCTTCAAATGACATACCTTCTTTTCTTCACCCTCTACTACATAACCAGGTGGCTGGTGCACATAGACTTCTTCTTCAAGAAAACCATTCAAGAATGTCAACTTGACATCCATTTGATAAACCTTCCATCCTGTTTGAGCTGATACATCTAAAACAATTTGTATGGTTTCAAGACGAGCAACAGGGACAAACACATTTTGGTAATCAATACCAAATTTTTGTTTGTAACCTTTCACGACTAGACGAGCCTTGTGTTTTTCAGCCTCACCTTTAGAATTCAGCTGGGTCTTGTACACCCACTTCATATCAATAGCTTCTTTCCCACTTGGAAGGCTCACAAGCTCCCAAGTTTTATTTCTTTGAATAGAATCAATTTCTTAATCCATAGCATACTTCCACTTCTCTTCTTTTGAAGCATCTTCAAAAGTAATTGGATCAGCATCGGCAAATAAGACAAAATTAGCCAAATCTTCTTCCAAATTTTTTGTTGCTTCATATAGCTCTTGTATGCTCCTTGTCTTCTTTGGAGGAGGATGTGAACTCGAAGACGGAGAAGATGAAGATGCAGAAGATGGAGAGGAATGAGGAGAAAGAGGTGGAGTGTTTACCTCATCATCATCATCATGCTGAATTTGTGTTCCTTTTTTTTCTTTCATATGGACTACTTTGCCTTTTGTGTCATTTTCAGCCCAATTTCCAGGTTGCTGCTTCATCAAATTTCACATCCCTACTTATGACAAGCTTCTTGGTAATTGGATTAAATAGCTTGTACGCCTTGGAGTATATTCGAAGAAAATACATTTTTCAAATTTGTCATCCAACTTCTTCCTTCTCTCGTCTGGAATATGAGAATAAGCAATGCTACCAAAAACTCTAATTAAATGAACCACACTTGGCTTATGACCACTCCAAGCTTCTTGAGGAGTCTTGTCTTGCAAACTTTTAGATGATGCACGGTTCAAAAGATAGATAGCGCATGCAACAGATTCAGCCCAGAAGTCATTAGGAATACCTTTTGCCTTCAACATGCTTCGAGCTAAGTCCACAATTGTTTTGTTCTTCCTCTTTGCGATCCCATTCTGCTGAGAAGTATATCAAGTAGTAAGCTGGTGGCAAATTCCATTTTCCTTCAAATAAGTTTGAAAATCATGCCCAACATATTCACCTCCGCGATCGGTACGCAAAGTCTTCAATGGGAAGCCACTTTCCTATTCCACCAATGCCTTAAAGTTTTTTAAATATCCATATACTTCTGATTTTTCTTTAAGGAAGAAAACCCATGTCTTTCTACTATAGTCATCAATAAAGGTAAGGAAATAACGATTACCTCCAATTGAAGTAGTTTGCATTGGACCACAAAGATCTGAATGTATAACCTCAAGTGGTTGTGATGCTCTCCAAGATTTTCCAATTGGAAAAGAATTTCTGTGATGCTTACCAAGTGCACATCCGTCACATATTTTCTCTTGAATATCAACCTTCGACATGCCTTCAACAATATTCTTGCTAGCCACGAGTGAAAGAGTTTTGAAACTTAGATGTCCAAATCTAAAATGTCATAGCCACGAGTTGTCTTGGATAGTATGCATGCATAAGTCAATTTGAGAATGAAGCTTCAAAGGAAACATCTTGCTTAGTGTCATCTTTACCTTTGTGATAAGAGCATCATTCTTGTCTTTTATCTCACATAGTTCTTCTTTTAAATGAAGTTGGAATCCCTTCAATAGAAGCTGGCCAACACTCAGAAGATTGTGCTTGAGTCCGGGAACATAGAAAACGCTAGAGATGTTCTTTACTCCTTTCTTTGATTGGACAAGAATATCACCTTTGTGATGGCACATTTATTTTGATATATTAACAGCACCTTCGTAGTTTAGTTTTCTGTGTATTCAAATTCATATCTTCTCAGAACCTCAACTACAAAAGTCTTTCCGTTCAAGTGTTACCATCCTTTGCATCGAAGACTGAAGCAGATACCGGCGCTCCTTGCATAAGACGGCTTCCTCCTGCTTAGAGTCTTCGTGTCTGTACAAAGTCTAGGTATATTTGTAAATACTTAAGGACGGATGACAAGTAAAAGGGCAAGTCAAAAAACAATTACTTACAGAGCGGCATACCGGCGGTATACCGTTCTTATAGTCCACAAAACTTGCTGTGATAAATTATCGGCATACCGACGGTATGCTACCGTTTTTATCGTCCCAAACTTGCTGTGACAAATTGTCGGCATACCGGCGGTATACCGTTTTGTGGACCACAAAACGTTCTGTGAGAAAACGTCGGCATACCGACGGTATGCTCCGGCATACCGCGGTATACCATTTTGTTTGTCTAAAAATGTTCTGTGACAAAACGTCGGTATACTGACGGTATGCCGCGGCATACCGACGGTATACCGAGTTTCAAATATTTGTTTTTTGAATTGCTCTGAATAGCATTAATGGCCGCATTTAATGCTCTCAAACGGTCATTAATATGACCGTTACTATTTGACCGGTATACCGACGGTATGCCGCTACATACCGACGGCATGCCGGTCTGCTTGTATCCAGAGCATTAAATGTCACCCACTCTTGGTTTCTCTATAAAAGAAATCTCTCTCTCTCTCTCTTGAGGCTTTAACTAACTCTTGCCATAAATTTTCCAACAACCAAGAGCTCCACCATCAATACTCTACCAAGCTTTTAATTTTCATCCTCTCCCAAAGTGATACAGTATTTAAGAGTTATAATTTTCGATCTTCACGTGTTAGAAGATCAACAAGTTCTCTTCTCATTTGTTTGAAGTTGGCGAGCCTTCATAAGAAAACTCGTGTGTTGAAGTTGGCGAGTCTTCGGATCCAAACTCGTGTTGAAGTTGGCGAGTTCTTCGGATCCAAACTCGTGTGTACTATTTGATTAAATAGTGGATTTAAGCCGGAGAGAGTTCCGGGACTGGATTGCCTCAAGCGAGGATACCAGGATACATCTCGTGTTTGATCTTCTCACTCTTTACTTTTATTTGTCATATATTGCTTCTATTGCACTAGGGTTCTACAATTGGTATCAGAGCTTTGTTCTCTTGATTTGGATTTACACCCTTTGAGTGATCCATGGCCTCTAACTCTAGTATCAACACCTTCCACAATGAAGGACACTCCACAAATAGGCCTTCCCTATTTGATGGAACCAACTATAACTACTGGAAGATTAGGATGAACATTTATCTGAAGTCCATAGATTTCGATTTATGGGATTGTGTGATAAATGGTCTTTCTACTCCTTCCAGAGTTATTGAGGATATTGCTTCTGACACCCTTAGGGACACACTTACTGAAAACACCAAGAAGCTTGCGAGTCGAGATGCCAAGGCAATGAATGCTCTTTATTGTGCTCTCGATAGTAGTGAATTCAACTGAATCTCTACTTGCAAGACTTCCAATGAGATTTGGAAGTTACTTGAAGTCACACACGAGGGTACTTCACAAGTGAAGGAATCCAAGATTAGTAGACTCACGCAAGAATATGAGTCCGTTAAGATGAAGTATGATGAATCTATTACTTGCATGTTTACTCGTTTTGGTGAAATTATTAATCCTCTCTCTTCTCTTGGTAAGGAATATCCTGCTCATGAAAAGATCAGAAACATTCTTAGAGGATTGACGAAAGTTTGGAGTCCTAAAGCTACCGCAATCATTGAGGGGAATGACCTGACAGTCATGAACCTTGAGACCCTCATGGGTAAGCTAATGACTCATGAACTCGATATGAAGGATCAAGAGGAATCCTCTATACAAGTGAAGTAGAAGGAGAAGACCAAAGAGAAGGAGAAATCTCTTGCTCTCAAAGCTACAAAGTCCTATTCCAAGGATAGCTCCGACGACAATGAGTCGAACGACGATGAAGAAATAGCTCTCACAGCTAAGCACTTTTGGAAGTTCCTCAAATTTAGCAAGGCCAACCGCTTCAGACGGGACAATGAGGAAGATCCGACGTGTTATCAATGCAGAAGACCCGGATACATCAAGAGGGACTGTCCGATGATAAGAAAAGACTCAAGCAAGTACGAGAAGCCTAGCAAGGGAAGCTCGTCCTCCAGGAAATTCGCCAACACAAGCATATGGTGTGAGAGTGACGCAAGCGACTCCGACAACGACAAAGAGTGCAAACACAATGCCAACGTTTGTCTCATGGCAACCGATGAGGTACTTGATGATCTCTCCTTAAATACTCTTACTTATGATGATTTGGAGAAAGCTATTCTTGAATTGCATGAAGAGCACAAAGGTGTTAGGAATAAATACAAGAAATCTCTTAAAGAGGTTGATGCTCTTCAACTTGAAGTAGAAAGACTCTAAAATATCATTATTGATGTAAAGAGAAAATCTCCTGCTTCTGACACGGATGAGATAGAGTCTTTGCGACTCAAGTTTCAAGAATCTCTTGACACCATCAAGAAAAAGGATGATGAGATTCAATCCATGAGAAAAGCTTATGAATTTGCTATGCATAAAGTTCAAAATGCTAATAGGAAAGAATATGATACTTCTATTAAGTATAATGATCTTCTTGTACAGAGTAAGAAATTAGGCAATAAGAACACTACTCACATGCAGACTCCAAGACACCTCCACACTCATCACAATGCTAGGCATACTTCTTACATGAACACTACACACAAATCCTTTTCCAACACAAGGAAAGGACCATTTGTTAAGAAAAATACTTCGTATCATGCTTTTTATTATCATCATCATAATACTAATGTTAGAGCTCCTCGCACTAGAGATTCACATATGCATGATTCTCATATATCTTCTTCTAAATCCTCTATGATTTGCAATTACTGTGGCTTGCTTGAACATACGACCAATTATTGTCATACAAGGAAACTTGTTGATAAGAAAGTTTTTATGTGGGTTCCTAAGACTAACACTCAAGGGCCCATAAGATCATGGGTACCAAAATGTTCATCTTCAACTTATGTTGTAGGTGAAGAGTCCTTTTCATGCTAGAAGCAAGTGGATTCTCGATAGCGGTTGTTCACGGCACATGACCGGGGATGCTTCATTATTTACAACGCTATCGATGAAGAAGGAAGGACATGTCTCTTTTGGTAAAAATCTTAAAGGTCACATTATAGGAAATGGTAATATAGGTACCCCTCCTTATCCTTGTATTAAGAATGTGTGTCTTGTTACTAATCTTAAACACAATCTTCTTAGTATTAGTCATCTTACCGATAATGGTTATGATATCAAGTTTGTTAAGCTCAAATGCTTCATTACCGATAGCTCTAATGGATCTATTGTTTATGAAGGCATTAGAGAAAATAATATCTATGTTTTATATCTTGTTGAAGACACTAACAATGACAGGTGCTTAGTTGCTAAGAACGATGAGAGTTAGCATTGGCACATGAGGCTCGGACACGCCAACGTGGATACCATCTCTGGTCTTACTACCAAAAAGCTCGTAAGAGGACTCCCAAGTATCCCGTTCAAAAAGGATATGGTGCATGAAGAATGCGAGAAGAGTAAGTTAACAAAGTCATCCTTCAAATCAATTAACTCTGTGAGTACTTCTAGACCTCTTCAACTTATTCATATGGATCTTTTTGGTCCTAGTAGAGTTGCTAGCCTTGGAGGAAAGTTTATGCTTTTGTTTTAGTTGATAATTTTTCGAGATTTACTTGGGTTATTTTTCTTGCTTGCAAAAGTGATACTTTTCGTGAATTTGTTGCCTTTTGTAAACGTGTTCAAAATGAGAAAGGTTTTTCCATTAACAAGATTAGAAGTGATCATGGAGGAGAATTTGACAATGCCGATTTCAAAAGATTTTGTGAAAAGAATGGTTTTGGACATGATTTTGCTTGTCCACGAACTCCTCAACAAAATGGTGTTGTGGAGAGAAAGAATAGGACCCTTGGCGATATGGCCCGGGTTATGTTAAACCAATATAAGCTCCCCCAATATTTTTGGGCGAAAGCCATTAATACGGCATGTCATGTTATAAATAGGGTCTTGATTAGACCTATTTCTAAGAAGACTCCTTATGAGCTTTGGTTTGACAAAATTCCCTCTATTGAATATCTTAAAGTTTTTGGTTGTAATTATTTTATTTTGAATACCAAGGATAACCTAGGCAAGTTTGAAGAGAAAGCCTATGAAGGAATATTACTTGGATACTCTACTCATAGTAAAGGTTTTCGTGTTTTTAATAAAAGAAGTCTTGTTGTCGAAGAGTCAATCAATGTCTCTTTTAATGAACTTAACTCTTCTACATTCTCCTCTTCCGAGGATATTGATGACATCTCGTTTGGGTTGGAAAACTCCTCTATTGAAGATCGTCCTTCTTCATCTAATAATGAAGTTGTGACTCCAACAAAAGAGTCTCCTCCTCTCGAGCCTCCTCAAAAGTATCTCCCAAAAGAATGGAGATTTTTCACCAATCATCCTAAGGAACTTATCATTGGGGATCCTTCCTCCAGTGTTAGCACTAGATCCTCCACTCGTGATCTTTGTGCAAACGTGGCTTTTATCTCTCAAATAGAGCCTAAAAATATTAATGATGCTTTTTTTGATGAATTTTGGATGATAGCAATGCAAGAGGAGTTAAATCAATTTGAGCGAAACAAGGTTTGGGAACTTGTCCCAAAACCTAGCAATCACCCCATCATTGGAACAAAATGGGTATTTCGCAACAAACTTAATGAAGATGGGTTAGTGACTCGTAACAAGGCCCGATTGGTTGCTCAAGGCTATAACCAAGAGGAAGGCATTGATTACGACGAAACCTATGCTCCGGTTGCACGTCTGGAATCCATTCGTATGTTTTGCGCTTTTGCTTGTTTTAATGACTTTAAGCTCTTTCAAATGGATGTTAAGAGTGCTTTTCTGAATGGTATTATTAAAGAGAAAGTTTATGTTAAACAACCTTCCGGCTTTGAAGATTTTCAATTTCCTAACCACGTGTTCAAACTTCACAAAGCCCTTTATGGCCTCAAACAAGCTCCCCGTGCTTGGTATGAGCGCCTTAGCTCCTTTCTTGTTTCACACGATTTTTCAAAAGGGAAAGTCGACACAACACTCTTTATCAAATCCCATAATGGCACTCTCTTATTGGTTCAAATTTATGTTGATGACATTATTTTTTGTTCTACTAACAACACACTTTGTGTAGAATTTGCTAAAGTTATGCAGGAAGAATTTGAAATGAGTATGATGAGTAAGCTATCATTCTTTTTGGGATTACAAATCAAACAAGGACCTAAAGGGACCTTCATCAATCAAGCAAAATATACAAAGGATCTCCCCAAGCATTTCGAACTTGACTCATCCAAATCAATGAGGACTCCTATGGCAACAACGATAAAGCTTGATCATGATGAAGATGGCACATCGGTTGACATTCGTAAGTATCGAGGTATGATTGGTAGTCTACTTTATCTTACTGCTAGCCGTCCTGATATCATGTTTAGTGTATGTCTTTGTGCACGTTATCAAGAAAATCCAAAGGAATCGCACTTATGTGCCGTAAAGCGTATTTTTCGATATCTCAAAGGTACCGTGAACATGGGCCTTTGGTATCCGAAATCATCATCCTTTGATCTTCACGGTTTTTTGGATACGGATTTTGCCGGATGCAAGATTGACCGAAAAAGCACTAGCGGCACATGTCAATTCCTTGGGAAATCCTTGGTATCGTGGTTTAGTAAGAAACAAAATTATGTTGCTCTTTCAACCACTGAGGCTGAGTATATTGCGGCTGGTTGCTGTTGTGCACAAATTCTTTGGATGTCACAAATATTTTTAGATTATGGCATTTCTCATTCTTGCACCCCTATTAAATGTGATAACACTAGCTCAATCAATCTCACGAAAAACCCTATTTGTCACTCACGCACGAAGTACATTGAAATTAGACACCATTTTCTTCATGACCATCAACAAAAGGGAGATATTCGTCTTGAATTTATTGATACTACTTATCAGCTAGCCGATATTTTCACCAAACCGCTCCCGAAAGATCGCTTCACCTTCCTTTGCCAAGAATTAGGCATTTTATCTTTTGACCCGTAATTCTTCTTGGCCGGCACACCGACGTATACGGCGGTATACCGACGGCATACCGTTTTTCGATTCAGAATTAGGTTCTGTCTTGAAACTCGGCATACCGACGGTATGTCGAATCGCGGCGGACAGCTTTTCAAATCCAGATCCGGGCCCACCTTTCCTCTTTTCTCTCCTTATTCTTCTCAACCCTCATTTAATTCTTTCACATCCATCACATCCCTATTAATTACCCTCTCATCTTCCCAAATCATAACTTCCCATCACATTTACTACCTATCTCTTCACATCCTCCATTACTCCTCTTTTTACTCCCCTATCATCATTTCCAACCCACCATCTCTTCATATCCCCCATTACTTCTCTCTATAACCATTCTCCAACCCACCCCTCCCATTCCAAACTTCAACCGTTCATCTCCCTCTCTCTCTATTAAAATCCTATTTCTTTTACTTCTTCTTCCTACACCTCTCATCCTCACCTCAAACCCTCACCTCCTCCTCCATCCTTCCTTCATGGCCAATCCGAAGCGTCCCCGCTCCTCCTCCACCTTCTTCAATCCCTTCACTCCGGTGGCTCTCCCTCACGGGTATGATCAGCGGGTCTTTACCACCTCCTTGGCGGCCGAGACTTGGTTTCAACACTTCGTTCATCATAATGTCTTCAAGGGCCGAGCAATCAATTGGAATCTCTTCCCCGGCCATGTCTCTCTATTTGACGAGGCCGGACTCTCTTGCCTCCTTTGGCGTCAGATTCCCATCTACCCCACCGCCGTCCGTCTCTTTTACTGCAACTTGGTCCCGGACGACGAGTACGGCACCATACAGTCAATGGTCAACGATCGCCATTTTCGTCTCACATCTCGGGACATCGGCAACATCCTCGGCATCCTAGACAAAGGCGAAGCTTTGCCGTCCTTGGCTGCTCTTCACTCTTCGGCGGCATCCCCCTTCGACGAGTTCTGCCACATCATCTGCAAGGGCCCCAACCCTCCTTCTATCCCGGCCCTTTCCGCACAGCTGGAGCCGTTTTACTACGAGCTCCATAGGATTGTGTGCCACACACTCTTTCCTAAGGACGAGAACTACGACGCCATTACCGGCGACGCCCTGGTGTGCATGTACTACCTCTATGCAAGGAAGTCCTTCTCCTTCCCCAAGACTCTCCTTCATCTCTTCAAACGTGTCATGCCAGCGGAAAAGCAGAACCTTTACTACGGCTCCTTCATCACTCTCCTTCTAGAAGCCAAGCAAGTCGATCTCTCCCTTTGCTCCTCGGACGGCGTCCCTTTCTATCTCGTTGTTTCCCGTTCCGCTATTGGTGCCTCTACTTCACGTGCTTCTTCTTCCCAAGAGCCGCCTGCTTCTACTCCTGCTGCTCCCGCTTCCACTCCTCCTGCCTCCGGCCGGTACATGCCGTTGACTCAGCAGCACTTCGACATGCGTATGGCGCAGGCAGAGGAACAGATGCGGGCTCACACTCGTGGCCTTAGCAATATGATTCAGTCCCGCTTCTATGACCAAGCATATTTTATTCAGCGCACTATTCAGGACCGAAACATGTTTCTGGATCTGAATCTTCAAGATCCAATGTACCAGGCTCCGCGCTTTTTCGATCCCAATGCCTACGGGTTCATGTACCCGGACGTCATTGATCCTTATGGCGCCTTTCAACAAGCTCAGGATGGTGGGGACGATCTGACGGACGATTAGGGGTGACTTTCTTTTGGTGATGGTATCGAATAATGAGTGTCTTAGTTTGTTGTGTTTGTTTTTTATTCTGTCTTTTGCGGTCCTTCGGGGACCTATGTATGGTTGGTTCTAGTACTTTGCAGTCCTGCGGGGACTTGGTTTGTATTTTTCTCTTGTTGGTAAACTCTTGTAGAGGAGAGTCTTTAAAGTTGTCTTATGTAGTATGAGTGTCGTGCATGTATTAATCTTTAACTTCCATATATCAATACTTGCTTTCTATTCTGTGATCTTGTCCTTATTATTGCTATCCTTTATTTCTATTTTTTTTCCATCTTTGACTAAGTGACAAAGGGGGAGAAAACGTATTGAGGGGGAGTTATCTACCTACGGGGGAGTTACTCCTTGTTGATGCAATCTCTCTATTTTGTCAATTATCAAAATGGGGGAGATTGTTGGCACATTTATTTTGATATATTAACAGCATCTTCGTAGTTTAGTTTTCTATGTATTTAGATTCATATCTTCTCAGAAGCTCTACTACATAAAGTCTTTCCGTTCAAGTGCTACCATCCTTTGCATCGAAGACTGAAGCAGATACCGGCGCTCCTTGCATAAGACGGCTTCCTTCTGCTTAGAGTCTTCGTGTCTGTACAAAGTCTAGGTATATCTGTAAACACTTAAGGACGGATGACAAGTAAAAGCACAAGTCAAAAATCAATTACTTACAGAACGGCATACCGGCGGCATGCTCCGTCATACTGGCGGTATACCATTCTTATAGTCCACAAAACTTGCTGTGATAAATTGTCGGCATACCGACGGTATACCGTTTTTATCATCCCAAAACTTGCTGTGATAAATTGTCGACATACCGACGGTATGCTACTGCATACCGGCGGTATACCGTTTTTATCGTCCCAAACTTGCTGTGACAAATTGTCGGCATACCGACGGTATGCTCCGGCATACCGGCGGTATACCATTTTGTGGACCACAAAATGTTCTGTGAGAAAACGTCGGCATACCGACGGTATGCTCCGGCATACCAGCGGTATACCGTTTTGTTTGTCTAAAAACGTTCTGTGACAAAATGTCGTTATACCGAAGGTATGCCGCGGCATACCGAGGTATACCGAGTTTCAAATATTTGATTTTTGAATTGCTCTGAATAGCATTAATGGCCACATTTAATGCTATCAAACGGTCATTAATATGACCGTTACTATTTGACCGGTATACCGACGGTATGCCGCTGCATACCGACGGCATGCCGGTCTGCCTGTATCCAGAGCATTAAATTCCACCCACTCTTGGTTTCTCTATAAAAGAAATCTCTCTCTCTCTCTCTTGAGGCTTTAACTAACTCTTGTCATAAATTTTCCAACAACCAAGAGCTCCACCATCAATACTCTACCAAGCTTTTAATTGTCATCATCTCCCAAAGTGATAGAGTATTTAAGAGTTGTAATTTTCGATCTTCACGTGTTAGAAGATCAACAAGTTCTCTTCTCATTTGTTTGAAGTTGGCGAGCCTTCGTAAGAAAACTCCTGTGTTGAAGTTGGCGAGTCTTCGGATCCAAACTCGTGTTGAAGTTGGCGAGTTCTTCGGATCCAAACTCGTGTGTACTATTTGATTAAATATTGGATTTAAGCCGGAGAGAGTTCCGGGACTGGATTGTCTCAAGCGAGGATACCAGGATACATCTTGTATTTGATCTTCTCACTCTTTACTTTTATTTGTCATATATTGCTTCTATTGCACTAGTTATATTTTATTTCCCTATTCACCCCCTCTAGGGTTCTACACTTTGCCTTTCAATGAGAGTCTCTTGTCGTCCCCAGTTCGAACTTCACTTGTAAATGATTCATCAAGGTTCATGAACACCTTCTTGTTTCCAGTCATATGGTTGCTACAGCCACGTCGATGTACTATACTTCGTCATGTGTAACTTCTTCAACATTGCAAGCGAGAAAGAGAGTGTCGTTCTCACTTTTCTTTTTTTCTTTATGCATGAAAGTTGAGCTTCCATCTTCATTATTGGTCTTCTTGGACCAACAATCTGTTTGATAATGGACATATCTTCCATAATTGTTACATTGAACTTGATAAAAATCTTTACGACTTCTACCTTGGCCTCTACTTGCAGCTCTTCCTCTTCCTCGTGTTCTCCAATTTGAAGAATCAACATCTTCCTTTTTCTCAGCTTCGATGTATCTGCCTCCATTGTCTCTTCCTCTTCCAAGACCTCTTTGACCACCTCTTCTTTCTCTCGAACCACCTCTCAAAGACATATGTGTTTGGAAAGCTTGCTCTAGAAGAGTGGGATCATATTGTTTCATACGGAGTTCATGGGACTGAAGTAAACCCAATAAACTCTCTACTGAAAGTGTAGACAAATTTTTGGATTCTTCAATGGCTACTACGGTAGACTCGAATTTTCGAGTCAAGCTTCGTAGAATCTTCTCAACAATTTTTTGATCTTCAACTTTCTCACCATTCACTTTCAATTGGTTAACAACTGAAATAACCCGATTGGAATAATCGTCAATGGATTCTACATCTTTCATCTTTAGTGTATCAAATTCGCTACGAAGAATTTGTAGCCTTACCATTTTCACCTTGTCATCTCCCTTGCATGAAGAATGAAGTGTGTCCCATGCTTCCTTTACCGAAGTCACCGTCGATATCCTTTCAAAGATAACCTCATCCACCGCTTGATAGATAAAAAATAATACTTTCTTGTCCTTCTTGGGAGCTTCCTTCAATTCTTGAAGTTGTTGTGCATTGAGACTAGCCACATCAACGGGTTCTGCAACTCCGCTCTCTACGATATCCCAAATATCTTGAGATTGGTAGAGGACCTTCATTTGAATACTCCATTGGTTGTAATTCTTGCTGGTGAAGCAAGGTAGTTGGGGTTGCAACATGTTGTTGTTGTTGGAAGCCATGACACCTTTCTGGCTCTGATACCACTTTGATGGAGATAAACTTCTTCAGGAGATGTGAAAGCACAAGAGGAATGTGTTCTCTTGTTTCTAAAACACTAGAAGATGATACTCAAAATATTGAGGTGGAATAATGTTTATTGATTTTGCTTGATGAAAATGGATACAAGATGATGCTCTTATATAGCATATGTATTTGCATAAGTTACATGTTTATTAAAGGTATAAGTTAATTAGAAAATAAGGAAACCGAAATGAAACTTGTCATGCATATGAACATGACATATAACATAGGGTGTTTCTTCTCTTTAATTAAAACTTGTAACTCTCTAGCTTATATTTCCAACACATCCCAATAAAATTTTAACACAGCAATTAGATTTACATGGTATCAAAGCTCCGCTCAACAAAGTAACATCGGACGTTTCTCATGGCTGTTGCTCTCAACAAAAAATGAAAACCACCATGGAGATCTCTCAAGTACTTATTATTTACGTCGCTCGGACAGCCCTAGAGCATCACTCATTTCACAGTAATTGGACAGCAACAATTATGGTATATGGAGTCGTCAAGTCACACTTGCTCTGGACGCTAAAAATAAAGTTGGCTTCATTGATGGTTGCTTGAAGAAACTAGATGCAGATTCTCAAGAGTATGTTGTGTCCGAAGTGTGGTCTAGTTTACGGGGACAACTTATCTAACCTCTAAGGGTGCACCGACTTCGGAGAGAAATAGCAGTTTTTAGCCAGGATTCATAATCATTCCTATTATACAAGGCTTAAAACCATTTGGGAGAAAATAACTTCATTGGAGGATGCACCAGCATGTACCAGTGGCGCCTCCAAAAAATTTCAACAAAAGGTCATGCGTGAATACCTACTTGCCTTCCTGATAAGATTGAATGATGGATTCAAAATTACACTGTCCAACTTCTAATTATGGATCCTCTCCCCACAGTACAACGAGCATACCCACCTCTATTGCATGAAGAATGTCAGCTATCCGTTTCTGATGACCAATATTGCGGTATGGAGAACTCTGCGATTGCAGTTCAACATGTCCCTTCCTCTTAATCTTTTGGGGATTAAATTATGGTAGCGGCACGTGCTTATTGTAGCATGGGTCGCTCGCATCTACATTTTCGGCCAACGCAGTGGTCAGACGAATCACTATTCTCAAACACAGGAAAGGAATCAGTGGAAAAGACCTTGCGATTACTGCGAAAGGTCATGCCATTATCGCGATAAGGAATAAATTGCACGAGTTTCCATCGAGACACAAAAATCACAAACCTAAGGTTACTAATGAATTGGCGAGTTGGTCGGTAAGAGATCAGTTTAATCAAATTCAACCTTCACTTATTGTTGAGCAATACCCGCAACTCTTAGCAATGTTAATGAATGGTAACATTGGTCTGTATGTGAATGTAGCAGGTAAAAAATTTTGTTTAGCCACTTTTAATAATCGTGACTCTTGGATTAAGCATATCATCACATTGTTTCTAATCCATCTCTTTTAATCAATTTCATTCATGTTAACAATCATCCTCCTGTTACATTTGATGGCTCTTAGGCTCAAATTCATGTTGGTTTAGTTTGTTTATCTTTACATGTCATTTTAAAAAATGTCTTTTTGCGTCGTCATTTGGTTTCCATCTGCTTTCTATTGTAAATTGACTAAGAGTGAAAAAAAAATATCTGCTCATTTTTTTTGTGATTTATGTTTCTTTCGGGACCACATGGAGGATGCTAATTGGAGTGGCTAAGGAATATAATGGACTATACTACAAGTTTTAGTCGTTGCTCATTTTGTTATCACTTTAAATAATGTATCCCTTGATACTTGGCATAAGCGTTTAAACCATATTTTGAGCAAAAGATTGCATATGTTGCTTTTATCTTTGAATAAAAGAACTAGTTCTTCTTTATCACCTTGCGATTGTTCTCACTTTGCTAAACAAACTCAGTTACCATTTCCATTGAGCACCATTACTAGTACTTCCATTTTCCCATGATACATGTGGACATATGGAGTGGGTACTCCACTCCGGCCATAGGGAGCCCGTTTGTTTTCCACCATAGTAAATGATTATTCTCGCACTTTGTGGGTCTATTTGATGCACACTAAGGAAGAAACACAATCTCTCTTAGAACAATTCTTCTCTATGGTGCAAACTCAATTTTCTAAATCAGTCTAATGTGTAAGATCCGAAATGGTAGTGAATTTTGTGCTTTGAGATCTTATTTTCTTGACAAGGGTTATTATTCATCATACAAGTTGCATGGCTATCCCTCAACAAAATAGAGTTGTTGAGAGGAAGCACCACCATTTGCTTGAGGTTGCTCGAGCCCTTAAAGTTTGAAGCTCACCTACCCGTAAAATTTTGGGGCTATTGCCTTCTCGCTATAGTCTACCTCATTAATTGTACATCCATACCTTTTTACAAAATGTCTTACATTACCAACAACTGTTTAACAAGGCACCATCTAATTTTCACATTTGCGCATTTGGATACCTTTGTTACTCCAGTACCTTCTCTCATAACAAGGACAAGTTCTCCCCTAGGGCTTCTAGCTATATTTCCATAGGCTACCTTTATGGGCAAAAGGATTATCGACTTTTTTAGTTTGGCTTCTCACAAAATACTTGTTAACAGGGACGTTCTATTTCAGGAACACATATTTTCATATGCTAATCTCACTCAATTTTTACTCAGTAATTTTGATCCTAGCAATTTTAGGGTTTATTTGCCCATGCCCAGTCCAGTTTCTTTGCCTCTGGCCCATCCCCCTCTAGTTCCAGATTCGGGTTTGAAGAGAGAGAAAGAGAGACTTAAAATTAAAAATGATTAGGTTTGAAAGGACTTGGAGGAATTGGAGGGTGGACAGCCCCTAGTAAAAAAGGGCATGGGCTGCCCTGAGTAATAATTCATCTAAACTGGATTAGTCCCCATTCTTTGCTAGCCTTGAGTAATTTTAGTTGTGTTTTTATAAACTGCCTTTTGTTGTTGACAAATAATTGATCGTTGGTATTATCCATTGTCACGTCCCGATTCGCAGAGTCATTTATTCACTTACTTTATCTCTTGGAATCGATCGTCCTCGCTTGGGCGTGATGTCGTACAAGTCTGGTATTGCACTTGTACAAGGCAAATGTGGTACATAATTGATTTTCTTCAAATAGAAACACATCGCAGCGGCAGAACCAGATAAATTGAAGTTAGTGAGGACAATCTGTCTCATTGAGTAGAAGTACATCACTTCTTTATAGCTGCGGAGATAAAAGGACAACTTGAAGTCACATAGAGATATATAGAACTTTATTCTCTTTATTGATAATTGAAGAAGAGTACAAGACTTGCATTGAAGTACAATACTTACAACCAATCGCAATTTACATTGAAAGCCAACTGAACAATACTATATAGCTTACATTTGATACTTGGATACATTAGATTACAACTCGATATACCGACTGACTTATAACTCACTGGTACAACTGATTACAATGTTCCATACATTATGCCCTTTATAAACAGAAGACGTCATCTTGTACAAGGAGAGCTTCTGTATGCCCAACAAATCTTCGATGCCGCGGGACCAATCAAGCCAATCTTCGTGTGTGGAACATCCCAAGCACGAACACCTGCCCATAAAACGTGGGTCAGCACATCATCTATGTACTGGCCAGCAGAATCCAACCCACACGCCTAAGCCATCATTTAAGTAACCATTTAAGCAGCATTTCTTAGAATGATCTTTCTATTTGGGGCTTAGCTTCAGTTTACAGTTCATGAGAAATATTCATAGTGAAGCATGTAAACAGATTCTTCGCAATAATCATGTGGATGTATCATATAGCATTCTTGGTGTGATCATGCAAAGACAATCATTGAGGCATCGTTAACATTTATATCTTAAACATGTTATGACAATTCTCACTTCAAGCGTCACTTAGCATGTATTTCATGTTTGATCAATGTTTATAGCATGGCATCTTTCTAGCATACTGAATTTAACATGTTAAGCAGGTTCTCATACTGAAAGGCTACATACAGCATCATTCATTTATTTGGAACGTTAAGCACGCAAGTTAAACCAACACAGATATTAAGTATATCACACTTAAGTGATTTCTTACCGATAGCCAACTTTCTCGTACCTGCATCAAATACAGGTTATCACATATACTTACTCTGCCTGCACAAAAACATTCATTAGCGTGCATCCCGACTACATGGTCACTGGTGTTGTTAAACCATATGGACTCTTTTTATTTCATTTCATTTCAAGATAATACGGTCAGCATAGTAGGTGGCAAGCCTCTATGCCACCCCGCTTTATCCGTGCTCCCACAGCACTCATTATTATTTTTTCCTAGGCCGAATCGGTCCCCAGGGCCCTAGGAACCGTTCGAGAAAATTATTGCTCAATCCTTGTATACAAGTTGTCCATGACCATGCGAATGCGTGTCCGACTCGATTGTGAACAAAATCGCATGGTAAAATATATTAAGGAAAGTAAAGGCAACAATGCATCATTAGTCATGTTCAATGACTTATTCCTTTCATCATTACCATCATTTCATTTGGTGATCTCAACGATCCTAGCTTTATCATTTCTCATTCATTGCTTCATTGCAACGTATCTCATATCATTTCTTTCTTAAGAGGAATGTAACATTCATTCATTTCATAGGAACATTTATTCATTCGTTCATTTCTTACAAGGGATAGGTAACATTTCATATTCTTGTAACAGATATACAGAGAGTACATGATTCTAGTGTTTCATTCAGTTCATTGGGTCGACAACATAGCCAACTCCTTTCTTATTCTATCATTCATAAGGCATCTCATTATTCAAGTGTTTTGCTATTTCAGCAGCATTAAACATAAGGGACAATGTTATCAATTCATTCTCAAGCATCAAATCACATTAGCAGTTCAATGTGTTGTACATTTCAATAGTTCTCGGCATGAGCATCTCTATTGTTCAGCAACTAAAGCATGGGACATTCAGGGACAATTCATAGCATTTCAATACTTTATTTGTTAAGCATGAAGGAGTGACGAGGAGGTAGGACAGTTCCACTCACTTGCATAAAAGGGTCTTCTTATTCTGGTTGCACACATTCCTCCTAAGTGTAGCTCCACCAGCGAGCCACGTTCCAACACTTAATCTGTCTAGCCAGCTTAGAGAGACTACATCAGTCTCAATTCTCCTGATCTCCAACATTGTAAAACCCCTAAATTTCTACCATTTTTTTTTAAAATTTAGTACTGTTTTAAAATTTATTGTATTGTACGTCGCATAGTCGTATTGTACGAAATTATTTTTTTGCTCGTCGAGTGCGAATATGTGCGAGCGTACATATTTTTGAAAAACATTATTTTTTATGTAGACAAAATTATTTCTAGCTATTATTTTCGAGTTTATGACTTTTATGAAAAGCCTTTCATTTATACAGTTATAATAATAAATTATTTTCCTATTAAATGGTATATTAGAAAAATATAATTACGTAAACATTATTTGTACGTACATATATATTTAGTAATTATTTATTAGTTATTTTAAATAATAGTGTATTTTCGAAATTATTATTATAGCATTTTTAGAAAACATATTTTGAAAATATTGTACTAATTCAAATCTTGATTTGAATTAGGGATATATTTTAAATAGTACATAAATATCTATATTTGGAAATTGAGTTATCTTAATTGGTTTTAAAATAAAGGATATGATTTAAATTAGATTTGAATTGGATTTTGAATTGGATTTGGATTATGTAATTGATTTAAATTTGGTAATTTAATTATCTACTTGGGTTTTAAATCTAATCCTAATCCTTATCAAATTGGGAATTCCCACATCCTATAAATAGGCAGGTACTCCTTCAATATTTTTATTCCTCCACAATTCATCCTCCACAAATTCCATCACCCAAATAGTGCATCGTGTCCGTGTCTCCATCTTTTCCAATATTTTTCCTTAATTACAAATGCATTGTCATCTTCTTCATGTCCACACACGGACACATGTTCTCATCAACCCCTTCGTGTCCGACATGCCGGACACAAACACCCCGACACATCCCTAACCCTAACCCGAGCACTCTGCCATTGTCCCGTTGTCTACCACCCACCAAACCCAGCCATTAGCGACCGCCGCCGCCGTCTTAACCTTGTCCCGGTCACTTCGGCCAACTCCCAAACCTACAGCGCCACCATCGACACAACCACCATTTTTTTTCCAGAAACCTCGCTGTCATCCGTTCCCTGTTCGTGTCCAGCAAATGGTAGGCAACTCTACCCCCTGCGCCCCGACACGGTACCTAGGTTATTGCTGAAACCACCACCACCGCCTACACAGGCTAACCCAACACCACCATCTAAGGGACAGGAAATAGGAAACTCACCTCCGTCGACGCCCATTACCGTCCTCCTCCTCCTAGCAGCCAACCGCCGGAGCCGAAACCATCCGCACGCGGATTCGTCGTCCCGCCGTCACTTCGCCAGGACCGCCACCGCGTGCCGACGCCAGTGACCCAAGCCCCGACCCTCTCGGACCTTCCCCTTCTCTCCGCCGAGACCATCCTAGCCGTCGCCGCGACCAGAGCAGCGGCGCCGCCCCACGAACGGCCCAGCGCCGCCGCGCCCCGCCTTGGTACGCACAAGCCAGCCACGAACGGCCATGCCGTCCTTTTCTCCGTAGCTCCGCCACAGCGACCTTCCCCAAAGCCCTCTTCGAACCGCACGCCGACCACCCGCCTTCCCTCGCCGAGATCGCCGCGGCCTCTCCTCCGCACCCGATCGATCAGCCACCGGCCGCCCTTTCGCCGCGCTCCTTTTCTCCCCTTCTCGACCTCTTCCTAAACCCGCCTCCGACTAAACCTCACCGCTCCTCGCCGCTCCGCGCAACCGCCGCCGGCGTTCGCGCACCAGTCTCCAGCTCGTCGCCGCTCTCCCCTTCCTCCCGCCTGGCCGCGAGCTCCGCCCAGCCTCGTCGCCGCGCCGACCCTCCGCGCTCTTTCCCCTCCGGCCTTCTCCGCCCCGGCGAACGCGGCGCCGACCCCCAAATTCCCTCCGCTCCTCTCTCCTTTGTTCTTTTGCTGTCTTTTTTTTTGTTTTAGTTTATATGTCTTCTTAAGGAAGACAGTAGCCGTTCAGCTCTTTTTTTTTTTTTATGATTATTTAGTGTTTTTTTTGATTAATTATTAATATTATCATTATTATTATTATTATTATTATTATTATTATTGTTATTATTATTATTATTATTATTATAATTCTGTTTTAATTATTATCTTTATATTTATTATTATTATCATTATTATTATTAATATTATTATTATTATTATTATTGAGAGTACTGTTTCAATTATATCTATATATTAATTTTATATTGACTTTTATTATTACTAATTTTGTTGTAGGATAGCATACTCATATAGTAGCGGTAGCATACAATATTTTATGATACAAGTATATGATAGTACTATTATTGTTTTGTTTTCTAAATATATTAAAATATTTTGGCCTATAAAAATGTAGTTTCAAAATTATAAAATATTTTTGGTGATAGTTCCCTATTTCAAATCATATTTTTACAAGGTTAAAATTTTTAGTCTAAAAACGATTTATGGTTTTCAAGTATTTTCCTAGAAATTATTTAAACTAAATATAATTTCAAGTGTTATAATTATTATTCAAATTCCTTTGAGTATCCTTCTGTCCATGACCAGCCCTATTACTCCCGTTTCCTCACCAATTCCGTACTCCCATATGCCTACTCTAACTAACTTGACCCTTCTGGACCCAATAAAACCGTCCGTGCCACCGACCGAGGTCACCATGCATAGTTGTTGTACCAAAGTCGCAGATCGTGCCACCTGGATCATTGCACCACCACAGGCGTCCTACCAGGCAAGACACCATGTCATTCGCTGTTTAATTATTTTAGCTCATATATTCATGCATTACTTATTTTCTTTATGCAAAATAAACTGTGATACATGGCATAACTGTTAGAACTTACTGTTCATTTATTTTCCTGCTATGTATTGTTTTTCTCACAAAACCTAGATTTAAGGGACCACCTTGTGTGTTGCATTCATTGGCCTTGACACGTTGTAAACACGAAGTTGTGTGTCGCATGTAGAACACGAAAGTGCGTGATTGGCTGGCCACCAGTACGTACAAGCCGTGCAATAGGAATAACCGCTAATAGAAGTTGCATGCTAGTTTGACTTAGCGGTTATAGAGGTTAATGTTGTGGATACAACATAATAGACGTTGGGCGGGGAGGATAATTCCTTAGCGTATGGGCTTCTATACACTTCCCTTGTGACCCGAACTCTCCGCTGGAGATACGGGGTTGATGACCCATGATTACTGACGGCCACTGACGATTCTGCGGAACGTCATGCTCTTCCTGATGGGGCCTCTGGTGCCCAAAGGGGGACTACGCCGATCCTATTTAGCCAGGGCCCATACGTAGGAAGGATTGTTCTTAACAACATATCATTTAGAACGGTTAGGCACCTTTATCCGTTAGGTACGAGTACTTTTGGTTTGGGTACTTGTATCTGACCGTGGCTGGGAACAATAACTTGTCGCAGATTAGTTCGTCACATCTTGTCCTTGTTTGGTTGTAGGTGTGACTTACTACTTCGATGAGAAGGTATTAAACCTTGTTGGGGTCCGGATACCATATTGGATTCATAGCACGGGAAGGTACGTTACCGTGAATTAGTTTACCATCTCCTGTCCTTGTTTGGTTGGGGGGATGGTACGCTCGTTCAGTAGGTGCGTATTGGACCATGTTATAAATTCGATTGACTTATTTATTGAGCAATATTTATTCAGTTTATATGGCATAATATTATGTGTCTTGTTACGTCCCTCTGAGGACCTGGTTGTCTTGCCAGGTGTGTGCTATTGTCTTTCACAGGTGTTCTAGCTCTAGCCGTGGTCTTTGCTACTTCATCGAGGATGATTGCATTTGGATCGTCTTCGCTTCGCTCGCCACACATTTTATTTTCTATACTTTTCTTTATTTTGTTGGTACTGGATTTGTCTCCGCCCAACATATTGTATCAAGACAATTCATTATCTTTATATGATGTCTTTTATTCCTTTATTCTGTGTGGATGAGATTAGTTATGGTTCTACTGCATTTACAGCTTATGTATTTATACGCGGCTTCCATATATTGGAGTATACTTCGTATGAATACAGCTGGCATGGACACGTACCTAGTCCTACGTATTTTGGGACTGGGGCGTTACAAACATAAGTCACGGTCCAACATTCTGATCCCATCCAATAAGCCAACCAAATGCCTCGTGTGGAGCGGGATATTACATAATATACCACTCAGAAAAAGTTTTGTCCTCGAAACTTAAGGGAACAACTCATCTTACTAATTCACTTAGTCACAACAAGTTACTCATTCAGCTTCAATTCGATATCCAGTAAATTATACCCGACCATTTCGAAATAGCTATCCAACTGCACCAGTTTAATCCATCAACGATTCGATCTGTCTATTTCTTTTTTTTCAATTACTTGCAACTTCTCATTGATTCACCAACATTTTTCTTATATTTCTATCGTGGACGCAACATATCACTTCGTTTGGATCCATACACATATTTTAGGCGTCCCCAAAACATATGCATGCATTTCAGCCAAAGTTTGCGCTAGTGCGATAAATTCTTTCCATAATGTTATCTCAATCGCAACCTATCACTTCGGCTGGATCCATACACATATTTTAGGCGTCCCCAAAACATATGTACTTCAGCCAACTTCCATGATAGTGCAATTCGATCAGCCACGATATAACTCCCTTTCCCAAATCCGACTTAGCATCCTTTCAATTGACTTATCACTTTATTCGCTTGCCACCACAATCACTATCTTCCATGTCACAATAATTAATATCAGGGACAACTTGGTTAAGCTCTCTACCCAAGCATAACATTTCTAACATTCGATCAAGGGTCTAACTTAGAGCCAAACATATCAAGAGTTCACAACATGCAATCACATTCCTTCCCAAATCCAATAATATTTCTCACCGAGACAATTCATCTTTTCTAAAAGATACAATCCGACGTCACCCACTATCGATTACCCGAGTCAGGGTATAATTCTATGCAACAGTCAAGGTTAACTTAGCTACCCGACTATAGATACCGATCAATCATTCTCTAAGACACAAATTAAAGCATACACTCCCTGAGGTCAATACTCATTATAATCGTCTGTCGTTCAATGCCACAAGGTCATCCTATGGGTCTCCAATGGTCACCTATTATTCAGTCAATCTCTAAGGTTAGCTACACTGATAGCTAAACTTAATCATTCAGGTGACTTCCCTAGAGTGTACGGCTACTAGGGTTTCATACTAGTTTCTTAGTCTTAGGGCCAACAAGCAACCGACAGTTCTAAAGAACTCTACCCAAACCTATGGGTATCAACTCAGTCTGAATAACTAATCGCCATTGTCGGCTATGCCAACAACTGGTAAGTTATCAAATGGTCGCTAGGGTCAAGTCTATCCAGGGTCTTCCTCAAGGAAATAATTCCCACAGAGGCTCATTCTAGACTTACCCAACGATCGACTAAGATTGATCTATCAACATTACGGTCACTCCCAACATGACATACGATTCTCATCGTTCTAATAATCCATCAAGTAAATTTTCAAAGATTCAATTTCTATTCCAAATCCCTTGTACTCACACGAACCCATAAGCCAAGGCTAACTATTCAAGGGTCATCGATCCCGATAGTGTTAACATAACTATGGAATCATACTATTCGGCCCGTATGACAAAGTCATACGACTAAGTCATAAGCCAACAATCTATATCCCAACCGACAGTCACCTATACCGACATTATCCAACACGTTTGCAATTTCTCGTTCCCATTCATTCCTCAATCATCAAACTATATTACGGGCATTCTAAAATCTCATGCAGCAAGGGTCGAGTAGTTCATTTCATTCAATCCGACAATTCATGTATCAATTAACCATTCTCGATACAACACAAATATTCAGGGTTGCTACTTGTTACTTTTCTAGTACAATTTAATTCCTCATCATACATGCACGCATGCAATGACTATCCTTTGGTCATCAAGATGGATTTACATCTATTACACCTTAGGGCCAAAGCACAGATCCCTAACATTCCTTTGGTTCACCGACAATATTTCTAAAACTTTCAGCTTAGCAACCAACTTTGTATTAGCCATATATGATTTGCATCCAACCAATCGAAGTCAACATTCAGATGTTTTAAGCTACAATATTCTCTAGCCAAAACTATTACTCATAGTATATTAACTGTCTTATTAGTCTGAGTTATCACTCGACTAAACAATTTCTAACCAAGCTGTAGTGCCCCGCTTCCGTTGGGGCGAAGCACTATGTAATAGGCTCGTGCCAAGTTAGACATGGTCGGGAACATAGATGGCTAGTCTGACTCGACGACGAGTTTGGTATACAAAAACCATGGCATCAATAAAATCGATTTGGACGAGTGATATGAGTACCGTTCCAACTAATGGATCGACTACTGTTGGAATAAGTCCTAGATGCGGTAGGCGGCATCTTGGCGAAGGAACTCTAAAGAGAGCGACGCAACCCATCTGTCGTTGGTTTTATTGGTTTTCTTGGCTTTCTGAACGAATTATTGTGTGGATTTGATAGTGTGCTTTTGCGTCGATTTTTGAATGCGTCTTTGGGAATTTCGAAGGAAGGATTGAAGGAATGGTTCTAATTCGATGCTCGTGCCATTGCAGGAGTTCGTGTAATTGACGCTTGACCGTCGTGAAGCGTTCTCCTACTCTCGGCGCAATCTCCTTAGATGGGTGGTTCTTTGGCCCCTTCTTTTCTACTCCTTCCCGCCAACTAAATTCTTAAAGTTCAACGTTCAAATCGATGATGCTAACGGGATGTATGCTTTCCACTAAGATCAAGAGCTCGGGATAATATATCAACCTAGAGAAGTTAACTCCGAATTTATAAGTTCACACTAAGTAGGGAAAAGATAAAGTTCTAAGAAAGAGATAGAATATATTTTATGCCATGCAAAACACAACGATGAAAACCTTGGTGGCGGTACATCTTGCCTCGGAGAATTTGGTGCCTATGGAATGTTAAATTAGAATGTACGGTTTCGGAGGAAAGGACCCTTGCACGAGTAGGAATGATTATGTGATTTGATAATGGTTACGCTATGCAATTTACTTCATACATATTAAATTGTTCATACATTCGCATGGTCAGGGACGACTTGTGCACAAGGTGAGCTTTCCTCGAGACGGTACCCGGGGCCCTGGGACCGAATCGGCCAAGGAGAAAATTATGGAAATCGTGCTTCGGCGCGAGGCATTGCGAGATCTCCAGTTAGGCTCACTACCTGGACTGGAGGGCGCATCGCAAGGCTACGTAATCGTCCTTCATGGTGTCGATATCACCAATGAACGCATATAGGATAGATTACATGTTCACTTATTGTCTTGTGCAGGTGGTAAGTATCATTCATATTTTGTGCAGGAAAGGAGCACGGCCGTGGTAAGAATGCCTTTAAATTGGTTATGTGTTATCGTTTAAAATGTGCCTTCGATATGAACTACAATTCATATAGTTCTAAATAGAAAGATCACTTCGTATGCTAGAATCCTTAATAAGCAGTGTCGGTTTAGACGAGTGGGTTCGTCCCATCCACTAGTAAGTGTGCTAACCCCCAACTCCCCAGGTAACGAGCGCGCTGCGGGAGTTTGAGACTAGACCTGAAGTTGAAGAACGGGAGGCGGCACGAAGATCTCCTATTTTGAAGTATTTTGAAGCCCAACTCAGATCGAAGGCTTTGTTCAAATGTATAAAGGGGCGTGAATGTATGGAACGACAAGGATTATTTTAGGGCAAGCTTGTCGAGAGTTTTTTTTTGTGTTTCAAGATGTAGCCGCAACGGCATATGTAATGTAAAAATGACCTTGCACATACTTTACAAGCTTATGAATGAAAAGCTAAATTTCTTCCTATGCTATGTCTTCAACTCTCTGTACTGTTTAATTTCAACGCGTCGAGTCGAAATGAATTTCAAAATCGCACATCTTTGCCTTGTGCAAGTCCATTAAAGACTTGCACGGCATCACGTCCCGACCCGTGGGGATCGATTTATATCGAGTCAAGGCGATGGCGACCGATTCGGCGAGTCGGGGCGTGACAAGTTGGTATCAGAGCACGGTTCACACCTCAGACCTTTCAAAATACTTCTTTTAGATGATGTCGTTGCAATTTTTCAAAAACTATGCTTTTCGACATATGCGGCCTGAAATAATCGTTCCATACATATAAGCCCGTAGATATTTTAAGAATACTAACGGGTTTGCTCAATTTTGTAGGAATACCGGAAGGACTGGGTGTCCCTACTGTCAACGCCATATTGATTAGCACGGATAGCACCGAAGGCGCGACGCCAAGCGAATCTGCCATGGAGCGACTACTACGCCTCATGGAACTCCAACAACGCCAGTCAGAGACGCAGCAACGACAGCTGCAGGAACAGATCCAGGCCTAAGTCAGCGCCCAAAAAAAGCAAATGGAGGCCCTGAGCCGGATCGTGAGCACCATAGCGATGCAACAGAACTCGACGACCATCATGTCCGAGGAAGAAGTGCAACCCATAAAGACAAAACATGTGTCTGCCTCCTCCCTACTCAAGATGACCAAGTTCAAGAAAATGAACCCGCCTGAATTCAACGGTCGAGCAGAGCCTGACGAAGTCATGGGGTGGCTAGTGAAGATTGAGGGTCTGTTCACTCTCCTCAACATCAAGGGGTCCAAAAAAGTCGGGTTCGCAGCGTTGCAGGTCAACTTGAGGGCCTACGACTGGTGGGAGGCGAAGAAACATGAACTCAAAGAGGCCAACCCCAATGCCAAGATCTCGTGGGAGACTTTTAAACTGGCCTTCCTCGAGCAATACATCCCTTGTGCCCTTCGTCAACAGAAGGAAGAGGAATTCATGTCCTTGAATCAAGGAAACTTGTCCGTTGAAGACTACGATGCGAAGTTCGCGAAGCTTGCGAAGTTGTCGGGTTCTGCCGAACACGGAGGCGTGGTACGAGCGCTTCCAGCAAGGCCTGAATGATGATTTGCGTCGGGACGTCATGAACCAGATATGCCAGACGTACAGGGAATCATATAACGCCGCCCTTGATAGTGAGCGGATCTTCGATCGAGCGTCGCAGAAGGGCGGATCAAGCATCCGCAACAACTTCAACAAGCGTCCTCACGACGCGGGAGGATCTGGTGCGCCAAAGCGCCAAAACGCGTCCGAGTATCAGGGGCCTCACCCAGGCGTACGGTGTAAAACCCCCTAAATTTCTACTACGATTTTTTTAAATATATTTTTTTTCTTTCTTCTTTGTATTTAGTTTGTACTCCGTATCTGCACTTCGCATACGAGTTCGCATTTTTGTATTTACGTAGCATGCGAGATTCGTGTTTCGTATTTACTCGACGAGTGCGAATATGTGTCGAGGTACATATTTAGAAAAATATTTTTAATTATAGAAAAGTACATATTCAAATAAATGTGATAAATATTTTTATAAAAGAGCTATTTTTATTCGTCATTTAAATATAAGTAGTTATTGAAGATTTTGGATTATATGAAACGTATTCCAAATATTTTGCGAAGCTGAAAATTTGTTATCAATATATTTTTGTTATTTATAAAAATTATTTTATGATTTAATTATCTCCGATTTTCGAAATTAATTAATATTATATTTTAATATTTATGAAAAAGATATTTAAGAGTTGGTTCTATTTAATATTTGAATTATTTTGGATAAATTAAATTAGAAAAGATTTCGTGTGAATTTAAATTAAATAAAGGTTTTATCTAACTTTGATTGGATTTGAACAATTAAAGTTTAAATCAAAATTTTAATTTGAAATGATATTATCTACGGGGGATTTAAATCCTCCCAATCCCTATCCAACTGGGAATTCCCACCTCCTATAAAAGGAGAGGTACTCCTCCAGAAATTTTTGCCATCCACATATGTGCACCGTGTCTGTGCCCAGCTTCTTATTCTGTCACGCCCCGATTCCGTCGAATCGATAGTCGTCCCCCGGGCGTGATGCCGTGCGAACCTAATTTGCGATCGCACAAGGCCAAGTCATAAGGTAATCCGAGGCACGAGATCTAAGAGAGTACGCAGACAAATTGATACACACAATAAGTAAAGGAAACTTCGAATCTTTATTGATAATGAACATCTTTTTACAGACTCCGACACAAGACTCATTGCCGCGCGGCTACAACATGACTCGATTACAAAAGAGTGCCGATGAGATAGCCGTTCCATACATTGCACGCATCCCTCAATATACACAAGTACTCCATTGACCTGGATGGGAGGGACGCTGAGTCATTTTCCTTGGACTGTCGAGAGCCTTCAAAATGTGGAGTCGCTGAGAGAGAGTCTTCGACGCACGGCCGAAGCTTCAAAAGTTACGAACGTCGCCTTGCTAGTTGGCGCGTCCTTCCTGGTTCGTGGGACCTGCAAAGAGCGAGGATCAGCACGATACACATGTACTGGCGAATGGCTAATTTAAATCCAAGCTCTGCATTTGATTCAAGAAATTTGTAAACATGTTAGCTAGCTAGTTCAATGATCTTTCTAACCATCCTGTTCGGTTTGCATGTTAACATGTTTTGAGGCAAGCATATGAAATTGTATAACATTGAGCAACTATCAAAATCATCCCGTGCCATGTGCGTTTGTTAAGCAGTGTAAAGGGTGTGGAGGCCACTGGCAATTTCAAGCCATCGCGGACATATAGCTGAGTTAGACGGCGACCCTTTCGCGTCGGGTAGCGAGCCCTGTGCGAAAGTTCCCGCATAACTCGCGCCGATGAAGGGCTGGCGCTTACTATACACTCGTTCCTCCCGGGCCGAATCGGTCCCTTGGCCTAGGTAACCGTTCGAGGAAACTACACCTTGTCGACAAGTTGTCCAATGACCGTTTTCCTTTGAACTTAGTTGTTTTGGTCATTTAGCCGTATCGTTGCGATAAACATTAATTGATTCATTCATTGGTTTGCATAGACCAAGTATAATTGCATAGGGAAGCATGTTTTCGATTTCCAAAACCGGCAGTTCGTTAACAAGTGTTTCATGAAGTATCGTGGCACGATTTCATTGATTCTACATTATTATGACAAGCATTTTATTTTACTCCACATATTGAGTTTTGAAGTAGAGGGACGGGGCGAAGGAGGTCAGCCACTCGCCTTAGGCTTGCTTCAAGCGAGCGACCGGTTGGCTGCGCTGTCGTCGTCTACGCGATCACCTGCAATCGCATAAGCAACTGATTAGAACACTGTGTATTTCAAGGAATTTCGATATGAATGCGAGCTCGAAAACGCGTCACGAAAACCCATCGAAAGCATTCACGAAAACGAAAGCCAAAGCCAATTCAAGTGCGGCATGAAAAACCAGAGCAACGGGAGGTCTCTCCCGACTCAGCCGCAGAGCCAATCCTCGAGGCGCAACCCGCTGAATATGGGACTTGGTTCCGAAGAAGCCATTCCATAACGTGGAATGGATCTTAATTCAACCGTTCCCGTTCAATCGACTCGGTCGATTCCGACCTATCGGTCCCGACCGCATCGATAGCAACAGTGTTCCTTTCTCGCGCACCCCGTGGACGGAGACGGGGCACGATGTAGGGACGGGGCACTACACCATAACCAACTAATAAAAAGTTTCGTCCTCGAAACTTAAAGATGGAACCTACCTCTACGAGAACAATGAAGGGAATTTATCCTTCATCTCCGATTCAAGCTCCCACGTCGACTCTTCGACCGAGTGGTTCTTCCAGAGGACGCGGATGAGAGGGATCGCTCGATTTCGCAGCAACTTATCCTTGCGTTCTAAGATTTGCACTGGTTCCTCGACGTAGGATAAGTCCGACTTTAGCTCCAGCTGGCCAAAATCTACCACGTGGCTAGGGTCGTGCACGTACTTCCGCAACTGAGAGACGTGGAAGACGTTGTGTACACCTTCAAGCGCCGGCGGTAGGGCGATTTTGTAGGCCACTGGCGCGACCCGTTCAAGTATTTCAAACGGCCCGACGAATCTCGGACTCAACTTTCCTTTCGCGCCGAACCGACTAACTCCCCGCATGGGCGACACTTTGAGAAATACGTGATCGCCTACTTGAAACTCGAGTGGTCGACGATGAATGTCCGCATAGCTTTTCTGGCGACTCTGTGCGGTCTTTAATCTTTCCCGAATGAGCTTGACCTTTTCCACAGTCTGTTCCACCAGCTCCGGGCCGAGTATCTGCCGTTCCCCGACTTCATCCCAGCAAATGGGCGATCTGCACTTCCGGCCGTACAAAGCTTCATACGGCGCCATTTGGATGCTGGATTGGTAGCTATTGTTGTATGCAAATTCCGCCAGCGGTAGGTGGACGTCCCAACTTGATTTGAAGTCAATTGCGCAGAGCCGTAGCATGTCTTCGAGAATCTGGTTGACGCGCTCCGTTTGGCCGTCGGTCTGAGGATGGTAAGCTGAGCTGAACTGCAACTTGGTTCCCAGCGCCGACTGAAGGCTACTCCAGAATCGCGACATGAATCGTGAATCCCGATCAGAGACGATGGATACTGGAACTCCGTGCAGCCGAACTATCTCGTCAAGATAAATCTGCGCCAGGCGATCAACGCTCCAAGTAACTTTGATGGCGATAAAGTGCGCTGACTTGGTTAATCGATCGACGATGACCCAGATGGCGTCGTTCCCCCGTGGTGTCTTCGGCAGGCCAACAATAAAATCCATAGTGACATGATCCCATTTCCACTCGGGAATAGCGAGGTTCTGCATCTCCCCGCCCGGTCGCTGATGCTCAGCTTTCACCTGCTGACAGGCCATGCATTGCGACACGAAGAGCGCCACATCTCTCTTCATCCCGTGCCACCAAAAGGTCGTGCGGAGGTCCTTATACATCTTGGTACTGCCTGGATGCAAAGTGTATTTCGCATAGTGCGCCTCCGCCAGGATCTCCTTTCTGAGTTCTGAATCGTCTGGAACGCATAGCCTACCCTTCAACCGAAGCACACCGGTTTCGTCTTCCGCAAAGTCGGTCGTCCTGCCTGTCGAAATTAGCTCTCGCACTTTCTTCAGGTATGAATCGTCCGCCTGAGCGGTCTTGATCTTATTCAGCAAGCTCGGCTCTAACTGCAACTTTGCCAACTGCACGTTCCGGAATCTGACTCGGAGCTCGATGCCCATCTCTTCTAGGTCGCGTAGCAGTCGAGGGTCGATGGATAACGAGGCAATGTACTTCCGACTCAAAGCGTCCGCCACAACATTTCCCTTTCCCGGTGTGTAGTCGATAGTCAAGTCGTAATCCTTGATTAGTTCCAGCCAACGCCTTTGCCGCAAGTTCAGCTCCTTCTGCGTGAATAGATACTTGAGGCTCTTGTGATCGGTATAGATCGTGCACGCCACACCATAGAGATAGTGGCGCCACAATTTCAACGCAAACACAATCGCCGCTAACTCCAGGTCGTGCGTGGGATAATTCTTCTCGTGCGGCTTTAGCTGTCGGGAAGCAAAAGATATCACCTTGTTCCGTTGCATCAGCACACACCCCAAGCCCTGACCGGACGCGTCGCTGAATATCTGGAATCCCTCCGTCCCTTCTGGAAGTGCAAGTATCGGGGCCGAGACGAGCCTCTGCTTCAACTCTTGGAATGCAGCTTCACAGTCGTCTGACCATTCGAATGCGACTCCTTTCTGGGTGAGGCGAGTCAGAGGCGATGCGATCTTCGCGAAGTCTTTCACGAAGCGTCGGTAGTATCCAGCTAAGCCAAGGAAACTTCGAATTTCGCCGACGGACGCTGGCCGTTTCCAATCGACAACGGCTTCAACTTTCTTTGGGTCGACCGAAATACCTTCAGCAGAAATGATGTGTCCGAGGAATGCGACGCTGCTAAGCCAGAATTCACATTTGCTTCGCTTCGCATACAGTTGATTTTCTCGAAGGGTCTGAAGTACGGTCCGCAGATGCTCAGTGTGTTGCTGCCGATTCTTCGAGTAGACGAGTATATCGTCAATAAAGACTACTACGAACTTATCGAGGAATGGGCGGAACACCCGATTCATTAAATCCATAAAAGCAGCAGGGGCGTTCGTTAGGCCGAACAGCATTACCAGGAACTCGTAATGGCCGTATCGAGTGCGGAAGGCAGACTTCGGCACATCGTCCGGCTTGATCTTGAGTTGATGGTAACCCGAACGCAGATCAATTTTAGAGAACACCGTGGCACCTTGGAGTTGATCAAACAGATCATCTATGCGGGGCAGGGGATATTTGTTCCGGACGGTGGCTTTATTCAGCTCGCGGTAGTCGATACAAAGACGCATAGAGCCGTCCTTCTTCTTGACAAACAGTACGGGCGCTCCCCACGGCGAGACGCTGGGTCGGATGAATCCCTTGTCGAGCAATTCCTGTAACTGCACCTTGAGTTCTTTAAGCTCTGCAGGGGCCATTCTGTACGGGGTCTTCGAGATCGGTCGAGTGTTGGGGAAGGTATCGATAGTGAACTCAATCTCTCGATCGGGCGGCATGCCGGGCAGCTCGTCCGGGAACACATCGGGGAATTCTGCCACAACGTCGGTCTGACCCGCGTTTGCACCATCCTGTCGCATGTCTCGAACGGAAGCTAGATAGCCTTCGCACCCGGAATACAGCATCCGTCGAGCAGATATTGCAGAGATCACCATGCAGGTCGGCGACGCCTCACCACACGAGTAGCAGAATTCAGGCACTCCCGGTATGCGGAATGTGACTTTCTTTTCAGCACAGTCTATGGTTGCGTTGCACGGACCAAGCCAATCCATCCCCAGAATGATATCGTAGTCCTTTATATTCAGAACTATCGCATCGAGACTGACCTTTTGACCACCTATACAGATGATTCCGCCTCCGCAGACTAAATTCGCAGCTAGTGGCATGCCCGACGGGATGTTAACAGTAAGCTCAAGACCGAGCGGTGTCAGGAGAAATTTGTGCTCGGCGGCAAAGTCCGCCGATATGAAACTATGCGTGGCACCTGAATCAAACAATACACGAGCAGGTTTATTATTGAATTGCAGTATACCTGTCACGACTGTGTCAGATGCGAACGCTTCGTCTCGGGTCATGGCGTAGACACGGCCCTGGGCATTAGGGCGACGGTCTTGGCCATTCTGTGGTGCGGTCGGTGGAGCCCGAGGTGCTTGGCCTCGGTTCTTCTTCGGGCAGTCGCGTACGGTATGGTCGGCTCGGCCGCACCCGAGGCACGTACCGTTCTTCAGTCGGCACTCGCTGATCAAGTGTCCCTCCTTGGCGCAGAAAGTACAGACCACTCGATCCTTCGTCTGGTTGCCGCCTCCGTTGCCACGATTTTGACGCTTATGTGCGTTGTTGCCTCCCGCATTACTATGGCGTTTGTTATTAAAGTGAACAGCGCCGGTAGTAATAGGAGGATACTCGGACTCCAGACGGATGGCGTGGTTGAGTGCCTCGCCCATGGTTTTGTATTCGGCCACCGAAACATGCGCACGGATGGTTGAACGCAGGCCCACTTCAAATCGTCGAGCTCGGCTGGCGGTGGTAGGTAGGAAGTCCCCAGCAAATTTGGCCAGTTTGTTGAATTTGGCCGCATATTGTCGTACCGTCATATTGCCCTGCTTTAACTGCATGAACTCATCTTCTTTCTCCTGTCGCACGGCTGCGGAAAGATATTCAGTCTCGAACGCCTTTTTGAATGTCGCCCATGAGATCGCCGCCGTCTCGTCTTCACGTCGAATTGCCCGCTTCTGCACAGCCCACCAATCGTGCGCGTTCATTCGAAGTAGAAGTTGAGCACACGCGACTTTCTTTGAGTCCTCGACACCCAGAAGCTCGAACTTATCTTCCAGCTCCTCCAGCCAGTCGATCGCCACCGCGGGATCTTCTGTGCCGTTGAAGGAAGTGCGGCAGCTTTTCGTGAATTTTGACACGTCGAAGTTAGAACTTCTCGGTGCTGCAGGTGAGAGCACGGGCACCTCTGGTTCGGCTTCGTTGGATCGAACCGCAGGCTGGGTCACGGCAGGTGTCATCGTTGAGTTGTTGTTGTTGCCGACGACCGACTGTACGATCTGCTGGAGGGTATTCAGCTGCTGCTGCTGCAGCTTGAATTGAGCCTCGAACCGATTTTCAAATTGAGCCTGACGAGCCTCCGCTTGCTGACGATGGAGCTCGTTTTGACGTTGCTGCATTTCAAGCATTTGCAGCATACGTTGCATCGGGTCGCCGGAAGATCCGGCTACAGTAGGCGTCATTCCCGTTGGGTTAACGGAATGCTCGGGCCTAGAAGCACTCGAGCCGCTCGAAGCGCTCATCTCGTCTTCCGCCTGAGCTCCCGTAACTGCAGGGAAAAAGGAAGGCAACTCTCGTTAGTTTCAGAAAATGTCCTGGGTTCAGCGTATGGAACAACTCTTCTCATCGACACGAGGTCAACGGTCGGAGACTAGAATTCGACACGAGAGGCCAAGGACGTAAAGCCGTGCTCTGATACCATTATGTCACGCCCCGATTCCGTCGAATCGATAGTCGTCCCCCGGACGTGATGTCGTACGAACCTAATTTGCGATCGCACAAGGCCAAGTCATAAGGTAATCCGAGGCACGAGATCTAAGAGAGTACGCAGACAAATTGATACACACAATAAGTAAAGGAAACTTCGAATCTTTATTGATAATGAACATCTTTTTACAGACTCCGACACAAGACTCATTGCCGCGCGGCTACAACATGACTCGATTACAAAAGAGTGCCGATGAGATAGCCGTTCCATACATTGCACACATCCCTCAATATACACAAGTACTCCATTGACCTGGATGGGAGGGACGCTGAGTCATTTTCCTTGGACTGTCGAGAGCCTTCAAAATGTGGAGTCGCTGAGAGAGAGTCTTCGACGCACGGCCGAAGCTTCAAAAGTTACGAACGTCGCCTTGCTAGTTGGCGCGTCCTTCCTGGTTCGTGGGACCTGCAAAGAGCGAGGATCAGCACGATACACATGTACTGGCGAATGGCTAATTTAAATCCAAGCTCTGCATTTGATTCAAAAAATTTGTAAACATGTTAGCTAGCTAGTTCAATGATCTTTCTAACCATCCTGTTCGGTTTGCATGTTAACATGTTTTGAGGCAAGCATATGAAATTGTATAACATTGAGCAACTATCAAAATCATCCCGTGCCATGTGCATTTGTTAAGCAGTGTAAAGGGTGTGGAGGCCACTGGCAATTTCAAGCCATCGCGGACATATAGCTGAGTTAGACGGCGACCCTTTCGCGTCGGGTAGCGAGCCTTGTGCGAAAGTTCCCGCATAACTCGCGCCGATGAAGGACTGGCGCTTACTATACACTCGTTCCTCCCGGGCCGAATCGGTCCCTTGGCCTAGGTAACCGTTCGAGGAAACTACACCTTGTCGACAAGTTGTCCAATGACCGTTTTCCTTTGAACTTAGTTGTTTTGGTCATTTAGCCGTATCGTTGCGATAAACATTAATTGATTCATTCATTGGTTTGCATAGACCAAGTATAATTGCATAGGGAAGCATGTTTTCGATTTCCAAAACCGGCAGTTCGTTAACAAGTGTTTCATGAAGTATCGTGGCACGATTTCATTGATTCTACATTATTATGACAAGCATTTTATTTTACTCCACATATTGAGTTTTGAAGTAGAGGGACGGGGCGAAGGAGGTCAGCCACTCGCCTTAGGCTTGCTTCAAGCGAGCGACCGGTTGGCTGCGCTGTCGTCGTCTACGCGATCACCTGCAATCGCATAAGCAACTGATTAGAACACTGTGTATTTCAAAGAATTTCGATATGAATGCGAGCTCGAAAACGTGTCACGAAAACCCATCGAAAGCATTCACGAAAACGAAAGCCAAAGCCAATTCAAGTGCGGCATGAAAAACCAGAGCAACGGGAGGTCTCTCCCGACTCAGCCGCAGAGCCAATCCTCGAGGCGCAACCCGCTGAATATGGGACTTGGTTCCGAAGAAGCCATTCCATAACGTGGAATGGATCTTAATTCAACCGTTCCCGTTCAATCGACTCGGTCGATTCCGACCTATCGGTCCCGACCGCATCGATAGCAACAGTGTTCCTTTCTCGCGCACCCCGTGGACGGAGACGGGGCACGATGTAGGGACGGGGCACTACATATTCCATCCTCTACATATACATTTTTCTCCGTGTCGACAATCCCGACACAAATAAATCCTACGCCTAATACTATCATCCATCATCCCCGTCGACTCCACAACCCCGATCACCGTCACCATCTTACCACCATCGTTCCCGACGGTCGGAACACACCAGCACCCCTGACTTCTCCGACGACCCACCGTTCCGCTCGGCCAGCAACTCCAACCCCCTTTGGCACCGTCGTCATACAGCCCCCTCCACCGTCATCAACAGACTCCCGCCAAACCCCCCGAATCAGCCACCAGTGTCCGAACCCAACAGTGGCGCCCTGCCTTCCTGTCATCTTCAACACCACCACCACCTCCAGTCAAGAATCCGTCACCGCCGCACCCCCTAAAACACCAACACAAGACCAAAGCCACAGGGAGAAAAGAGAGAAGAACCCGAACCTCCGTCGAGCGCGAGCCAGTCCGAGCCGCCGGTCACCACCTCCACCCGACGTCACCAGGAGCCCACAACCGCCTATGTCCCCGCTCAACCGTCGCCTCCGCACCACCGGGACAGCCGCGATCGTCCAGCCACGAAGATCCGCTTCCGCCGTGCTCCCCAGCGCCTTTTCTGCCAGACCGAGCACACGCCGGAGCGTTCGCCTCCGCCGACCGAACGTAGCACCGTGCCACCTTGCTCCGACCGCCATCACCAAGCTCCGCCCACCCACGCGGAAGCGCTAGGCTCCCCGCCGCCGGCGCCGACAGTCGCGCCGCGAGCTCTGACCAAATCCCAGAGCCCCGCCGGTGGTGAACTACTCGCCGCGCCGCCTCCGTGAGCTGCCACGACGCCGGATTTCCTCCGCCCTTCCGTGCTCCTTCCGTCGGCCTGCGACCGCCGCCGCGTCCGAGCGCGCAGCTCCGAACGTGCCGCCGCGGTCTCGATCATCCCCGCCTGACGCATCCGCCTCAGACGACCTCCGTCGAGGACCGACCCCGCGAGCTCCGCCCCTGGTCGTTCCCGCACGGGATCCCTCCGTCGGAGCCACCGGTGAGCACTTCTCCACTGTCGCTCTCTCTCTCTCTCTCTCTCTCTCTCCTCTCTCTCTCTCTCTCTCGGGATGATAACAGATTGGGAAAAAAATGGGGGGGCTGAATGGCTTTTTTGGTTTAATGTTATATTTATTAATATTATTATTATTTATCATTATTAGTATTAGTATTATTATTAATGATGATTATTATTTATATTATTATTATTATTATCATTATTAATTCTATTATTAATATTATTATTATTATTTATTGTTATTATTATTATATTTCTATTATCATTATTAGTGTTATTATTATATTTATTTGTATTAGTATTAGTAGTATTTTCATTATTTATATTACTATTCTTATTATCATTCTTATTAATTTTATGGGTATTATCATTATTATTATTACTATTATTATTATCATCATTATTATTATTATTTCTTCTAGCAGAATTATTATTACCATTATAATTATTTGTTGTTTTAATAAATTTGTTATTGGCTGTATTATTTTAAAAGGCATACAATTATTATCTAGCTAATTTCAAAAGTCTAATATATTATTGGTGTCATATTATAAGTAAAGCCTTTGATTAAAATATTATTTTTCTAAATTAAATTATTTTACTAGCAAATATGGGTTCTAAAGTATTACAAACATCACTTTTTAAAAATAGTGTAATTATTCGTTTACTCCCAAACTCCCTTTCATTATCGTCATTGACCACGACTACTCACACGTTTCTATTTTCTCTCAAATTTAGGCCATGTTCGCAAGGACCTCGGCTATTGGACAGAACATGACATCTCGAACATCGTACCACCGAACGACACACCAGGCAAGACACCTTGCCGTTACTATTTAAATTTTCTGCTCAATATCATGCATGTTGTGTTTATTTTTAAGTTGTTTCCTTTCTAATTTATATGTAGATGCAAATTACTATATTTATATAATTGGCTTAGAGTTAAGGGACTACCGTCAAATTTAGTGTGTCTCATTTGACTTGTCACGATGGTACACGAGTGGTATGTGAGAGTTGTGAGTATCATATAGAGGTCACTTGCGTGTGGACTGATCCCCCGTGCGTATGCGTAGGAATAACTTTCAATAGATGCATGATTAGAAGACTTGACAATTATCTATATTAAAACAGTATCGTGAAAATGACATGTGTTTGTGTGTCATGGTTACGACACGCGTATAGTATCATTGGGGGGGAGGGGACAGCTACTAGCGTAGGGGCTGTCACGCCCCGATCCCGCTAGGGTCGTCCGTCTTGCCTGGATCCCTGCGGGACCGATCGTCCTCGCTAAGGCGTGATGCCGTGCAAGCCTAAGTTGCGCTTGCACAAGGCCATGTACCTGCACAAAAACAACTAGTCAAGCAAAAACACACGCACGCACCCGTTAGTTAAGCAAAACGTACGCACGCACCCATTCATTGCGGAAAACCAAATGTTGGACACAGAGATTTAAAATGGAAATACTTATTTTATTGATAGCTTGATTGGAATACAAGTACAAAGCTTTGCGAACTCAGATTTGCCTTATAATTTGGCTACAGGATTCTCTTTGAAATACTCTTTTGAAATTAGCCACAATGTCCATACATGATATCCCTTTATTACAGGCTGGAATTGAAAGACACCTTCAAAAGGAAAAGAAAGTGGAAACTTGACTTGAAATAAAAATAAAACTTTGAGACGATCCACGAGCTCTACTGGGCTAGACGAGCTTCGGTACCTCACTTGAAATCCCCCTGTCTCCTTTTGCTTTCTGAAAAGGATGCCCACAACGTGGGTCAGCACACATCATGTACTGGCGAGCGGCTTTTGGCCGAACTCGTAAATCTCTGCACTAAATCAATATGTTAAGCTAACATTTACTAGTGATCTTTCTACTTGTCCAGGTTCTTTTTAACAATTCATAAGAACATGACAGTAGCAATATATCATAATCAACTTACCAACGTCGGCAGTCATCCCTGTACAAAACCACGTTAGCACAATTTGCATAACGAGTAATTCATGTTCATTCTTGCAGATATTGAAGTTGTCATTCGGGTCATGCAGGTGGACTATTCTACATGTTGGTCCATGGGTTATCCCCATGAGTAGCCGCTGTGACTCTTTGGTTCAGCTCGTCGCTAAGGACACAGATCGACTCCCATTTTTACATGGAGGCCCTAATCTCTCCTAGGCCGAGCGGTTCCAGGTGCCCCCAGATACCACCCGAGAGACAAATGTTTCCTTGTATACAAGTTGTCCGAGACCAAATGCATGCTCTAGCCATTCTATCAGATGAGACACACTTGGACTTATGCACAGATATACGACACATTTGATTCGTGCCTTCAGGTTCTTCTCAACACGTACAAGTTCGTCTGTACATGTCTACATTTTCAAGCATACTAGTGACAAGCAGATGATCATTCTTATCGAGCAGATAGAGTAGAAACACATATTCTTTCATTTGATTCAATTCAATTATCTTCTTTTATCTTTTGTGGAAGTGGTATCGTTGATCATTGGGACAAGACAACAGAGTGGACTAGAGATCATTTTATTAGGTCACGAACAATTCATGCAGCCTACAATGGCACCAACAGTTGATTAGCATACTTCGTCTCTTTCTCTCAAGATTCGGAATGAATGCGAAATACGATGAAAGCGAATAATGAAAACCAATCATCGAAAACCAACACGAAAACTCATTCATCAAAACCAAGTAGCGAGAGAAAACATTCAGCAAAACTCTTGGATTCATTTTAATAGAAGCCAATCCATCAATTGGAAAGGTTCATTGCATTTCATCCGTGATCAATCGATACCGATAAAGGTTTCACCAAATACTCAGTTCATGACTGAGTCAGTAAGCCGTAGGTATTACATAGTGGACCGCGAGGAGCGGGGCACTACAGGGGCTACTTTTATTTTACACATTTGGAAGATAGTGTCTCGGATGAGCGCTACGTGTTACCCGGCCGATAGTGTCTCGTATGAGCGCTACTTGTTGGCCACTCTTTATTACATGCTTGAGACAGCCCCTGTGTAGAACGTTGTCCTCTAAATTATTATTCACATAGAATGGTTAGGAACCTTTACTCATGTATACTTTACTGTTGAGCTTTATTATTCAGTTTATCGGCATGATATTATGTGTCTTGTTACGTCCCTCTGAGGACCTGGTGATCTCTCCAGGTGTGTGTTTTGCGATTTCTTGCAGGTGCTCTAGCTAAGGACATTCCTTCCTTTGTGATGATTGCTTTTGGACTCGTCATTGCTTCGCTCAACCAATCACTTTCTTTGTATATTTTTTCCCTATTTAAATTAGTTGGTAGTGGACTTTGTCTCCGCCAACGATTGTATCATAAATATTCAAGTTGATTTCTATATTATTATTACTTTCAATGTGGATGAGATTTAATTGTCTTGGATTACTACATTTACAGCTTATGTATACATACGAGGTCCATGTATTTCGTATGTATATAGCTGGCATGTCTACGTACTTGGTCCTACGTATTTTGGGACTGGAACGTTACATACGGTGCCATCGCTACGGCAAGATAGGACATCTGGCGGTCGATTGCCGAGGGGGATGCTTCAAATGTGGTCAGCTAGGTCACAAGGCAGTAGATTGTCGTATGGGGAGGGCGAACCAACATCCACCAAGGGACGTCCAAAACCAGAACAGGGCGCCTCCCGTCCATGGCGCAAACGCGGTGCCCGTGAATCCACAAAATCGCCAAGGGGCGCAAGGCCGAGTCTACGCACTGACTCGGGACGAAGCCTATGCGTCCGACACTGTCGTGACAGGTATACTACTCTATAAAAATATGCCTGCTAGAGTATTGTTCGATTCGGGTGCTACGCATAGTTTGATATCTGCCGACTTTGTAAAAGAGAATGAACTACCTATGCAACTTTTAGATATGAATCTTAGCGTTAGCACTCCATCGGGAGTAGATATGCCTGCCACTCAAATTTGTAGGGATAGTTACATCTGCATCGGAGGGAGGAATCTATCCTTAGAAGTTATTGTCCTCGACGTCAAGGAGTATGATATAATCCTCGGCATGGATTGGTTGGGTGTATGCCACGCAACGATCGAGTGCGCGGAGAAGAGAGTTGTGTTCCGCCTTCTCGGCGAAACCGAGTTCTCCTATTCGTGCGAAGCAGCATCAAAGTCGGCAATGATTATATCGACGATTTCGGCAAGGCGTATGTTGCATTCCGGGTGCAGCGGGTACCTAGCATCAGTTCGAGACACGAGAACGGAGATTGCAAGCACGGCCCGGACTGAAGTCGTGGCAGAATTTCCTGATGTGTTCCCAGATGAGTTGCCAGGGATGCCGTCGGACCGAGAGATAGAATTCAGCATCGACACCTTCTCGGACACCCGACCGATATCCAAAGCACCTTATTGAATGGCACCGGCAGAGCTGAAGGAACTGAAAGCACAACTACAAGAGTTACTAGATCGCAGATATATTCGCCCTAGTGTCTCCCCGTGGGGTGTCCCAGTGTTGTTTGTGAGGAAGAAGGATGGATCGATGCGGCTGTGCATCGATTATCGATAACTCAACAAAGCCACGGTACGAAACAAGTACCCGTTACCGAAGATAGATGATTTGTTTGACCAGCTGCAAGGGACGACAGTATTTTCCAAGATTGATCTTCGCTCAGGCTACCATCAATTGAAGATCAAGTCCGAGGACGTGCCGAAGTCCGCCTTCCGAACTCGATATGGTCACTACGAATTTCTGGTCATGCCCTTCGGCTTGACCAACGCTTCTGTCGCGTTCATGGATCTAATGAACCGGGTGTTCCGACCGTTCATAGACAAATTTATCGTCGTATTCATCAATGACATCCTTATATATTCGAAGAGCAAGGACGAACACATGGAACACTTGAAGACGGTGCTACAGACTCTGCGTGAACACCAACTCTATGCCAAGCTAAGCAAGTGCGAGTTCTGGATGAACAGCGTGACGTTCCTTGGGTATGTTGTCTCGGCTGAAGGCGTCACGGTGGACCCAAAGAAGATTGAAGCAATAGTTGAATGGAAGCGGCCTACCTCCGCAGGCGACATCGAAAGTTTCCTCGGCTTGGCGGGCTACTACCGTAGATTCGTGAAAGATTTTGCCAAAATTGCGTCGCCTCTGACTCGCCTCACCCAGAAGGGAGTCGCATTCGAGTGGAACGACGCCTGCGAATCGAGCTTCCAAGATTTGAAGAAACGGCTCATCTCAGCGCCGATCCTTGCACTTCCGGACGGGCCAGAAGGGTTTCAAATATTTAGCGATGCATCGCAGACGGGTTTGGGATGCGTGCTTATGCAAAGGGATAAGGTGATTTCGTTTACTTCGAGACAAATGAAGCAACACGAGAAGAATTATCCTACGCATGATTTGGAGTTAGCGGCCATTGTGTTCGTGTTGAAGCTATGGCGGCACTATCTTTATGGTGTAGCTTGCAGAATCTATACGGACCATAAGAGCCTCAAGTACATCTTCACTCAACGGGACCTGAACTTACGACAGCGGCGTTGGCACGAACTCATTAAAGACTATGATTTGACTATCGAGTACATGCCGGGTAAGGGAAACGTCGTAGCGGACGCTCCGAGTAGAATGTTTGCAGGGTGCTTGTCTATCAACCGTAACATACAGCGAGACTTGGCAGAGATGGGTATCGAACTCCGAATCTGTTACCGTGGAGCACGATTGGCCCAATTGCACCTTGAGTCGAGCTTGCACAACAAAATAAAGACCGCACAGGAGGGCGACCCATTCCTGAAGAAGATGCGCGAGCTGATTTTGACGGGAAAGATGACCGACTTTGTGGTGGACGAGGGCGGAATGACGCGGATAAAGGGGAGGATATGCGTTCTAGACCATGCTGAACTTAGAAAGGAGATTCTGACGGAGGCCCATTATGCGAAGTACTCGTTGCACCCCGGGAGTACCAAAATGTATAAGGACCTGTGCACGACCTTTTGGTGGCACGGCATGAAGAAAGACGTGGCAACGTTTGTGTCACAGCGCATGGCCTGTCAACGGGTGAAAGCCGAGCATCAAAGACCAGGCAGGGAGCTACAGAACCTCGACATTCCAGTATGAAAGTGGAACGACATCTGTATGGATTTCATCACGGGCCTTCCGAAGACGTCGCGGGAGAATGATGCGATTTGGGCATTGTCGATCGTTTGACCAAATCCGCTCATTTTATCGCTATTAAAGCATCATGGAGCGTCGATCGGTTAGCTCAGATTTATCTCGACGAGATCGCCAGACTGCACGGGGTACCTGCCACAATTATTTCGGACAGAGACGGGCGATTCTTATCACGTTTTTGGACGAGTCTACAAGCGACACTGGGCACTAAGTTGAACCTTAGCTCCGTGTACCACCCGCAAACCGATGGCCAGACAGAAAGAGTGAATCAGATCCTGGAGGATATGCTACGTCTGTGTGCGATAGATTTGAAGACTAGTTGGGACACGCACTTGCCGCTCGCGGAGTTCGCATACAACAACAGTTATCAATCGAGCATCCAAATGGCTCCCTACGAGACACTTTATGGGAGGAAGTGTCGATCTCCGATTTGTTGGGACGAAGTCGGAGAGCGACAGGTCCTCGGGCCAGAACTAGTCGAACAAGCCGTCGAGAAGGTCCGCATGATTCGAGATAGGCTCCGCATTGCTCAGAGTCGATAAAAGAGTTATGCATATACTCGTCGATGACCGTTAGAGTTCTTGGTTGGGGACCATGTGTTTCTGAAGGTGACGCCGATGCGGGGCGTCATGCGATTCGGGGTAAAGGACAAGCTGAGTCCGAGATTCGTAGGGCCCTTCGAGATCCTCGAAAGAGTGGCGACCGTTGCTTACCGGATCGCGCTACCTCCTGCCCTGGCCGAAGTGCACGATGTCTTCCATGTCTCCCAACTTCGAAAGTACGTGCATGACCCAAGTCATGTGGTTAGTTTCGATCAGTTGGAGCTACGCGCCGATCTATCATACTCGGAGGAGCCCATGCAAATTTTGGACCGTAAAGAAAAGATCCTGCGGAGCCGATCGATGTCCTTGGTTCGCGTACTCTGGCGCAACCATTCCGTTGAGGAATCGACGTGGGAACTAGAGGCGGAGATGAAGGAGAAGTACCCTTCACTTTTCGCCGATGAAGGTCAGACCCTTGTTCTTAAGTTTTGGGACGAAACTTTTTCTTAGTGGTATATTATGTAGTGCCCCGCTCCCGTTGGAGCGAAGCACTATGTAATAGGCTCGTGCCAAGTTAGACATGGTCGGCAACATAGACGGCTAGTCTGACTCGGCGACGAGTTTGGTATACAAAAACCATGGCATCAATAAAATTGATTTGGACGAGTGATATGAGTACCGTTCCAGCTAATGGATCGACTACTGTTGGAATAAGTCCTAGATACGGTAGGCGGCGTCTTGGCGAAGGAAATCTAAAGAGAGCGACGCAACCCGTCTGTCGTTGGTTTTATTAATTTTCTTGGCTTTCTGAACGAATTGTTGCGTGGATTTGATAGTGTGCTTTCGCGTCGATTTCTGAATGCGTCTTTGGGAATTTCGAAGGAATGATTGAATGAAGGGTTCTAATTCGATGCTCGTGCCATTGCAGGAGTTCGTGTAACTAATGCTTGACCGTCGTGAAGCGTTCTCCTACTCTCGGCGCAATCTCCTTAGGTGGGTTGTTCTTCGGTCCCTTCTTTTCTACTCCTTTCTGCCAACTAAATTTTTAAAGTTCAACGTTCAAATCGATGATGCTAACGGGATGTATGCTTGCCACTAAGATCAAGAGCTTGGGATAATATATCAACCTAGAGAAGTTAACTCCGAATTTATAAGTTCACACTAAGTAGGGAAAAGATAAAGTTCTAAGAAAGAGATAGAATATATTTCATGCCATGCAAAACACAACGATGAAAACCTTGGTAGCGGTATATCATACCTCGGAGAATTTGGTGCCTACGGGATGCTAAATCAGAATGTACGTTTTCGGAGGAAAGGACCCTTGCACGAGTAGGAATGATTATGTGATTTGATAATGGTTACGCTATACAATTTACTTCATACATATTAAACTGTTCATACATTCGCATGGTCAGGGACGACTTGTGCATAAGGTGAACTTTCCTCAAGACGGTACCCGGGGCCCTGGGACCGAATCGGCCTAGGAGGAAATTATAGAAATCGTACTTCGGTGCAAGGCATTGCGAGACCTCCAGTTAGGCTCGCTACCTGGATTGGAGGGCGCGTCGCAAGGCTACATAATCGTCCTTCATGGTGTCGGTATCACCAATGACCGCATATAGGATAGAGTGCATGTTCACTTATTGTCTTGTGCAGGTGGTAAGTATCATGCATATTTTGTGCAGGAAAGGAGCATAGCCATGATAAGAATGCCTTTAAATTGGTTATGTGTTATCGTTTAAAATGTGCCTTCGATATGAACTGCAATTCATATAGTTCTAAATAGAAAGATCACTTCGTATGCTAGAATCCTTAATAAGCAGTGTCGGTTTAGACGAGTGGGTTCGTCCCATCCACTAGCAAGTGTGCTAACCCCCAACTCCCCAGGTAACGAGCGCGCTACGGGAGCTCGAGACTAGACCTGAAGCTGAAGAACGGAAGACGGCATGAAGCTCTCCTATTTTAAGTATTTTGAAGCCCAACTCAGATCGAAGGCTTTGTTCAAATGTATAAAGGGGCGTGAATGTATGGAACGACAAGGATTATTTCAGGGCAAGCTTGTCGAGAGTTTTTCTTTTGTGTTTCAAGATGTAGCCGCAACGGCATATGTAATGTAAAAATGACCTTCCACATACTTTGCAAGCTTATGAATGAAAAGCTAAATTTCTTCCTATGCTATGTCTTCAACTCTCTGCACTGTTTAATTTCAATGCGTCGAGTCGAAAGGAATTTCAAAATCGTACATTCTTGCCTTGTGCAAGTCCATTAAAGACTTGCACGGCATCACATCCCGACCCGTGGGGATCGATTTATATCGAGTCAAGACGATGGCGACCGATTCGGCAAGTCGGGGCGTGACACAAGCCACCCGTTACAATTTCTAGAAATATCGCTACCCAGCATAATATCACCATCCAGGGACACTCGTGTCATCCGGCAACAATACATGACTTCCAGCTAAGTCTCGGCACTATCCAATACCCACAGATAGTCTTATTGCTATCCAATGGAAAGGGTCAACATACATCTCGTTCTGAGGTGGTAAAGGCAATATACCACTCAGGAATGAAGCCACTCTTAAACAATACTAACTCAATCTATTCCGGACATTCATGATCTATAATGATCACAACACTTAGCCGACATCTCCGGGTCTCAAATTCTCAAGGCTAACGCACATGGGTCAACTTAGCAATTCCGTTGAACTCATCCATCAATTACCCCATTCATAATTCTTTTCCAACATCTCAAGCAATTCTCAACTTGTTACAGCATACATAGCCACTTTTCTTTATTTCCACATTCTGAACAGCATTCGCACATAGCATACTATGGCATCAAGCCATTGTTGGGTTATTTGTGTCCAAACCAACAATAATCAATCATTCAGGGCATCACATTGTATTTAGACTTATTGTATGGAACATCCAGTGAGCAGCCAAAAGGGTCAACGAATTTTCAGACACAACCAACATAGGATGATTATCGAACAATAACAACATAATCGCGGAAGCAATCTTTGATTTAATCGCGGAAGCAACGTTGATGATCGCGGAAGCAACTTTGGTTAATCGTCGATGCAACTTTGATTTGAAACGAATCAAAGAAGAGACCAAGGACGTAAGCCATGCTCTGATACCAATTTGTCACGCCCCGATTCGCAGAGTCATTTATTCACTTACTTAATCTCTTGGAATCGATCGTCCTCGCTTGGGCGTGATGTCGTACATGTCACTTGTACAAGACAAAGGTGGTACATAATTGATTTTCTTCAAATAGGAACACATTGCAGCGGCAGAAGCAGATAAATTAAAGTTAGTGAGCACAATATGTCTCATTGAGTAGAAGTACATCACTTCTTTATAGCAGCGGAGATAAAAGGACAACATGAAGTCACATAGAGATATATAGAACTTTATTCTCTTTATTGATAATTGAAGAAGAGTAGAAGACTTGCATTGAAGTACAATGCTTACAACCAATTGCACTTTACATTGAAAGCCAACTGAACAATGTTATATAGCTTACATTTGATACTTGGATGCATTGGATTACAACTCGATATACCGACTGGCTTACAACTCACTGGTACAACTGATTACAATGTTCCATACATTATACCCTTTATAAACAGAAGATGCCATCTTGTACAAGGAGAGCTTCTGTATGCCCAACAAATCTTCGATGCCGCGGGACCAATCAAGCCAATCTTCGTGTGTAAAACATCCCAAGCACGAACACCTACCCACAAAACGTGGGTCAGCACATCATCTATGTACTAGCGAGCAGAATCCAACCCACTCGCCTAAGCCATCATTTAAGTAACCATTTAAGCAGCATCTCTTAGAATGATCGTTCTATTTGGGGCTTAGCTTCAGTTTACAGTTCATGAGCAATATTCATAGTAAAGCATGTAAACAGATTCTTAGCAATAATCATGTAGACGTATCATATAGCATTCTTGGTGTGATCATGCAAAGACAATCATTGAGGCATCGTTAACATTAATATCTTAAACATGTTATGAAAATTCTCACTTCAAGCATCACTTAGCATGTATTTCATGTTTGAGCAATGTTTATAGCATAACATCTTTCTAGCATACTGAATTTAACACTTTAAGCAGGTTCTCATACTGAAAGGCTACATACAGCATCATTTATTTATTTGGAACGTTAAGCACGCAAGTTAAACCAACAGAGATATTGAGTATATCACACTTAAGTGATTTCTTACCGATAGCCAACTTTCTCGTACCTGTACACATATACTTACTCTGCCTGCACAAAAACATTTATTAGCGTGCATCCCGACTACATGGTCACTGGTGTTGTTAAGCCATATGGACTCTTTTCATTTCATTTCATTTCAAGATAATGCGGTCAACATAGTAGGTGACAAGCCTCTATGCCACCCCGTCTTATCCGTGCTCCCACAACACTCACCATTATTTTCTCCTAGGCCGAATCGGTCCCCAGGGACCTAGGAACCGTTCAAAAAAATTATTGCTCAGTCCTTGTATACAAGTCGTCCATGACCATAAGAATACGTGTCCGGCTCGATTGTGAACAAAATTGCATGGTAAAATATATTAAGGAAAGTAAAGGCAACAGTGTATCATTAGTCGTATTTAATGACTTATTCCTTTCATCATTACCATCATTTCATTTGGTGATCTCAACGATCCCAACTTTATCATTTCTCATTCATTGATTCATTGCTGTAGTGCCCCGCTCCCGTTGGGGCGAAGCACTATGTAATAGGCTCGTGCCAAGTCAGACATGGTCGGGAACATAGATGGCTAGTCTGACTCGGCGACGAGTTTGGTATACAAAAACCATGGCATCAATAAAATCGATTTGGACGAGTGATATGAGTACCGTTCCAACTAATGGATCGACTACTGTTGGAATAAGTCCTAGATGCGGTAAGCGGCATCTTGGCGAAGGAACTCTAAAGGGAGCGATGCAACCCGTCTGCCGTTGGTTTTATTGGTTTTCTTGGCTTTCTGAACGAATTGTTGCGTGGATTTGATAGTGTGCTTTCACGTCGATTTCTGAATGCGTCTTTGGGAATTTCAAAGGAAGGATTGAAGGAAGGGTTCTAATTCGATGCTTGTGCCATTGCAGGAGTTCGTGTAACTGACGCTTGACCGTCGCGAAGCGTTCTCCTACTCTCGGCGCAATCTCCTTAGGTGGGTGGTTCTTCGGCCCCTTCTTTTCTACTCCTTCCCGCCAACTAAATTCTTAAAGTTCAACGTTCAAATCGATGATGCTAACGGGATGTATACTTGCCACTAAGATCAAGAGCTCGGGATAATATATCAACCTAGAAAAGTTAACTCTGAATCGATAGGTTCACACTAAGAAAGAAATAGACTATATTTTATGCCATGCAAAACACAACTATGAAAACCTTGGTGGCGGTACATCATGCCTCGGAGAATTTGGTGCCTACGGGATGCTAAATCAGAACGTACGGTTTCGGGGGAAAGGACCCTTGCGCGAGTAGGAATGATTATGTGATTTGATAATGGTTACGCTATACAATTTACTTCATACATATATAACTGTTCATACATTCGCATGGTCAAGGACGACTTGTGCACAAGGTGAGCTTTCCTCGAGACGGTACCCGGGGCCCTAGGACCGAATCGGCCTAGGAGGAAATTATGGAAATCGGGCTTCGGCGCGAGGCATTGCGAGACCTCCAGTTAGGCTCGCTACCTAGACTGGAGGGCGCGTCGCAAGGCTACGTAATCGTCCTTCTTGGTGTCGATATCACCAATGACCGCATATAGGATAGATTGCATGCTTACCTATTGTCTTGTGCAGGTGGTAAGTATTATGTGTATCTTGTGCAGGAAAGGAGCACGGTCGTGGTAAGAATGGTTAAAATTGGTTATGTTGCTATCGTTTAAAATGTGCCTTCGATATAAACTGCAACTCATATAGTTCTAAATAGAAAGATCACTTCGTATTGCCTGAATCCTTAATAAGCAGTGTCGGTTTAGACGAGTGGGTTCGTCCCATCCACTAGCAAGTGTGCTAACCCCCAACTCCCCAGGTAACGAGCGTGCTGCGGGAGCTCGAGACTAAGCTGGAGCTGAAGAACGGGAGGCGGCACGAAGCTCTCCTATTTTGAAGTATTTTGATGCCCAATTCAGACCGAAGGCTCTTGTTCAAAATGTATAAAGGGGCATGAATGTATGGAACGCCGAGGATTATTTCAAGGCGAGCTTGTCGATAGCTTTCTTTTTGTGTTTCAAAGATGTAGCCGCAACGGCATATGTAATGTAAATATAACCTTGCACATATTTTGCAAGTTTATGAATGAAAAGCTAAGTTTCTTCCTATGCTATGTTTTCAACTCTCTGCACTGTTTAATTTCAACGCGTCGAGTCAAGAAGAAATTTCCAAGCGCACATCCTTGCCTTGTGCAAGTCTAATAAAGACTTGTACGGCATCACGTCCCGACCCGTGGGAATCGATTTATATCGAGTCAAGGCGATGGCGACCGATTCGGCGAGTCGGGGCGTGACAAGTTGGTATCAGAGCTAGGTTCACACCTCGGACCTTCCAAACTACTTTCTTTAGATGATGCCGTTGCGATTTTTCAAAAACTATGCTTTTCGACATATGCAGCCTGAATTAATCGTTCCATACATATAAGCCCGTAGATATTTTAAGAATACTAACGGGTTTGCTAAATTTTGTAGGAATGACGAAAAGACTGGGTGTCCCCACATTGATTAGCACGAATAGCACCAAAGGTGCGACGCCTAGCGAATCTGCCATGGAGCGACTACTACGCCTCATGGAACTCCAACAACGTCAGTCAGAGATACAGCAACGACAGCTGCAGGAACAGATCCAGGCCCAAGTCAGAGCCCAACAAAAGCAAATGGACGCCCTGACCAGGATCGTAAGCACCATAGCGACGCAACAGAACTCGACGACCGTCATGTCCGAGGAAGAAGTGCAAGCCGAAAAGACAAAACATGTGTCATCCTCCTCCCTGCTCAAGATGACCAAGTTCAAGAAAATGAACCCGTCGGACTTCAACGGTCGAGCAGAGCCTGACGAAGTCATGGGGTGGCTAGTGAAGATTGAGAGTCTGTTCACTCTCCTCAACATCAAGGGGTCCAAGAAAATCGGGTGCGCAGCATTACAGCTCAACTTGAGGGCCTACGACTGGTGGAAGGCGAAGAAACAGGAACTCCAAGGGTCCAACCCCAGTGCCAAGATCTCGTGGGAGACGTTCAAACGGGCCTTCCTCGAGCAATACATCCCTTGTGCCCTTCGTCGACAGAAGGAAGAGGAATTCATGTCCTTGAAGTAAGGAAACTTGTCCGTTGAAGACTACGATGCGAAGTTCGCGAAGCTAGCGAAGTTTGCCGGGGCTTTTCTGTTGAACCCAGAGGCGTGGTGCGAGCGCTTCCAGTAAGGCCTGAACGAAGATTTGCGTCGGGATGTCATGAACCAGAGATGCCAGACGTACAGGGAATCATATAACGCCGCTCTTGATATGGAGCGGGTCTTCGGTCGAACGTCGCAGAAGGGCGGATCGAGCATCCGCAACAACTTCAACAAGCGTCCTAACGACGCGGGAGGATCTGGTGCGCCAAAGCGCCAGAACACGACCGAGTATCGGGGGCCTCACCCAGGCGTACGTTGCCATCGCTGCGGCAAGATGGGACATCTGGCGGTCGACTGCCGAGGGGGATGCTTCAAGTGTGGCCAGCTAGGTCACAAGGCGGTAGATTATCGAATGGGGAGGGCGAACCAACATCCACCAAGGGACGTCCAGAACCAGAACAGGGCGCCTCCCGCCCATGGCGCAAACGCGGTGCCCGTGAATCCACAAAATCGCCAAGGGGCGCAAGGCCGAGTCTACGCACTAACGCGGGACGAAGCCTATGCGTCCGACACTGTTGTGACAGGTATACTACTCTATAAAAATATGCCTGCTAGAGTGTTGTTCGATTCGGGTGCAACACATAGTTTTATATCGGCCGACTTTGTAAAAGAAAATGAATTACCTATGCAACTTTTAGATATGAATCTTAGCGTTAGCACTCCATCGGGAGTAGATATGCCTGCCACTCATATTTGTAGGGACGGTTACATATGCATCGGGGGGAGGAATCTATCCTTGGAAGTTATCGTCCTCGACGTCAAGGAGTACGATATAATCCTCGGCATGGATTGGTTGGGTGCATGCCATGCAACGATCGAGTGCGCGGAGAAGAGAGTTGTGTTCCGCCTTCTGAGCAAAATCGAGTTCTCCTATTCGTGCAGAGCAACATCAAAGTCGGCAATGGTGATATCGGCGATTTCGGTAAGGCGTATGTTGCATTCCGGGTGCAGCGGATACCTAGCATCAGTTCGAGACACAAGAACGGAGATTGCAAGCACGGCCCAGACTGAAGTCGTAGCAGAATTTCCTGATGTGTTCCCAGACGAGTTGCCAGGGATGCCGCCTGACCGAGAGATAGAATTCAGCATCGACACCTTCCCGGACACCCGACCGATATCCAAAGCACCCTATCGAATGGCACCGGCAGAGCTGAAGGAACTGAAGGCACAACTACAAGAGTTACTGGATCGCGGATACATTCGCCCTAGTGTCTCCCCGTGGGGTGCCCCAGTGTTGTTTGTGAGGAAGAAGGATGGATCGATGCGGCTGTACATCGATTATCGAGAGCTTAACAAAGCCACGGTACGAAACAAGTACCCGTTACCGAGAATAGATGATCTGTTTGACCAGCTGCAAGGGGCGACGGTGTTTTCCAAGATTGATCTTCGCTCAGGCTACCATCAATTGAAGATCAAGTCCGAAGACGTGCCGAAGTCCGCCTTCCGAACTCGATATGGTCACTACGAATTTCTGGTCATGCCCTTCGGCTTGACCAACGCTCCCGCCGCGTTCATGGATTTAATGAACCGGGTGTTCCGGCTGTTCATAGACAAATTTGTCGTTGTATTCATCGACGACATTCTCATATATTCAAAGAGCAAGGACGAGCACGTGGAACACTTGAAGACGGTGCTACAGACTCTGCGTGAGCATCAACTCTACGCCAAGCTAAGCAAGTACGAGTTCTGGATGAACAGCGTGACGTTCCTTGGGCACGTTGTCTCCGCTGAAGGCGTCACGGTGGACCCGAAGAAGATTGAAGCGATAGTCGAATGGAAGCGGCCTACCTCAGCAGGCGACATCCGAAGTTTCCTCCGCTTGGCGGGCTACTACCGTAGATTCGTGAAAGATTTTGCCAAAATTGCGTCGCCTCTGACTCGTCTCACCCAGAAGGGAGTCACATTCGAGTGGAACGACGCCTGCGAATCGAGCTTCCAAGAGTTGAAGAAACGGCTCATCTCAGCGCCGATCCTTGCACTTCCGGACGGGCCAGAAGGGTTTCAAATTTTTAGTGACGCATCGCGGACGGGTTTGGGATGCGTGCTTATACAAAGGGATAAGGTGATTTCGTTTGCTTCGAGACAATTGAAGCAACACGAGAAGAATTATCCTACGCATGATCTTGAATTAGCGGCCATTGTGTTCGCGTTGAAGCTATGGCGACACTATCTTTATGGTGTAGCTTGCCGTATCTATACGGACCACAAGAGCCTCAAATACATCTTCACTCAACGGGACCTGAACTTACGGCAGCGACGTTGGCTCGAACTCATTAAAGACTATGATCTAACTATCGAGTACACGCCAGGTAAGGGGAACGTTGTAGCAGACGTGCTGAGTAGAATGTTTGCAGGGTGCTTGTCTATCAACCGCAACATACAGCGAGACTTAGCAGAGATGGGTATCGAACTCCGAGTTCGTTACCGTGGAGCGTGATTGGCTCAACTACACCTTGAGTCGAGCTTGCACAACAAAATAAAGACCGTACAGGAGGACGACCCATTCCTGAAGAAGATGCGCGAGCTGATTTCAACGGGAAAGACGACCGACTTTGTGGTGGACGAGGGCGGAATGACGCGGATGAAGGGGAGGATATGCGTGCCGGACCATGCTGAACTTAGAAGGGAGATTCTGACGGAGGCCCATTATACAAAGTACTCGTTGCACCCCGGGAGTACCAAAATGTATAAGGACCTGCGCACGACCTTTTGGTGGCACGGCATGAAGAAAGACGTGGCAACATTTGTGTCACAGTGCATGGCCTGTCAACGGGTGAAGGCCGAGCATCAGAGACCAGGCGGGGAGCTACAGAACCTCGACATTCCAGTATAGAAGTGGAACGACATCTCTATGGATTTCATCATGGGCCTTCCGAAGACGTCGCGGGAGAATGATGCAATTTGGGTCATTGTCGATCATTTGACCAAATCCGCTCATTTCATCGCTATTAAGTCATCATGGAGCGTCGATCGGTTAGCTCAGATTTATCTTGACGAGATCGTCAGACTACACGGGGTACCTGCCACAATTATTTCGGACAGAGACGGGCGATTCTTATCACGTTTCTGGACGAGTCTACAGGCGGCGCTGGGCACTAAGTTGAACCTTAGCTCCGCGTACCACCCGCAAACCGATGGCCAGACAGAAAGAGTGAATCAGATCCTGGAGGATATGCTACGCCTGTGCGCGATAGATTTGAAGACTAGTTGGGACATGCACTTGCCGCTCGCGGAGTTCGTATACAACAACAGTTATCAATCGAGCATCCAAATGGCTCCGTACGAGGTACTTTACGGAAGAAAGTGCCGATCTCCGATTTGCTGGGACGAAGTCGGGGAGCGACAGGTGCTCGGGCCAGAACTAGTCAAACAAGCCGTCGAGAAGGTCCGCATGATTCGAGATAGGCTCCGCATTGCTCAGAGTCGACAAAAGAGTTATGCAGACACTCGTCGATGACCGTTAGAGTTCTTGGCTGGGGACCATGTGTTCCTGAAGGTGACGCCGATGCGGGGCGTCATGCGATTCGGGGTAAAGGGCAAGCTGAGTCCAAGATTTGTAGGGCCCTTCGAGATCCTCGAAAGAGTGGCGACCGTTGCTTACCGGATCGCGCTACCTCCTGCCCTGGCCGAAGTGCACGACGTCTTCCATGTCTCCCAACTTCGGAAGTATGTGCATGACCCAAGTCATGTGGTTAGTTTCGATCAGTTGGAGCTACGCGCCGATCTATCATACTCGGAGGAGCCCGTGCAAATTTTGGACCATAAGGAAAAGATCCTGCGGAGCCGATCAATGTCCTTGGTTCGCGTACTCTGGCGCAACCATTCCGTCGAGGAGTCGACGTGGGAGCTAGAGGCGGAGATGAGGGAGAAATACCCTTCACTTTTTGCCGACGAAGGTCAGACCCTTGTTCTTAAGTTTCGGGACGAAACTTTTTCTTTGTGGTATATTATGTAGTGCCCCGCTCCCGTTGGGGCGAAGCACTATGTAATAGGCTCGTGCCAAGTCAGACATGGTCGGGAACATAGATGGTGTTAGCACCCTAAATTTCGGGTTCATTTTTTTTTTTTTTTTTTTATTTTCTGATTGATTGGTTTGATAAATAATTTATTCTGTCAATTTTCCTGTAAGTGTACTTTTCCATGCCATTGATATTTGGAGTATCAGGGATGTTCAACTCTGGAAATCTTCTTCACGAGTTTTGGAGTGGACACGATTACCTTCATGACGGTATATGGTGTCCCACCCAAACTTGTTCTCTTGTGCTCTTTCTGCTTCGCTGAACTTCGGGTCGGTTTAGACCATTTGATTGATATTTATTTTCCCACTTTTTTCCTTGATCATTTTCAGCGCGTTACCATGACATTTAAATTGGGAGCGCCAGACCAGTCATTTCCTTGAAACCAACTCCTCATTGATGATCTACTCGAGACGCTCGTCACCCATGACCTTCGTTTCCCACTCATTCATGCCATTTCGGGCTCCATTTGTTTCGTACAACTTTTCCGACACGTGACCCGATTTTATTTTGCGCCACGGCGTCACATTCATTTTCCAACTTGATTTGTGGGTCCCCTGTCGACCAAAACCTGTCCGCCCCAATTATGGACATGGCCCACTTTGAGCCTACTACCCGTCCGCCACTTGTGTCCCATTTATTGGAATCTCCATGTGCTACTTATTTGCACATGATCATCAACATCTAATTTTAATTCGATTTTTGCACGATGTCCAGTTTTGACCCAATCCGGCTCCACCGAGTCCAGTCCAGCTCCATGATTTTCTCCATCATGGCACCCTGATAATTCTTGCCCAAAAAAATGATAGTACTCTTCTACATATTTTTTTTCTATATTTAATAGAAATTTCTATTGAATTAATCTCCATTGGAAAGACCTATTTTTAGCTAATTTATTCCTAGCCTTTGGATTGTTCCATCTAATCATCACCATTCATTTCCTACACTCCCCTCACATACACTCAGCCAATATTGGCCGGCCCTAAAATCTAGGCACACTCTCTCTCTTGCAATTATTAACATCTATTTTTCTCTTTCCCTTCCTTAATATTTTTCCCACACTTCTTCAAACTACAACAACACCAGCAACATCTCCAACACACCCCGACCACACCATGGCCGACTACTCCTCCTCCGGCCTCCCCTGGCCGTGGCTCGCCGTCGGCCACCACCCGACCTCTCCACCATCTTCTCCATTCTTTTCCTTCCCTCCTCCTTCAACACCAAACCGCCGCCACCTCCATTAACTCCGCCACCACCACTCCACCTTTCTCGGCCTACACCACAACAGCCGCCTTGCCCGCACAGTTGTGCGCCACCCCGCCGCCCTCGCCACCGCAGTGGCCGCACCGCCCCGCGCGTGCGGTGGACGGCAGCAAGCGCAGCAGCAGCTGCTGCACCACCATGCACAGGCGTGCGCACGCGAGCGCGCGCGGGCCGCCGTCGTGCGCCGCCGCGCCGCCGTGGCCCTTGGCCGTGCACCCCCTCACTCCGGCGACCCTCCCTGGGTCCGCTGCTCCCTCTCCGGCGCGACGTATAGGCGATTTGTGCGTTTTGCACGACGTCCCGTCGTGACGCGCGCGAAATGAAGTTCGTTTTGGCGTCCCGTCACAGCAACTTCGCACGCGTTTTTCCGGAGATCCGACCGTTGGATCGGCGATTTCATCGCTCCGTCGTAATCTCGGTATATCCACCTTCATCCCTGTCAATTTTCGTCCGTTAATTTTATCGTTTGATACATCAAAACCGGCCACCAAGTTGACCGTTTAAATTGTATTAAATTTGGACAGTTTCGCGGGGCCAACTTCGTCAGCTTGTATCTCCTCCACCGCAGCTCCGTTTGGCGTGCTACCAGTTCCAGTACGAAGCTGGTATAACCCTCTTGCTACCCCTTCAGTTTCGTTTCATTGTGAGCTTGTTTGATTGGTTGAATTCGACGCCAAAGTTGGCCGTCCGAATTCGTAATTTCCAACTTGTAAAATTCTATTTTGAGCACGGGACTCCAGATTTCATTTCTGACACCACCATTAGACTTGTGGCGTCGTTCTGGCATGTTTTCATATAAAATTTGTTAGATTTGGAGAACGTGGGCCCGGGCACGTTTTTCGGTGCAAAATGGGTCCCACTTTCTGGGTCAACGGGACTTTTTGACGCCGGCTCATCGGAATCTAATTCCGAAGATACTGTTGAGTTCGTATCGTCATTCTGGACTCGTTGACATATAATTTGCTAAGTTTTGGTGGACATTGGATCTGGCACGCATTTCGGTACAAGTCGGATACCAATATCCGGGTCAACGGGTCATTGTGAGATCGGCTCATCGGAATCCAATTTCGGAGATACCGTTGAGTTTGTATCATCATTCTGGACTCGTTGACATGTAGTTTGCTGAGTTTTGAGAACTTTGGCTCCGGCACGCATTTCCGTGCAAACCGGAATTTCAAGTTCTGGTCAACGGGCCAAATTGAGATCGGGTCAACGGAATCCAATTCTGGAGATACCGTTGGGTTCGTATCGACATTCTGGTTGCGTGGACATATAATTTGTTATATTTTATAGACTTGTTTTCTTACACATTTTTCGGTACAAAACGGCTCCGACACGGACACCGTTTTGACCCGAAATTACCTTTTTGCCCTTGTGTCCAAATTGGACCGTTGGATAGGCTATCCTAGCTAAATTGACCATTCTGGACACGTTGGCGATGTTCATTTCATCGTCCGACAATGTTTGTTGATAATTTCTCTGAGTTTAACCTTTTTATAATTAATTAATAATTAATTCATATAATGTTCGTATTTCGGGATTAGTACAACGAAACTGAGATCAGTCAATTCCAGTGATCTCACATCGCTGAAATTGACAAGTTGGACACGTGGATCACTATAATAAGATTATCAGCCTTACCGATAATCTTCTCATCTCGATTTACGCGTCGTAAGTTTCAACGTACAAATAACGAAGTACACTTTATATTAGACTAGAATTGACCCAGTTTGACCAGAGTTGACCAGTTGACCCAAAGTCAACTGTAAGTCAACGCTTGACCAAGTTTGACTAGATTATTGACCGGAGTTGACCTAGAGTTAATTTGACTTAGAAGAACCTAGAATAATATAGATTGATTTTAGAGATTCATTTATTACAACTTAAACATCTTGTAACCTGTATTGCTTTAAATAGGATTCTGTGGCTTCAGTGGGACCCCCTTTACTTATGAGCTGTTCAGGTTATCGAGGCGAGTACATTCTCTGATCATTTCATATCCTGCTTAGAATTATTTCCTGCAGTATATTACTTTACTTGTACTGTCACGTTGGTCACACGGATTGGTACTATATGGATCTCTACATGCGATGTTATCCCCCTCGGGAGCATCGGGTACATTATGCTTGTGCGTTTCACTTACATCATGTACTCCTGTGCTTTCATTACATGTGCACTCCTGTGAATCTTGTACTCTCATGTTCACGGAGCCCCATGTATACTATCATGTGCACCCTATATGGGCCCCCATGTGATATCCTGTGCAATAACATAACCTGTTTAGATCCTTGTGTATTGATTGGGGATACGGGGGAGTGCTAGTAGTCGTGTGAACAATTCCTTTGTAGTGTAGATTTCCTGTGCACCTCGACATCCTGTGCAAATCTGTCATGTTCACATGTGCTATCTCGTACTCTGACTCACTAGTCACTGTTAGTTCTCTATGTATAGTAGATATTTACATTACAGTTCTCTTCCTGTTTACATACAGCATTTCTTCAGTACTCGTATCTTACTTTACTGTATGTTATATATTTTCTAACCTGCTATGAACTGTTGAGATGTAATGTGCTCGCTCCAGTCCTGACTGGACCTGTTGATAAATTTTACAGATAGCCTGGAGGTGCCTGCTAGCCTAGAGGAGACACAGTAGGGTTTGTTTAGGTAGTTATTTCTTTTTGTCTGGAGTTGTATTTACTTTGTGGATTACTGTATCTTTATTTGAGTTTTGAGATGTACTTCTGGGTTCATGTATCTTAGACACTTAGACTTCTATCTCCCGTATTTATTTTGGATTTCATGTTTTATCTATTCTTATCATGCTCTACCTTAGATGTGATTGAGTTGTATCTGCTATATCACCCCCATTCGGGGAGTATAAACTGCTTAGCTTTATATTGTTAGATGTTGCGACCTAGGACAGCGTTCTATCGCCGACACTGCGGCGTAGGCTGGGCGTCGTTACGTTCTCGTGCCCTAACTCTAGGGTGCGGGTCGTGACACGTTTTTAGTGGTGGCCCATGCAGGTCGAGACTAAAGTGTAGTGGTATTCGAACTAGAGTACCACTACAGCCTGCAGTAGGATTAGGATATATTTTGAAGGTACTCAATCACAGTTAGGAACCTTTGAGAGATTTCCGGGACGACCCTGGAGAATCTTATTTAACTTCGATTTGAAAACTCTCTTTTTCCCTTGATTTAATTTATTTTACTTTTGTTGTTAAATTGATTTTTATGGATTATCGTTGAATTTGAGTTTGTATGAAAGATTTTCGAATTTTGAATTTTGATGATAGCTGTTGCATTCGAGTTTGCATTTTGATGGCTTGTGTTCACTTTTGAATTTTGATGTTCGTTAATAAATTTTGATTTGATTTTTGAGTATTCATTGTTGATTTAATTTGATTTTTGGCAAGATGAAATTATATGGGCTAGGTCATCTATGTTATGGAATCTAGTCTTCTATAGTCACATTAGCCAGCACGGTGAGGACATATAGTCTGACTCTGGATGTATTTCTCGGGTGTGGGAATTTAAGGTTTTCGCAGCCAAGCATGCGGCACCGCGAAAATGTTAAATACCATGATTCTAGAGATATGTGCATAAGTCAAGGGCTCTGTGATTATCGTAGCCTTGCTTACTAGTATGACGAGGATTTAGAGTACCATGATTTGGATAGACGCATATGATTATCGGATTGCACCTTAAAATATTTTGAACATGTTTTCTCTACTTTTTCTCAGTCATTCAAAAAAAAGGAATTATTGTTTGTTGTTTTGCCTAGTTTCTTGTCATTTAACTTAAGAGTATGTTTAGTTGTTTTCATAAACCTTTGTGTAACTTCTTGCTATGAGTTTTTCTTAATACAATGAATCGATGATTTTACTAGATTTTGTCTTGGATTTGATAATTTAGCGCTGGATTTCAAAATGGTTTTTTTTTCCTTAATCAGATAAACAAAACAGATTTTATCGTTAATTCCTTCTTGCTATTAATCTTGTATTAGATGATAATAAAACTGTCTTGATTTCGTCAATCACCTGCTTGCAATCTTGGTAGGAATCTAAATGTTAGTCTTAACGTAGAATTAAATTTTATTGGGACATGAGAATATGTATATGAATATATATAGCAGACACTTTACCTAACACGTATGCATGCTACACTTGATTTTTCCACATATCTAGATAATATTGAAATGTCATTAATGTTAAATTTTCAAAATCCCAATGTTTTTAGCTTTCTGCTTTTCCAGTTTAAATTCGTAATTTAAATATAAATTTTATGTTATTAGTTTTGTCTACATAACTGCACATGTATATTATACATAGAGTTTCAATTCAAAAAAATTGGTTAAGTTATGTTAAATTTGTAAAATCTAAGACTGTGCGCATATTGACCTTTAATGCTGAATTTCCAAATGTTAGTTCAAATTGCTGTTTTATTTTCTTAAATATAATATTGAGCTACCTTGTGGGAAGTAGGATATAAATTTAAGTTTTATATTCTTACATGCTAGTTTGTGATAAATATTCAGTTGGGTTTTAATGTTCAAGTTCTCCAAAATTCTGAAAACTAGTTACATGTTAACATTTTTACATTGATTTCCATGTTTAGTTAAATTTCAGATTTAATATGTAATATTGAACTGTATGCGTAGATAAATGTATTGGTAATATGATTAGGGTTTCATTTCTATCATGATAGGATGTATTGGAAGCATTGAGATAGTTGTGATGTTTCAAACTCCTAAATTTTGAATTTGTATTATGTTAATATTACCCTGGTTAAAGGTTAGCTTATTTTCAGATATTTTTGTGTGTGTAAATGTTGAACTAAAATCGGATTTAACCTTTCAATACTAAGCTATAACCCTGTACAAGGACACACACACACACTCTAACTTAGTATACCCTGTCATGTAACCTAATCTTCCTCTCTATGTTATGAACATGTATCTATATAGATATATATAGCGTTTATACATCCATGTTATAATGTATATAGATAAATAACTAATTCTCTACCTTCTTATATATAAATGGTTAGCCATGCATGTTATGATTAATAGGTTGTGTATTGTAGGTCGTTAACCCATATGTCATGATTAGTGTAACTTGCTAGTTATTGTTGAAACCCGAATCCCCATATACACTTTCATGTATATTCACGTACACACACGCCTACTACCTAACCCTATGAACATGCCCCATACACATGATGCTAGTTTTCCCTCTCTAATGCTCTCTATATTATATAATGCGATTGGATTTCAATGCAAGTGATTTTTAATTTTTTAATTTTCAATTTGATTTTCTGTACCATTTTAGATGATTGGTGGTTACCTTTCTTTATTTTTTGATGAGTACCAGTTTTCACATGGGATGGTAGACTGTCTTACAGTTTTGATGATTTGATATTTCTGCATCTTTTCTCGTTTAGCACCCTGGATTTGCTTGTGTGTTTGATACCCTATGACCGTTGGTTAGCATGACTAGTAAACCTAGATGAGACTTCACTGTCACCGTTACCATGACCCTGGATATTGTCTTTTATTTGATGGTATGATTTGTTTAAGTTATGGGACTTTGATTTTGGGGGTTTGACCTAGGGGGAGTAGGGATATTTTAATTTCGAGGACGAAATTTTTGTAAGGTGGGTAGGATGTTAGCACCCTGAATTTCGGGTTCATTTTTTTTTTTTTTATTTTCTGATTGATTGGTTTGATAAATAATTTATTCTGCTAATTTTCCTGTAAGTGTACTTTTCCATGCCATTGATATTTGGAGTATCAGGGATGTTCAACTCTGGAAATCTTCTTCACGAGTTTTGGAGTGGACACGATTACCTTCATGACGGTATATGGTGTCCCACCCAAACTTGTTCTCTTGTGCTCTTTCTGCTTCGCTGAACTTCGGGTCGGTTTAGACCATTTGATTAATATTTATTTTCCCACTTTTTTCCTTGATCATTTTCAGCGCGTTACCATGACATTTAAATTGGGAGTGCCAGACCAGTCATTTCCTTGAAACCAACTCCTCATTGATGATCTACTCGAGACGCTCGTCACCCATGACCTTCGTTTCCCACTCATTCATGCCATTTCGGGCTCCATTTGTTTCGTACAACTTTTCCGACACGTGACCCGATTTTATTTTGCGCCACGGCGTCATATTCATTTTCCAACTTGATTTGTGGGTCCCCTGTCGACCAAAACCTGTCCGCCCCAATTATGGACATGGCCCACTTTGAGCCTACTACCCGTCCGCCACTTGTGTCCCATTTATTGGAATCTCCATGTGCTACTTATTTGCACATGATCATCAACATCTAATTTTAATTCAATTTTTGCACGATGTCCAGTTTTGACCCAATCCGGCTCCACCGAGTCCAGTCCAGCTCCATGATTTTCTCCATCATGGCACCCTGATAATTCTTGCCCAAAAAAATGATAGTACTCTTCTACATATTTTTTTTCTATATTTAATAGAAATTTCTATTGAATTAATCTCCATTGGAAAGACCTATTTTTAGCTAATTTATTCCTAGCCTTTGGATTGTTCCATCTAATCATCACCATTCATTTCCTACACTCCCCTCACATACACTCAGCCAATATTGGCCGGCCCTAAAATCTAGGCACACTCTCTCTCTTGCAATTATTAACATCTATTTTTCTCTTTCCCTTCCTTAATATTTTTCCCACACTTCTTCAAACTACAACAACACCAGCAACATCTCCAACACACCCCGACCACACCATGGCCGACTACTCCTCCTCCGGCCTCCCCTGGCCGTGGCTCGCCGTCGGCCACCACCCGACCTCTCCACCATCTTCTCCATTCTCCTCCTTCCCTCCTCCTTCAACACCAAACCGTCGCCACCTCCATTAACTCCGCCACCACCACTCCACCTTTCTCGGCCTACACCACCACAGCCGCCTTGCCCGCACAGTTGCGCGCCACCCCCGCCGCCCTCGCCACCGCAGTGGCCGCACCGCCCCGCGCGTGCGGTGGACGGCAGCAAGCGCAGCAGCAGCTGCTGCACCACCATGCACAGGCGTGCGCACGCGAGCGCGCGCGGGCCGCCGTCGTGCGCCGCCGCACCGCCGCGTGGGCCGCCGTGGCCCTTGGCCGTGCACCCCCTCACTCCGGCGACCCTCCCTGGGTCCGCTGCTCCCTCTCCGGCGCGACGTATAGGCGATTTGTGCGTTTTGCACGACGTCCCGTCGTGACGCGCGCGAAATGAAGTTCGTTTTGGCGTCCCGTCACAGCAACTTCGCACGCGTTTTCCCGGAGATCCGACCGTTGGATCGGCGATTGCTTCGCTCCGTCGCAATCTCGGTATATCCACCTTCATCCCTGTCAATTTTTGTCCGTTAATTTTATCGTTTGATACATCAAAACCGGCCACCAAGTTGACCGTTTAAATTGTATTAAATTTGGACAGTTTCGCGGGGCCAACTTCGTCAGCTTGTATCTCCTCCACCGCAGCTCCGTTTGGCGTGCTACCAGTTCCAGTGCGAAGCTGGTATAACCCTCTTGCTACCCCTTCAGTTTCGTTTCATTGTGAGCTTGTTTGATTGGTTGAATTTGACGCCAAAGTTGGCCGTCCGAATTCGTAATTTCCAACTTGTAAAATTCTATTTTGAACACGGGACTCCAGATTTCATTTCTGACACCACCATTAGACTTGTGGCGTCGTTCTGGCATGTTTTCATATAAAATTTGTTAGATTTGGAGAACGTGGGCCCGGGCACGTTTTTCGGTGCAAAACGGGTCCCACTTTCTGGGTCAACGGAACTTTTTGACGCCGGCTCATCGGAATCCAATTCCGAAGATACTGTTGAGTTCGTATCGTCATTCTGGACTCGTTGACATATAATTTGCTAAGTTTTGGTGGACATTGGATCTGGCACGCATTTCGGTACAAGTCGGATACCAATATCCGGGTCAACGGGTCATTGTGAGATCGGCTCATCGGAATCCAATTTCGGAGATACCGTTGAGTTCGTATCATCATTCTGGACTCGTTGACATGTAGTTTGCTGAGTTTTGAGAACTTTGACTCCGGCACGCATTTCCGTGCAAACCGGAATTCCAAGTTCTGGTCAACGGGCCAAATTGAGATCGGGTCAACGGAATCCAATTCTGGAGATACCGTTGGGTTCGTATCGACATTCTGGTTGCGTGGACATATAATTTGTTATATTTTATAGACTTGTTTTCTTACACATTTTTCGGTGCAAAACGGCTCCGACACGGACACCGTTTTGACCCGAAATTACCTTTTTGCCCTTGTGTCCAAATTGGACCGTTGGATAGGCTATCCTAGCTAAATTGACCATTCTGGACACGTTGGCGATGTTCATTTCATCGTCCGACAATGTTTGTTGATAATTTCTCTGAGTTTAACCTTTTTATAATTAATTAATAATTAATTCATATAATGTTCGTATTTCGGGATTAGTACAACGAAACTGAGATCAGTCAATTCCAGTGATCTCACATCGCTGAAATTGACAAGTTGGACACGTGGATCACTATAATAAGATTATCAGCCTTACCGATAATCTTCTCATCTCGATTTACGCGTCGTAAGTTTCAACGTACAAATAACGAAGTACACTTTATATTAGACTAGAATTGACCCAGTTTGACCAGAGTTGACCAGTTGACCCAAAGTTAACTGTAAGTCAACGCTTGACCTAGTTTGACTAGATTATTGACCGGAGTTGACCTAGAGTTAATTTGACTTAGAAGAACCTAGAATAATATAGATTGATTTTAGAGATTTATTTATTACAACTTAAACATCTTGTAACCTGTGTTGCTTTAAATAGGATTCTGTGGCTTCAGTGGGACCCCCTTTACTTATCAGCTGTTCAGGTTATCGAGGCGAGTACATTCTCTGATCATTTCATATCCTGCTTAGAATTATTTCCTGTAGTATATTACTTTACTTGTACTGTCACGTTGGTCACACGGATTGGTACTATATGGATCTCTACATGCGATGTTATCCCCCTCGGGAGCATCGGGTACATTATGCTTGTGCATTTCACTTACATCATGTACTCCTGTGCTTTCATTACATGTGCACTCCTGTGAATCTTGTACTCTCATGTTCACGGAGCCCCATGTATACTATCATGTGCACCCTATATGGGCCCCCATGTGATATCCTGTGCAATAACATAACCTGTTTAGATCCTTGTGTATTGATTGGGAATACGGGGGAGTGCTAGTAGTCGTGTGAACAATTCCTTTGTAGTGTAGATTTCCTGTGCACCTCGACATCCTGTACAAATCTGTCATGTTCACATGTGCTATCTCATACTCTGACTCACTAGTCACTGTTAGTTCTCTATGTATAGTAGATATTTACATTACAGTTCTCTTCCTGTTTACATACAGTATTTTTTCAGTACTCGTATCTTACTTTACTGCATGTTATATATTTTCTAACCTGCTATGAACTGTTGAGATGTAATGTGCTCACTCCAGTCCTGACTGGACCTGTTGATAAATTTTACAGATAGCCTGGAGGTGCCTGCTAGCCTAGAGGAGACACAGTAGGGTTTGTTTAGGTAGTTATTTCTTTTTGTCTGGAGTTGTATTTACTTTGTGGATTACTGTATCTTTATTTGAGTTTTGAGATGTACTTCTGGGTTCATGTATCTTAGACACTTAGACTTCTATCTCCCGTATTTATTTTGGATTTCATGTTTTATCTATTCTTATCATGCTCTACCTTAGATGTGATTGAGTTGTATCTGCTATATCACCCCCATTCGGGGAGTATAAACTGCTTAGCTTTATATTGTTAGATGTTGCGACCTAGGACAGCGTTCTATCGCCGACACTGCGGCGTAGGCTGGGCGTCGTTACGTTCTCGTGCCCTAACTCTAGGGTGCGGGTCGTGACAGATGGCTAGTCTGACTCGGCGACGAGTTTGGTATACAAAAACCATGGCATCAATAAAATCGATTTGGACGAGTGATATGAGTACCGTTCCAACTAATGGATCGGCTACTGTTGGAATAAGTCCAAGATGCGGTAGGCGTCGTCTTGGCGAAGGAACTCTAAAGGGAGCGACGCAACCCGTCTGCCGTTGGTTTTATTGGTTTTCTTGGCTTTCTGAAGGAATTGTTGCGTAGATTTGATAGTGTGCTTTCGCGTCGATTTCTGAATGCGTCTTTGGGAATTTCGAAGGAAGGATTGAAGGAAGGGTTCTAATTCGATGCTCGTGCCATTACAGGAGTTCGTGTAACTGACGCTTGACCGTCGCGAAGCGTTCTCCTACTCTCGGCGCAATCTCCTTAGGTGGGTGGTTCTTCGGCCCCTTCTTTTCTACTCATTTCCGCCAACTAAATTCTTAAAGTTCAACGTTCAAATCGATGATGCTAACGGGATGTATGCTTGCCACTAAGATCAAGAGCTCGGGATAATATATCAACCTAGAAAAGTTAACTCTGAATCGATAGGTTCACACTAAGAAAGAAATAGACTATATTTCATGCCATGCAAAACACAACTATGAAAACCTTGGTGGCGGTACATCATGCCTCGGAGAATTTGGTGCCTACGGGATGCTAAATCAGAACGTACGGTTTCGGAGGAAAGGACCCTTGCGCGAGTAGGAATGATTATGTGATTTGATAATGGTTACGCTATGCAATTTACTTCATACATATATAACTGTTCATACATTCGCATGGTCAAGGACGACTTGTGCACAAGGTGAGCTTTCCTCGAGACGGTACCCGGGGCCCTGGGACCGAATCGGCCTAGGAGGAAATTATGGAATTCGTGCTTCGGTGCGATGCATTGCGAGACCTCCAGTTAGGCTCGTTACCTAGACTGGAGGGCGCATCGCAAGGCTACGTAATCGTCCTTCTTGGTGTCGATATCACCAATGACAGCATATAGGATAGATTGCATGCTTACCTATTGTCTTGTGCAGGTGGTAAGTATTATGTGTATCTTGTGCAGGAAAGGAGCACGGTCGTGGTAAGAATGGTTAAAATTGGTTATGTTGCTATCGTTTAAAATATGCCTTCGATATGAACTGCAATGCATATAGTTCTAAATAGAAAGATCACTTCGTATTGCCTGAATCCTTAATAAGCAGTGTCGGTTTAGACGAGTGGGTTCGTCCCATCAACTAGCAAGTGTGCTAACCCCCAACTCCCCAGGTAACGAGCGTGCTGCGGGAGCTCGAGACTAAGCTGGAGCTGAAGAACGGAAGGCGGCACGAAGCTCTCCTATTTTGAAGTATTTTGATGCCCAATTCAGACCGAAGGCTCTTGTTCAAAATGTATAAAGGGACATGAATGTATGGAACGCCGAGGATTATTTCAAGGCGAGCTTGTCGATAGCTTTCTTTTTGTTTTCAAAGATGTAGCCGCAACGGCATATGTAATGTAAATATGACCTTGCACATATTTTGCAAGTTTATGAATGAAAAGCTAAGTTTCTTCCTATGCTATGTTTTCAACTCTCTGCACTATTTAATTTCAATGCATCGAGTCAAGAAGGAATTTCCAAGCGCACATCCTTGCCTTGTGCAAGTCTAATAAAGACTTGCACGGCATCACGTCCCGACCCGTGGGAATCGATTTATATCGAGTCAAGGCGATGGCGACCGATTCGGCGAGTCGAGGCGTGACAATTGCAACGTATCTCATATCATTCCTTTCTTAAGAGAAATGTAACATTCATTCATTCATTTCATAGGGACATTTATTCATTCGTTCATTTCTTACAAGGGATAGGAAACATTTCATATTCTTGCAACAGATATACAGAATACACGATTCTAGTGTTTCATTCAGTTCATTGGGTCGATAGTATAGCCAGTTCCTTTCTTATTCTATCATTCATAAGGCATCTCATTATTCAAATTTTTTACTGTTTCAGCAGCATTAAACATAAGGGACAATGTTATCAATTCATTCTCAAGCATCAAATCACATTAGCAGTTCAATGTGTTGTATATTTCAATAGTTCTCGGCATGAGCATCTCTATTGTTCAGCATCTAAAACATGGGACATTCTGGGACAATTCATAGCATTTCAATAATTTATTTGTTAAGCATGAAGAAGTAAAGAGGAGGAAGGACAGTTTTACTCACTTGCATAAAAGGGTCTTCTTATTCTGGTTGCACACATTCCCCCTAAGCGTAGCTCCACCAGCGAGCCACGTTCCAACACTTAATCTGTCGAGCCAGCTAAGAGAGACTGCATCAGTCTCAATTCTTCTGATCTCCAACATAAGTCACGGTCCAACATTCTGATCTCATCCAATAAGCCAACCAAATATTTCGTGCGGAGCGGGACATTACATCCTTCCTATCTACATTCAATCTGGTGACCAGCTTGCTGTAAGCCATCACCTCAGCATTCAATATCCTTTGTTTGGTTGTTCTTGATATTTCCAGTCCCACTTAAAGGAGGGAGTGTAACATTATACAGTATCTATCTTTTGTAAATCTCCTATCATACATATCATGGGATAATATCAATTTATAGCAACAGCTTCTTGTGTTGTACAGATTATATATCTGGTTGTTCATCTCAATAAAATCTAACACGGCCATCAGATTTACATATTTTGCAAGCATCACATACCGTTCTTAAAACTATGCAGACTGGTAGTTAAGGAGGGCGATGATAGGCGAAGACTGCATAAAAGGTCTGCGTCATGGTGAGGCATAGGAGGAACACAGCTGCAATCAGAGAGATGGTAGACCACGGATTCGCAAAGTAGTCGTGCATGAGCCCCGCCCTCCACTTGTGGTGCTCGATGTTGGAATACGCCACCACGTCCCGGAACAGCTCGCGGTGGTGGTGCTCCTCGTAGTCCAGATACGCGCCCCGACAGAGGTTGTTGAAGAGCTCGGCCACCTTCTGGTCCTGGCCGAGCTTGCTCTCGACGATGTGCTTGCCCTTGAGCGCATGCGACTTTCTTGGACTCTTCGATGCCCAGAAGCTCGAACTTATCTTCCAGTTCCTCCAACCAGTCGATCGCCAAGGAGGATCTTCCATGCCGTTGAAGGAAGTACGGTAGCTCTTTGTGAATTTTGATACGTCGAAGGTAGAACTTCTCGGTGCTGCATGTGTAGGCTCGGGTGCCTCCGGATCGACTTTACTTTGTCTGGCCACAGGCTCGGTTACGGCATGGGTTGTCGCGAAGTTGTTGTTGGCCACCACCGTCTGAACGATCTGCTGGAGAGTATCAAGCTGCTTCTATTGCAACTTGATTTGTGCATCGAATCGGGCCTCGAACTGAGTTTGACGTGCCTCCGTCTGTCGTCGATGTTGCTCATTCTGGCGTTGACTTTCCTCAGCTTGTCGTTGTTGCGCTTCCAGCATACGCAACATCCGCTCCATGGCATTGTTAGAGGGTCCGGGTCTCAAGCTACTCGAGCCACTCGAAGCACTTTCTTCGTTCGCAGCCACGTTCACCGACGTGCCTTCTGGAATTTTGAAGGCAAAATACATTAGTCACCAAACTTATTGCGGGCTCACTCGTATGGAACGACATATCTCATCGACACGAGACCAACGATTTTAAGACTAAAAACTCGACACTGGAGGCCAAGGACGTAAAGCAGTGCTCTGATACCATTATGTCACGTCCCGATTCGGTAGAAACGATAGTCGTCCCCCGGGCGTGATGTCGTGCAAGCCTAAGTTGCGCTTGCACAAGATGGTTCATAAGGTTATCCGAAACAACAGTATATGTAAGAGTACGCAGAGAAATTGAACACATTCATTTAGAAAGGAAACTTGCATTTTCATTGATAATAAGTTTGGTTACAGACTCAATTACAAAAGAGGCCTCGCGGGCTTACAACCGACATCGATGAGATAGTCATTCCATATATTTACATCCCTTTTTACAAACATCAAAACGACTCTCTAAGACCTGGGATCGGCGAGAGTTTGTGACTCATGATGCAGTTGGGTTGGAGTCTTCAAAACGTTGCAGAGCTAGCCTTCGCGCTAGCAAGGCTTCAAAAGAAAGGAGCGTCGCCTTCAGTTCCTTGGCACGCTATCCTGGTTCCGAGTACCAGTTGAGAGCGAGGGTCAGCACTTTACACTTGTGCTGGTGCGTGGCAATTTAAATCCCGTGCTCTCATTTGTTGAAGAATTCAAGTGAGCGTGCAAGCAAATATTTAGTGAAGTTTCTAGCCATCCTACTCAATTCAACATATATTTGAAGGCACAACCGTATAATGACGATAGTTCTTACTCCCGGCAGAGCGCGCCGTCGTAACGTAAACTTACCATGTTCTTCCCTGTCATGTTAATAATAAAAAAACGTAATAGAGTACGTTCGTGAAGATCACTGGCACGACAAGCCATCCTGGACATATAGCTTGGTAGTCAGAGGTCCTTCAGCGCAGGTAGCGAGCCCCGTTGAAAGCCACTGCCTACCGTGGCATGTATCCGGCATAGCTATCCGTGTTTCTTTCTAGGCCGGAACGGTCCCGTGGCCTCGGGATACCGTCCGAAGAAACAATCGCCCTTGTCGACAAGTTGTCCATGACCGTGCTAAATTAATTTGTTATTTTAAGGCACATCTTATAGTATCGTTGCGACATTCATTTAATCGATTCATCCTTCCTTAGCACGGTTCTATATAATTTGATAATTGCAAGCACGATAATATTATATGACAAGCATCTGTATAGTTCGTGTTCGTGGGACGTCGTGTGACCGTTCATCGGAATATCAATCCTGTGTTGCATTACATCTAGCATAGCACATGTCTAGTATCGATAATGTATTAGAGAAGAGGGTCGAGAGAAGAAGGGTCAGCCACTCACCTTAGTATTTACTTGAGGCGAGAAACTGGTTGGCCGTGCTAGACGTTGCCTACGCGATCACCTGAAATCGCACAAGCAACCGATTAGAACACTATAAATTCGATACGAATGAGAAGTTCGAAACGTAAGCCATGAAAACCATCGAAAACATTCACGAAAACGCATTCAGAAAACAAATCCAAAACCAACGCAAGCGGCGTGAAAAGCAGAGCAACGGGAGGCCTCTCCCGACTCAGCCGCAGAGTCAATCCTTGAGGCGCAGCCCGAAGAATATGGGACTTGGTTCCGAAGAAGCCATTCCATAACGGGGAATGGATCTTAATTCAACCGTTCCCATTCGATCGATTCAATCGATCCCGACCTATCGGTCCCGACCGAGTAGATATCGACAGTGTTTCTTTCTCGCACACCCCGTGGACGAACAATGGGGCACGATGTAGGGACGGGACACTACACATAGTTTGCACGAGACCCCACCAAGTAAAACACTATAGTGTGTATCCAAGACTCCTCGGTCGGCTTTCGCTAGATCGTCAGTCCGTGATGTCTGCAGTCTTGATACCATCAACTAGTGATGGCTCCCCACTACTTATTGTGGCATTATATGGATACTGATGTTGGTTTGCTGGCTCAAGTAAGAGGAAGCCTTCAGTAAAAGCTCCCTTGTTGTGATAGGAAGACGTTTCATCATATGATGAGTGGATAAGAATTTACTTTTTGATTTTGTAATGATTAAAAAAGAACTCATAAAAAACAGATGCATGCTTGTTGCTAAGAATTCGGTAATCACTAGAATGATATCATGTTAATCTGTATGTCCCAATAAGAGAATTTTCATGCTTGCATTGAAAGAACTATTGTTATGCTTGTTAAGAAAGATAGAATGATCTTACATGCTACAAAGTTAAAATGTTATTACAATTAAAAGAACCATTGTCATGCTGGGTAAGAAAGAAGGAAAGAAAGAGAATGTTTGTATGTCCCTTATTTGCATGATGTAAAAAGGGACATACAAGTAACTCCAAGGGCGACTCCAACATTTTGGAGGCCGTAGACAATTTCAAAAAAATAGGGCCATCATTCCTCTTATCATTTTTTTATACATTTAAAATCTAGCAAATCCAATAAATTTAAAATATATTATAATTAGTTCTTGAATACAAATAAATTATTACCAAGATCTAATAAATTAAGCAACTCCAACTTCTAAATTTATTGCATTAAATGAAACCAAATGACACTAATTAAATCTAAGAAAAAAAGTTCATACTCTTCTCATTTTTTGATGTGCAGCAACTAAAAGATACCAAAATAGTTCAATGAATAGTATTCAGTGACTTCTCAGTACTTCAGGTGGATGACTCGCGACGACGGGTCGAAGTGGAGAAGGACGACGGGTGGCCGGCTGCAATCGTCGATCGTAAGCGAAACGTCAAGTGCAGTGCAGACGAATTAGCCAACACAATAGTGATCCTTTCATGGACCTGCATTATTATAGAGTCTAGGTTTCTATTTTTCTAATAATTAATTTTTTTAAAAAAGTTGACTCCCTTTAGGATATGAGGTCCTTGGTGGTTGCCTAGTCCGCCTCCCACCAGAGCCATGTTAACGATTTCTATATATATATATATATATATATATATATATATATATATATATATATATATATATATATATATTACTGGAAGTCAACTTAAGTATTACTAGCCCTAATGCATAATTTAAGACATAAGTGTGGAAAGAATTTGCTGAGGATCATGCGAAAACATGTAAGGGCAGCTACGGAACTCTGTCACCTTTAAATTTAAGGACAACTTCGGCCTTAAAGCAACATTTGATGTACTCTAACTGTAGAATAATGCATTAATAATGAAGTCTTTTTTCCTTTTTTGATAAGGAAAAAAAAAAATGAAGTCTTATCAATAACATTGGCTGTACAAGTTGACTATGCTTTGGCCTAGCTAGGAATATGGTCTTTGTTTTATTGATAAGAAAATTATTGAGTGCCTTGTTTCACATTGATTTTGAATAAATTGTATTAATTGTACACCGGTGATGCAACTTGTTGCTTATGGTTGACCCAGGCATATATTAAAACCAGAGCACGGCTCCTCGCCACCATCCATCTTCCATTCTTGACGACATTGCAGTGGTATGTCTCTCTTTCTCTCTCAACAGGATTCAATTCTTATGAATCCACAAATTTTTGAATTTAAGAGGGATTATCTAGAGTGGGTATAAAGATGGCTTTTTCTTAGTTATATGGGTATTTTACGTCAAATACTCCTATATTTTATATTTATTATACTAACTATTCCTACTTTGAAACTAATTTTACGGATCATTTTATATTTTGTATAGAAAGTTATCAATATCCATTCATATGTATAATTTTTTTTAATAAAGGAGAGTTGTAGTTTGTATAATTAGTTTCAAAATAGAAATGATCACTGAAATATAGAGGGGATTAGTAAATTTATTTCTAGATATTTTATAGTGTTAATTAGACTAACATTGAATCTTGAGAGCGTTAGTCATCCTTTGTTTTGTATACTCCCCTACAAAGATGATCGGGTTCATAATGGAGCATAAAAGAGCCTCACAAAAGAATTTGATAGAAGATTTATATTTAAACCGATTGTCTAACCTGAACTTGATTTTGTATGTTTTGCTACACAACTTCACCCATTTTCAAGCTAATTTTGTTTTGGGAAAATTTATGAAATGTCAAAAAAACGAAAAAGTTTTATGAAAAATTTACCGCACAATAATATTTTATCGCGTGCTCAGAATTAGCAAAAAATATATAAAGGGGGTTCCGAATGACCATTTTGACATTCCTTTTAATTTACTAAAAATACCCACGAAACTACTCTTAAAAAAACGTTTCGATACTTGCTCTTCTTTCATACGCTGCTCACTTTCGAATATATGTTTTCTCCTCAAAAATCTTCAATCCTTACTTCAAAAACTCGTCGAAAAATTTCGGAAATACCGACAAACGGTAAAACTGTTAAAACGGAGGTCCAAACATTATTTTTTTGCGATTCTAAAATTTCAGAATGCCGACAAACGATAAAATCGTTTATCTCAGGCTCCTCGAAGATACGCTCATTTTGCGACAACCGGGCCTCGTTTCGACCTCCCAGTCAAAAGTTATGGCCCTCCAAAGTTTTAACTGACCATAATGCAGGAAAACGGTCATTCTTCGTGGTAATATCACAGAGAATGACAAATTTTCGTGTTAATCTCACGGAGAATGGTCATTCTCCTTGTTAAAATACAGAAAAATGACCATTCTCCTTATTAAAATACAGGAGAATAATCATTCTTCGTGTCAAAAAGACGAAGGACAATTCTCCGTCATCTTAATACGGAGAATGTCCATTCTCCGTCATTTTAACACAGAGAATGGTCATTCTCCGTTGTTTTAACACGGAGAATGATCATTCTCCGTATTAGAAATCACGGTCATTCTCCGTTCTTAAAATCACGGAGAATGACCATTGTCCGTCATTTTAACACGGAGAATGACCATTCTCCGTGTTAAAACCAAGGAGAATTGCTATTCTCCGTGCTAAAATAACGGAAAATGTCCATTCTTCGACATTTTAATACGGAGAATGGTCATTCTCCATGTTAAAATCATGTAGAATTGTCATTCTCCGTAGTTTTAACATGGAGAATGGTCATTCTCCATATTAGAAATCATGGAGAATGACCATTCTCCGTTCTTAAAATTACGGAAAATTAATTCTTCGTGTTAAAATCACGAAGAATGATGGAGAACAATTGACAGAAACCTAATTTTATTTTTTTTTTAGAGAAATTTGTCAGGAATAAAGAGTTTCGTTCTTCTTTCAAAACAATGCTAACTCTTATGGAAAAGAAGAAGAAGATCTTCTCTCCACAATTGACCTAATCGTCGAAAATTTTAAATCTCTCCACGAAGATTATAATAATGAGCAATGCTCGAAGTTCGACTGAAGAAAAGCACAGTGAACTACGAGCGATCTTTGCGATCTTTATGAAGATGTGAGCAATAGAATTTAGATCTCTCGTGAAAGAGAAGAAGACGAGAATCGTAATTCAAATCTGAGTTTTTGCGAAGGGGTAGTTATTAATTTTGTAAATACAGAACATCTAAAGAAATTCTTGGAATATTTAACGTGAAAATATATAAGTCTGAGCATTTCATAAAATCCATCATGCGGGTGAATTTTCATAAAAACTAATCCCGAAATTGGGTTTCTGAGCAGTTTCATGTTTTTGTTTAGTAGTGTTTCCTGTAAGATTTTGATGAGCTTATCCTTGCCTTATCAATTTTCGTTTATGTATATTTTAACTTTGGGTATTTAGTTTTAGGATTGCGTATAATATTATAAAGGGATAATTTAGCAAATACCCCCATTCCAAATGTTAAAACTAGCATATACCCCCACTATTTATTTTATTTAGCAAATACCCCCACTCCTATGTAAAAAAGTGGGGGTATATCTTAAATTTTTATTATTTTATATCAAAAATGGGGGTATTTGTTAGATAAATAAAATAGTGGGGGTATATGCTAATATCAACATTTGGAATGGGGACATTTGCTAAATTATCCCTATTATAAATGTATGTTTATCTCTCTCTATATTTTTTTTGAAACAATCTTTCTCTATATTGCCAAGAGTTAATAGAATTTGGGTTTTTTACTCGACCAACATATGTGAGGGTGGTATGACTTACATTATTTTGTTTATTTTGTTCCAGAAATAATAGGCTTTTGGGAACTTGAATCGAGCAAATCTCAAGTTCAGACAGTTTGAGAAGTCGTCTAACAATGGCAGACACTGGTACTGATGAGGACGTAGTCATAGATATTGCAGAGGAAGTAGAGGAGTCCATGACAGAAAGTATCAGGACCCGGGGCAAGAAGCCCAAGAAGAAGGACCACTACACCATGCACAAAGTGTTCCACTCCGTTCGTAGCGAGAACGGGAAAGACTACGAGCCCCACCTCATCGCCATCGGTCCGTTCCACCGCAACGCCAAGGCCCTGAGGCCGATGGAAGAGCTGAAGTGGCGATACCTCCGCCATCTCATGGGCCGGAACCCGGAGGAGAACACGCTCCAGAACTACATCGGCGTGATCAACGGAGTCGTCGACCAGCTAAGGAGCTGCTACTGCACCGAGCAGGTCCATATGGACGACGGTGCGTTCCTCGAGATGATGGTTCTCGACGGAGCCTTCCTCGTCGAGTACCTCGTGAAGGCTTACACGGGCCAGAACAATAATGAGCTCGACGACGTGAGCTGGAACATCCCGCTCCTCCGGAGGGACCTGCTGCTGCTTGAGAACCAGATCCCGTTCCGGGTCCTCGAGCTGCTGTTCGACGCGTCGGACATCCCGGTCCTCCTCGGCCTCAGCCAGCACCGGAAGGACCAGGCCAGGCAAGGGCGTACCGAACATTTTTTTTTCTTTCTTTATCGTACTTTTTTTTTGATTTTTTTTTTTTCTATAAATCAGTACCCTTAATTTCCGGTTCCTTCGTTACGCCAGGATTAATATCACGCACCTCGTGATTTCCTACTTGACGCGGGAGACGATGGAGGACCTCCCGGACGAGTCGAAGCCCGGGACCGTGCACCACCTGCTCCATCTGTACCACGCATCCCTCCACCCAACACCGGACGGGGGCGGCCAGCCGCCCCTCTCTCGCTTGGTGATCAAGAAGCTGAAGAGGAGCTGGAGCCTCGCCACGGCGCCGTTCCTCTTCGTGCTGTCCTGCATCCTCGCCTGGGAGATACCGCCGGTGATCTGCTGCTGCTGGCCCTCCCGCGCCGACTCCAAGGAGAAGAAGCGGTCGCCGAGAGGCATCCCCACCGCCACCGAGCTCGACGAGGCCGGGGTCAGGTTCAGGAGGAAGGAGGGGGCGATGACCTTCATGGATGCCGTCTTCCACAAGGAGGAGGGCGTGATGGAGATCCCGCTGCTGTCAATACAGGAGGACAGCTTCTCCGACTTCCGCAACCTGGTGGCCTTCGAGCAGTCCTACCCGGCGTGCGGGTCGCGGTTCACAAGCCATGCGGTGCTCATGAACAGCCTCATCTCGACGGAGAAGGACGTCGCGCTGCTCAAGGAGATGGAGATCGTCGAGAGCAAGCTCGGCCAGGACGAGGAGGTGGCGGAGCTCTTCAACAAGCTCTACCTGGGCTCGTACCTGGACTACGAGAAGCACTACCACCTGCAGTTGTTCAGGGACGTGATGGAGTACCGCAGCGTGCCCCACCACAAGTGGAGGGCGGGGCTTAAGCACACCTACTTCGGGAACCCCTGGTCGACAGTCTCTCTGATCACCGCGATCTTCCTCGTTCTCCTCACAGTTGCTCAGACCTTCTACACCATCTACGCCTACCATCACCCTCCCAGCTCCTAGTTCTTCACTCTATCATCAGCAAGTTCATAGTTACCTCCGCCCCCCCCCCCCCCCCCCCCCCCCCTTCTTTTTCCTCTCCCCTCTTTTTCCTCTTACTTGTGAGCGTGTTCGAAATTCGATTCTAGAAAAATATGTAAGCATGCGGGTTGAGTTGATGTGTTGCTTTGCTTTGAATTATATTAATTATGCTATTTTTGCAAGTGAAATTTGTTAGTACCGAGGCACAATTTTCGATGGAAAATTTTGAAACTGAAATAATTGTAAAGACAACGTTTCAAATGCAACATCTTAAAGAAGATGTGCAATAGAGATCCTGGAGGATTCTGAATTACGAGGATCTAAAAAGATTCTACGTAATACACAAAAATCTAAAGAGACTTTGTGCAAGCAACTATCGGCAGTAGAGCTTCTAAAAAAAATTTACTGTAAAATGCAACAGCAGCGATAACAGGCGAGAATGAGATGCTGGGGTGAATGAACCACCGTTGCTCAAAGCTTTATTCGCCCCACACGAGCACGAATAGCTTCCAGGAACCAGCAAGTTCACGAAGAACTTCTGGAACGCTCGTAAGTCAATATTTGAGACTTGAACGGGCTTCCTGGAATTTACAGACTCCCTTAATTCTCTTCTTGGTGCATCTTTCAAAGGAGACCAAGGGGCTCTATTTATAGAGTGGAGTTGAGATTTCACCTCTTCTCCTATCCGATGTGGGACTAAAATACCAATACTCAAAAATAGAGTTTGATATTTTAGATCATCCCACAATCAGCATAGAAGTGTGCCAGTCCACGCCTACCCCCCGAACACTCCCGTGCATGCACGAGACATCCTGGAGTCCGTGTCCGAGTCCGCACAACAAAAATCAACACAAGCAATGCATTATATTGAGATACTCACCATTTGGTGTAGCCGATGTGGGACTATTTTTTCTAGTCCAAAGGCAAAAACACCAACAATCCCCCACATATCTCAATATATGGGTTGAGCGTTCCCCACAGTGACTGCCCATCATGCATTAGGAGAGATGTCGCTACGACTTGAATCTTCCCGCATATGTTAAATAACAGCATGATACAAGAATGGACTAAGCCTTGAATTCTGCACCATAACTGCAATTCTTCCTACTCACATAATGACATCAACTGTGCTTCTGGCTGCACATTGAAGGCCTTGTGCCAGCCTGGTTTCAGTGTATAATTTTTAGACGTCTACAAGTTTACCCTCAAGAGACGGCCTGATATCTCTGTCCATACACTATAGGTGAGTTCTTTATAAAGAGTAATGGTATGAAGCATTGTGCTTCTTTGCGATGCTACGCCGCTATGACATGGCTTAAAGCCGAGGCTTTACCTCACTTGGGTACCTCATCGTAGTGTCATACTACTGTAGCATGAGGTCACAGGCCTCTTTGTAGTGCCAAACTACCCAGCATAAAGCCTTGCGCTTCCGTGCGGTGTTACGCCGCTATGACATGGCTCGCAAAGCCGAGGCTTTACCCTACCTAATACCTCTTCGTGGTGTCAGCCACTGTAACATGAGGACATCGTTCTCTTTGTAGTGCTGTCTACTTCTCTTTATTACGATTATCATACAACATTAGGCTACCTGCCTATTTGCGGTGCTACTCCGCTGTGACTTGGCTTGCAAAGCCGAGGCATTACCCCTACCTGGGAACCTCATGGTGGAGTCACCCCACTGTATCATGGAGTTACACTCCTTGTAGTGTTGCGCTACCGTGCTTCCTGTAAAGCACTCCAGGCATTCACTCTGCCTGAGAACTCATTAAGGCATTTAAGCTAACCTTCCTACAGAAATCGTTTTTCGCAGAAAACAATAGTAGACAACAGTGGTTATAGGTCCGTAACCTCTCCATGTCCAATAGAACATGTACCCACCGTTCCTGATATTCTTCCGATTAGTGGTCCTCCCTTGAACCAAAAGCTAGATGCCTAGTAGATAAATTTTTGAACTAATAGCATAAAACTTTATGGTAGGAATACAATAATACAATATCAGAATGCCTTCAAGCCCATTTTACAAGTTGTGTCATCGACCAGCTGGCGCTTGAGGCCCTTGGTGAACGGATCCGCCAGGTTCTCCTGACTCCGAACATCAATCACTGCAATAACACCTCTTTTGATAAGATCGTGTACTGCTCTGTGCTTCAACCGCACCGTTCTCTTCTTCCCATTGAAGAGTTCATTTGATGCCACTGCTGCTGCCGCCTGGTTGTCACAGTATATCGGTATTGCCGGTATCTGAGCCCCAACCACCGGAAGATCATACATGAGCTCCCGAAGCCACTCTGCTTCATCTGCAGCAGCATCCAATGCAAAGAATTCAGATTCCATGGAGGAGCGACATAACATAGTCTGCTTCTTTGACTTCCACGATATAGCAGCTCCGCCCATGGCGAATACGAATCCACCTGTGGAATACTCGCTCTCCATATCTGAACACCAGCTAGCATCACTGAAGCCTTCCACTACTGACGGATCTCCGCTGTAGAAAAGTGCATATGTCTGAGTTTTCTTGAGATATCTCATAACTGTTGGCCCATTGGTCATATGGTCAACCTGATTTTAATAATTGATCAAACTCTGTCTGGATATACGAAGCACATCTCGGATTCTTGGACATGATCAAGATTGGCTATCCACTGAATTCAAAACCGAAGATCTGTTTGCCTACTCGAGTCTGTATTTCCTATGCAATGTATTTTTTATTTTATTTGAGTCTAGGAATACGTTGTACACCGAGTCGTACTGGCAAATAGGCTATCCTTAAAAGTGTTCAAAATGTTTTTAAAAATGACCTCTCAAAAGGTTTACAAAAAGGTTTTCAAAAAGGTTTTCAAAAATCACCAAAAAGCTTTTTCAAAACCCTAACCAAACCCTGACTTAACCCTGACAGAACTCGGCCAGAGTTCGGCCAGAGTTCGGCCAGAGTTCGGTTGGTGGCCGTTGTGATTTTGAATCCTTGGAACTTGGTCCTCCTGCAGTTGCGAATTTGACCGAGATTTGCTCAAAGAGTTCTGCCCGAATTCTGTCCGAATTCTGTCAGAAGTCTGCCTTTGGAACTCCTATAAATAGAGAAGGATTTCGATCATTTCAACTCATTCACTTTCAATCTTCTCTCTATCTAAAGCTTTCAGTCTTCCAAAGAGTTTTCTAGAGCTTTCAATTTCAGATCCCAAGCCAGTTACAATCCTCTAGTCAATTTGCCAGTGCGGTACGGTCTAGAAGTTTCTGAGAGATTGTAATCAGAAGGCTTGATTGAAGAATACCTCTTCACATTTGAAGTTGGACGAGTTTTTCGTATCAAAGCTCGCGTTGTAGAAGTTGCAAGGACTTCGTAAGAAAACTTGCGGTTTTTCCAATAGTGGATTCAACTGGTGGCAAGAGTTCTACCGACTGGATTAGTCCTCAACAGAGGGATACCAGTATACATCGCTGTCTTTGCGTTTGCTCTCTTAACTTTGCCTTTACATTATTTTAATTGTGATTGTGCTGCTAACATTTTTTAATTAGCATTATTCCGCTGCCAACTCTATTCACCCCCCTCTAGAGTATTACGCTTTACTATTTCGTTCCTACAATTGGTATCAGAGCGGATGTTACAGGTAAAGCAAAGATAACAGTACAATTATTTATTCATTTTAATTAACTGTTATATAGATCACAGCACAACACATGGCAACTGTGAAATTCACAAGTGAAGGCCAGGCCACAAACAGACCCCCACTGTTTGATGGTACGAATTATACATATTAGAAAACACGGATGAGTTTCTTCTTGAAATCTCTTGACTTTGATTTATGGTCCATTGTTCTTGATGGCTATCAAAAGTCACCTCGTATAAATGTTGATGAAGTTTTAGTTGAAAACCCACATAGCAGATATACAGAGAAAGAAAAAAAAAGGGCCAGTCTTGACGCACGTGCCATTAATGCTCTCTTTTGTGCTTTAGACAGAACTGAATTTAACAGGGTGTCTATCTGCACAACGGCTAATGAAGTGTGGAAGCTACTTGAAGTCACACATGAAGGCACGACTCAAGTCAAGGAATCTAAAGTCAGCAGACTTACTCAAGAGTACGAGACGTTCAAGATGAAGCCCAACGAAACAGTTACACAAATGTTCGAGAGGTTCTTGGATATTGTAAATCCTTTGTCCTTCCTAGGCAAAGATTACAGTAACCATGAAGAGATTCGCAAACTCCTGCGAGCTCTCACCAAGAACTGGATTCCAAAGGCTACTGCAATCATTGAAGGGAACGACCTCACAACTATGTCCCTCGAAGTACTCATGGGTAAGCTACTCACTCATGAACTGGAGCTACAAGATTTTGAAGAGCCTGCACCAAAGGAGAAGACGATCGCTCTCAAGGCTCAGCACAGAAAAGCTGCTGAAGATGACTCAGACAGCAGTGGATCTGACGCTGAAGATCAAGCACTCCTAGCAAGGAAGTTCAAAAGATTCATGAGACATGAGAAGAGAGTCAAAGAAAACAACAGCAACAACTGGTACCAAGAAGATGCTGTCTGCTATGGTTGCAAAAAGAAGGGACACATGAAGAAGGATTGTCCCGCAAACTCATCATCAAGCAAGAAGAGCAACAGGTATGAAAAAGGAAACCTGAAGAGATCAACATCACGGAAGTATGCCAACACCAGCATATGGCATGAAAGTGAAGCCAGCGACTCAGAAGACGAACAATCAGAAGACGCTGCAAACGTATGCTTTATGACATCCGATCAGGTACCTACTGAACCTGTAGTTGATACTTATGATGACTTCACCTTTGAGCAATTAGGAGATGCCTTCAGTGACCTGATGACTGATTACAGGAAACTGCGTAGCAAGTATCAGACCTCTAAGAAGGTACTCAAAGAGTACAAAGGTGAAATAGGTAGACTTACCGACCTACTAGCTGAGGTTAGAAATAATGTTAGTGAGTCTGGTGAGCTTTCTTCATTAAAGCTCTTATTACACGAGACTACCAAGTCATCTGAAGAGAAAGACAAAGTTATCGACCAACTGAAAGAAGAACTTTCCATAGAGAAGAAAAGTCTTCGATGTGCACAAATCAGAATGGAATCACTCACTTCTGATTATACTAAGCTGTATGACACTTCCAAAAGATTGAAAATTAGGTTAGAAAAATAGCCTAAGCCTGCTGCTTCCTACCCTAACACGTGTCACTTACCGAGAAATCGGAATATTCCCAAGCCAAACACTGTCAGACCAAACCCTATCAAATCTTTACCCCAAAAGGTTAAGCCCAAACAGGATTATAGGCATGCTTTCTTCTATACTAGAAAACCTAAACCTACCAACCATGCACACCACTCAGCTTTCAACACTCGACATGCACAATGTCATTATTGTGACCTCATTGGTCATATCTCTTCTGCATGTAGAGTCAGAAAGCTTGTTGATTTAAATATTTATGCCTGGATACAAAAAGCTAACAATTCAGGACCCTACAAGAAATGGGTACCAAAAGTTTCATCTGCAAACTGTTTTGTAGGTGGAACACCCTTCACATGCTAAAAGCAAATGGATCCTCGACAGCGGTTGTTCACGGCATATGACCGGTGACGCTACATTATTTGCAACACTGTCGAAGAAAAAGAAGGAAGGCTATGTCTCCTTCGGTAATAACTTGAAAGGGTATATTATTGGTATCGGTGATGTTGGTAAGTCTCCCTATCCTGTTATTAAGGATGTCTGTCTGGTTACCGAGTTGAAACATAACCTACTCAGCATAAGTCATCTAGCTGATCATGGTTATGGCATCAACTTTGGCAAAGACAAATGTACTATAGTTGATAGCTCAACTGGTAGTACTATCTTTGAAGGTATCAGGGAAGACAATATATATGTTTTCTATTTGTTAGAAGAAACTAACATTTCAGGTAGATGCTTAATGGCCAAAAGTGATGAGAGTCATCTGTGGCATATGAGACTCGGTCACGCTAATATGGATACAATATCAAGATTATCCACACACTACAACAAAAATACCCTTTAATGACGCTTGATAAGGGGATTTAATGACGGTTGATAAAGAAGCGTCATCAAAGTTCAGCAAGACTGTAATCTATGACGGTTATCTATAAAAGCGTTATTGATTGTCTCTCAGTGGTACGAGCGTTATGAAAAAAACACAAATTTTAAGTCGAAATCTCGACTCTCCCGCACTTACTCCCGCACTTAAGGAAAAGTTTCAACCCCTTCTCATTCTCTCTTTCTCCTTCTCTCTTTCTCCTCCCGCTCCCCGCTCCCGAACTCCCCTCAGCCCGCTCCTCTCCCGCCGTTATAATGCTCTCCTCTCTCGTCACTCTTCCTCTTGGTTCTCTCCCGGGCTTTCTTCCCCCTCCTTCCTCCTTCTTCCTCCATCTAAACCCTAACTCTAGAAAAGCAAACCCTAACCCTAATTTCTCTGGCGAGTCGCTTCTTTCTTTCCTTTGTTCCTTCCTTCGTGTTCCTCTCTCCGATCTGACGAATCCCTAAGTCTCCTGTGTGGGTGTGTGTCTCTAACAGGGACGACGTGACATTCATGGAGGACACTGTTCAATCGAATTGTTCACTGGTGAGTTCCAATTGAATCCTCTTTTCCTTTCTTGTTTTCTTTCGATTCTTAAGGATTGCTGGTTTCGACAGATCGACAGTTGAGTGATGGCAATTCGTGAGCTGTAGGAAGCAGATTTGTTGCAGGTTTCGTTCAATTTCAAATTTAGGTGAGTGGTTCGATCGATTGAGGGTGATTCTGTGTCGATTACTCTGTGGACGTTTAATTGGGTTGTACATTGACAGTTCTGCTCAGTCGATTCTTTTGATACTTTTGAAACTGGATTAAGAACTTCGTTGGTGAGTTCTTTGGGCATTCTGAGTGACTCTTCTCAATTTCTGGGATTGGATTTTAGCTAGCAACTTATAAGTTTTATTCTAGTGGATGCACACTTAGTGTTCGACGATTTGGCTAGATCAACTTTGTTGTCGAAGTTAAACTCAGGCGTTTAGTATCGGATAGTTTGGGACGAATTTGTGTTTGTTCGAGAATTCAGGTGACACTCTCTATCCTTTTTCGTGTTCAGATTGCTTTTCTAGAGTTATTTTTGCATAAATGTATCAAATTTTTCCTGAATTTGGCAATCTGCAGTCAATTTTTTTTTTTCTATTTTCAACAGAAAAGAGATGTTTTAAAGCTTTATCTATTTTGGGATGGGAGGATTAGCAGGTATATAATTGTCGGGATGCCCTAAAATATTAGGAGTATAAAAAGTTTAGAAAGAAAAATTGCAAAAGCTATCTGACCTGCTTGATCCTTTACATAAAAATAACCTTATGTTTCATGGGATTCCTTCTCTCCCCAAGAGGTAAGTCGTTGGCTCTGCTTTATTATCTAGTCAAATGCAAGTTGAGTATGGGTTCCTGTTGAGTTGCTTTGGAGAGTAGCAGGAATCCTTATCTTAGGATATTGCTAGAAAGTAAATAGGGTTACCAATACTCTGACATGCCTGTCGATAACCTCCGATTCTACAATTGCTATCACTGGTTCTAAAGATGGCTCTGTCCACATGGTGAACATAACGACCGGGAAGGTTTGTTGTTATTGTTAACTGTGACATTGTTATTTATGTTTCATACTTTCAAATATATCTACAAGCACGTTAATTTTTTTTATACATTTATGGCATTATTATTGCATTGAAAATGAAAGATTTCAAAAAAAAAAACAATGCATTGTGTACATTTGGTCCCCTGTAAAGGTTGCATTTATGCCCTTGATCTGCGTGATTGACTTAGAATGTTAGGAATTCCTATTTGTGCCCTTTATCTGATGGAATTGCAATTCCTATTTATGCCCTTGATCTGCATGATTGACTTGGAATGTTAGGAATTCAGTAATTTGACTGGTTAGCTTGAGTTTTATCCAGTTCTGGAAAAGTGAACTTTTCATCATTGAATCTAGGTCGTCTTATGGAATTTGGTCCAAAAATGTAAAGGTTATAACTTATACCGCAAAATTATTTACTCTCTTCAGTAATATTGAATTCTCATCGAATGAATTGATGGAATTGCAATTCCTATGTATGCCCTTGGTTTTGCTTGATTGACTTAGAATGTTGGGAATTGAGGAATTTCACTGGTTAGCTTGAATTTGTCCAGTTCTGGAAAGTCATCTTTTCATCATTGAATTTCGAATGAATTGTATTCCTGGAATTTGAGTTCAATCTAACCAATCAGATTCTTAGTGAATGCATTGTGTATATCGTTTTGTCTGTACTATATGACTTAATAATCTTGTATAAGAGAACCAACATGCATTGTTGCTATTGGTATATTTCGTCAGGTCATATCAGAATGAAGGTTTTGTTTGGGTGGGGTGGGGTGGTTATACTTTCTAGTTTTGGTTAAGATTTACTTGGATCAATAAAAGTGAACCTATAGTCTTATGCTAATCACTTTAGCTGGAGGACATTTTTGCATTTTTGAGTTATTTTTGCATATCAGATTGCTTTTCTAGAGTTATTTTTTCATTTTTGAAACTATAAATGTATCAAATTTTTCCTGAATTTGGCAATCTGCAGTCAATTTTTTTTTCTATTTTCAACAGAAAAGAGATGTTTTAAAGCTTTATCTATTTTGGGATGGGAGGATTAGCAGGTATATAATTGTCGGGATGCCCTAAAATATTAGGAGTATAAAAAGTTTAGAAAGAAAAATAGCAAAAGCTATCTGACCTGCTTGATCCTTTACATAAAAATAACCTTATGTTTCATGGGATTCCTTCTCTCCCCAAGAGGTAAGTCGTTGGCTCTGCTTTATTATCTAGTCAAATGCAAGTTGAGTATTGGTTCCTGTTGAGTTTCTTTGGAAAGTAGCAGGAATCCTTATCTTAGGATATTGCTAGAAAGTAAATAGGGTTACCAATACTCTGACCGAATAATCAGTACTATGTTCAGATATTGATGGGTATGAGCACCCTCTTCTATGCATATGTTAATTGTTTTTATTTATTTGTTCAATCACTGATTTCATGTAATGGAGAGCACTTTCAGATTGAACAGGCAAGTAAAAATTCCGCGTACCAAATGCCCCTTTAATTCTTTTCGAAATGGTTCTCTCCTTGAATCTTCCTCTCCCTGGCATTGACCTAAATTTTATTTCATGGAAGCAAAGAAACAATGATATAGGAAATCAGTGGCATTACCAGAATATTCGTCTAGGAGGCACGACAATTACTATTAATTTTTTTATAATAAATACATTTATAGTTTCAAAAATATCATATATTTGTTGTATTTTTGCTTTTCTAGAGTTATTTTTGCTTTTCTAGAGTTCACTTGGCTGGTTCCTCATTAAGATGTCCCACAAATTGCCAAGGTCAATTCATCAAGGACCCAGCCCTTCATCTCCCTGTCCTCTTTTGCCAACATCCAGATTCCTTTACTTATTTTTGCATTTTTGCATTTGTGGTAACTAAATAGTAAAAGAGTTCTCCTCCTTCCTTCTGCTCTTACTTTCCGTGGCCAGAGTAAGCTCAAGGTCACTATATTCATCAACATCTCTGTCATCCTTTCCAATGTGTTTGGAAATATAGCATTCGTTGCATGCCAAGGAGTCAGAAGATGCAAACATTGTTCTCTTTGTTTCAGAACCCAACAGGTTTCCAAATATGCTTACCTAACTCGGATATACTTATTTATTTTTGTACTTTTTGCACAGAGTTATGTGTACAAGTGGTGGAAGCCCAATGGGAAACTAATTATGCACATTGCAAGAGCAATCAAGTTCACTCCTGTCATATTCTGGGGAAGATTTGGGTAAATTAATAAACTTAACTCTCTATGGAGCTCCTCTGATACAGTAGTTACATTCATGCGGTGTGTTCTTGCATCATGAATTTGTTAATGACAGTATAGTGTCTGCTATTCTTATAGTTGAAAATATTGTTGACTCTTGATGGTTCTCAATTTAAGAAATTAGGACAAGTGAGATTGAGATTACATTGTGCTATTGTGACAGGGTGTGTAATTTGATGTATTTTTGTTGAATGGCACTCAACGCAGGACTGGATACCATCTCCAAGATTAATTGCAAAGTGAAGAATGACGAAAATTTAGTAGGAGCTGATGGTGGTGAGGGTGGGAACCTGGGACGTGCTGACTTGGATGATACTAAAGGTATATTGCTTAATTTGTGGCACCTTCTATATGAGCCTCTTGAGCCCTGATACTCACAGAATTGGCAGCTTTCTTTTCCAACTCGTGCCACGGAAACCACCTTTCATATATATGGATGTAAGGTTGCGTACATCTTGACCCTCCCCAGGCACCCTGCATAAGCGGGAGCCTTGTTGCTCTGGGACGTCCTTCTTTTTAGGACATGCTTCTCTTTGATCTGTATGCCTGGACATTGCTTTTTACAATTTTAGTTCAATGTATCCATGCTCATCTAGCAGCGCACTTGTGGCAATAATTGACAAAATAGCCTCAACATTTTGGAACCTTATACTTCGTGAACCTCTTTACCCTGTTTTGTTTTATCTATGGCTTTAACCATTATCAGATTGTTATTAATCAGTTTGAAAAAGTGAAACGAGATTCATAGGCTCTTATAGTTCATGTCCTGTCACTTGTGTGGTACTCATGAACTCAAGTACAATGATCCTATCTTGATATATATGACCCTTGATATGTATGACTATTACTACAACTTCCCAGAACAAATTAAAAGGAGGACTCGTCAATTTCTGAAGTAAGTTCTGTAAGGGTTCCAACCATCATACTTCATTCTGCATAACATTGACTTTTTACATTCTTTACTAGGCATATATGCGATTTCTCCTTTCAGCTTTTCACAATTTTCCAGTTAATCTTATAAAGCTTTTAATTTTGATTTTTGATTAGACATATCATTTTTTTAATTGGCTATTTATACTGTTCTCTCTAATTCGTGGAGAAGATAGCTTTTCACTTTAACCTCAATAAATGAATATAATCAATGACCTGTCTATTATTTCTCAGGGAGCTGTAATGATGTTCTTAGCCAAGGCAATGAAGATGCACTTCCAGATCAAGATAAGAAAGATAACAGTGATAATATAGGACATTTAGCACAACATCGGCGGTGTTCTATATCTTAATTGAGTGTCTATGAATATTGTATCAGAGACACCAAACATAGATATAGACATAATATTCTAGAGGATTATTCAGACAATGTAGGTTGAAGTGTTACTTTAGCATCGAAGTCCAAAATCTAAACCAAATCACCAGTTGACTTAAGAAAATAACAGTCAAAAATACTGGAGGGTCCCTTTGGACTTTTACTAGTTCATCGAATGATGAGCCATATAGTAGCATATTTTTTTTTCCTTCTTTGTCCTGGGTGCACCATCAGAAAAAGGGCAAGTTCAAATTGAGATAACATCAATTGTCACTGTCACCCTCCGAAATCTACATATATATAGGATGAGGAGAGGTGCAGCCAACATCAGTTGTGGACTAAAAAGAGAGTACTAAATTAGAGGTTACATACATGATTCTTTTACAATATTTATAATTTTATTTTATTTTTAAAATAGTAATAGTAACTAATTGTGTATTGCTTGATAAATCATTGAGCTGTTGATCCAATTATGTATATTATTACTTGGAGAACATCGAATTAGCCAAAAACAATTCGAGTTTGTTTTTCATTTCATAATCCACAATGACAACAAAGTATGATATATCCATAATGCAGGTCGACCATGACGTGGACCACTTTACTAGCCCGGAAGGGATACCAGGAGTACCCGAAACAAATTTCAACAACCGCCCGAACTCGTTCAAAGTCTTGGCCCCAGCTAGAACTTGTTTGGTATCGTAAAATGCTCCCCTTTATTTTGTTTTTATATTAATTACAGTAACCTTAAGTTGGTCTTAAATTTGATATTTGGAACTTCAGGTGTATTATAGAGTGGAAGAGAAGAACCAAGCCCAGATGGAAATGGAAGGTATTAAAGCCTAAATGCAGTAAAGGTTCTCTATAGAGATGTAGTTTAGTCATAATGGAATTAGTGGCTTTCCTTGTCACTGTAATGAGAATGTCAAAGCAGAATAGTCCTTCAGTACTGGAGATGGATGATGTTGTTGGAAAATAAACATGATTTGTGCCCATATATATTTTGAGCTCACAATCTAGTTGGTCAATTACGAGTCGGCTATGTTTTGTCATTCGGGACCCTCGTTCTGGGATGTTCCAGACCTAGAATGTTCTTGGTAATTTAAAATAACTATGTTCTAGAGATGTCTTAATATTATAATTGTAAAAGAGGTTAGAATGGTATATTATGATATTTTAATAAGTGTGTAGATTTTTCGAAAAGTCCTATAAATATGGGTGGGTGCTCTCCATCATCTTCCAGGTTGTATCCTATAATATGTTCTGTATGCACTCATTTTCATTTTTACGCCAAACAATATGATGTTCTCTCTTTATTAATCCTACATTTTGGAATCTTGCAGGGTTAGTTTTGAATTAGAAGCTGGAGCTGTAGGGCAAACAACTGATTTTAAGGAAGGAAATAGAAAACTTGAGTGGTGCTTAAAGAAGGCAAGTTTTAGTTGTTTATTTATTTTAGTAATTTGTTAATATTTAAAAGTAGTTGTTCTTTCTTATCCTTGTAGATCTCTGGTTGATTATTACTGTTTACACATTATCTACAAGTGTTACCTGACTATATTTCCTTCAATCATGATTTCCTCACAAGTTCAAAACTTCAAACATATGTTGAATATGACAGAAACTCCACACAAGATGAATCTGACAGAAACTCAACACAACAGTTTCCCACAACATATGTTGAATTGTGATCTTAATGTGTGTTTTTAATCAGGACTTATACATCATTCAAGATCCTATAGTTACGTATATATACATTATTATATCACATTTATTAAACCTTGTTTTATCTTTTGCAGTGTACAGGGGCTGTGGACAGGTCTTCATGTGACTAAGTTGTATGTTATGGTGTGGAATGTTTTTATGTAGATAGTTTTGATGTAAAGTGTACTAGCTATATTGGATACTCTACATATTTTTGAGAAGATGTATATATATGGCCTGAGAAATGTAGAATGATAGCTAAAGTGTACTCTATTTTGAGACAATGGAATGTATCCTATTTTGAGACAATGAAATGGAGATTAATGTTACATTTCAATATTTTGTTGTGAATATGGTTCAAAGTGGTGTTTTTCGAATTGAATTGAGCAGTGTTTGGAATGAATAACATGCAGTATAGAGCGTTATAAATGTGATACAAATGACCAATTATAACGCTTTCAAAATGTCCTGACTTCCAACCATATTACATATTCATAACGGTTTTACAAAACTATCCATAACGCTTTCAAAATAAAACGTAGCAGAAATTAAGTCTATTAATGACGTTTTCGGAAGATTTATCTATAACGCTTTGAAAAACATTTATAACACCCGATTTCATAACGCTTGGATGAAGAAAAAAAAGCGTCATGGTTCTTAATTAATGACAGTTTTTAGCCGTCATTAAAGGGTATTTTTGTTGTAGTGACAAAGAAGCTAGTACGCGGTTTACCGGACATTACATTCAAGAAGGATTCGGTATGCAGCCAATGTGAAAGGAACAAAGCTACCAGATCCACATTCAAGTCAGTAAATGCAGTATGTACTACTAGACCTCTACAATTGCTTCATATGGACTTATTTGGTCCTAGCAGAGTTGCTAGCCTCGGAGGTAAACTTTATGCTTTTGTAATTGTAGATGATTTCTCTAGATACACGTGGGTATATTTCTTGACACGCAAGAATGATGCATTATCCGAATTTGTTGCCTTTTGCAAGAAAGTTCAGAATGAAAAAGGTTACATGATCACTCGCATTAGAAGCGATCATGGTGGCGAATTCGAGAATGCTGATTTTGAGCAATTTTATGACACACACGGTTTTATACACGAGTTCTTCTGCCCTAGCACTCCACAACAAAATGGAGTTGTGGAACATAAGAACAGAACTCTAACCGAAATGGCCAGAGTGATGTTAAACCAGTTTAGTCTACCCAAATATTTCTGGGCTGAAGCTGTCAATACAGCTTGCTTTGTTCTCAATAGAGTTCTAATTCGACCCAAATCGAAGAAGACTCCATTTGAGTTATGGTTTGATAGAATTCCTTTAGTTTCTTACTTTAGATTTTTTTGGTTGTAAATGTTATATTCTTAATACAAAAGACAATTTGGGAAAATTTGATGAAAAGGCCGATGAAGGTATATTTTTAGGTTATGCGGCCAAGAGCAAAGGATACAGAGTCTTCAACAAACATACCATGATCATCGAAGAGTCAATCAATGTCACTTTTGATGAATTGAATCAAATGACTATTGATGACAATGACGAAGATACATCTGTACCAAGCTCAACTCCAGCTGATTCTCAACCAAGCTCTGCACTAGCTGAACCTCCTAGAGAAGATCCAGGAACCAGCTACCTTCAGAATCTACCGAAAAGGTTGAAATTTACAGCTGATCATCCAAAGGATTTGATAATTGGTGATATTACCAAGGGAGTAAGTACTCGTACATCCTGTAGAGATATTGTTTCTAGTGTTGCATTTATTTCACAGCTAGAACCCAAAACTATTGATGAAGCATGTAGTGATAGTTTTTGGATAGATGCTATGCAAGAGAAATTAAACCAATTTGAACGAAATCAAGTTTGGGAACTTGTTCCCAAGCCTATTGATCATTCGGTCATTGGCACCCGTTGGGTATTCCGAAATAAACTAAATGAGAATGGTTTAGTGACTCGTAATAAGGCTCGACTCGTAGCTCAAGGATACAATCAAGAAGAAGGTATCGACTACGATGAGACTTATGTCCCAGTTGCGAGATTAGAATCCATTCGCATGTTATGTGCATTTGCATGTTTTCATGATTTCAAACTTTTTCAAATGGATGTCAAGAGTGCTTTTCTAAATGGCTTTATAAAAGAAGAAGTTTTTGTAGCACAACCTCCAGGTTTCACGGATTTCAAAAATCCTGATCATGTTTTCAAGTTGAAGAAAGCTCAATACGGTTTAAAACAAGCCCCTCGTGCTTGGTATGATCGTCTAAGCTCTTTTCTACTTGACAACGGCTTTTCAAAAGGCAAGTTTGACACTACAGTGTTTATTAAGTCTTTTAATGGCAAACTTCTTTTAATTCAAATCTATGTTGATGATATTATATTTGGATCTACTGATGAATCTCTGTGTCAAGAATTTTCTAAGTGTATGCAGAATGAGTTTGAGATGAGCATGATGGGAGAGCTGAAATTCTTTCTCGGATTGCAAATCAAACAAACTGATAATGGGATATTCATAAATCAAGCCAAGTACACAAAAGACTTGCTAAAGAAGTTCGATCTGGACAATGTCAAACCTATTGGCACTCCAATGGCAACTTCAACAAAGCTTGATTCAGATGAACAAGGCAAGCCAGTCGACACACGTAAGTATCGAGGTATGATTAGTAGTTTACTTTATTTAACTGCTAGTCGTCTAGATATAATGTTTAGTGTTTGCCTGTGTGCACGTTTTCAAGCTAACCCAAAGGAATCACATATGTCCGCAGTTAAGCGTATCTTTCGATACCTTAAAGGCACTTCTTCTGTTGGCTTGTGGTATCCCAAAACTAAGTCCTTTGACCTTATTGGTTATTCGAATGCAGATTTTGCTGGATGCAAAGTTGATAGAAAAAGTACAAGTGGCACATGTCATTTCTTAGGAAAAGCTTTAGTCTCTTGGTTTAGTAAAAAGCAAAATTATGTAGCCCTATCAACAACAGAGACTGAGTACATCGCCGCAGGACGTTGTTGTGCTCAGATTTTGTGGATGAAACAAACCCTAGAAGACTATGATTTATTTTACACACATATTCCCATTTTCTGTGATAACACGAGCACTATTAATTTGACTAAGAATTCAGTATGTCACTCTCGTACTAAACATATCGAGATTCGACATCATTTTCTTAGAGATCATCATCAAAATGGAGATATAAACCTTGTGTACATAGATACTGAAAATCAACTAGCTGACATCTTCACTAAACCTCTAGCGGAAGATCGTTTCAATTATTTACGTCGAGAATTAAAAATTTTGGACGTCAATAATATTAATTGATTTTGTTTTATGATTATATATCATTATGCAAAAACTGTGTTAGAGACAAGCCAATAAAGAGTCTGTTTGTCACCACAACTACGGTTGAAGCGAAGCGGTACTTAAGAGTTCCCCGGTGAATCTCCGCCAGCTGGGACAGTACTCCTACAGCTAATCTGAGACAGTCGCTGTGTAACGACATTTTATTCATAAAATAATATTAATTATGTTAATTGAAGGCTAAAATAACTAATCTTTGAATTAAATATTTGAAATGAGACAATGAAAAAGAATGGCCAAAAATTCAACTATGAAGAACCCTAGGCGAATTCGGCCAGAGCTCTGACCGAATTCGGCCCGAGTTCGGTTGAGGGTGTCTGGTTATATATACAGAACCCGAGCAGTCATTCTTATTCATTGCTTCCAAACTATTTCAAACAACAGCAGCAGCCGACCCGAGCATCAAAACCCTACTTCTTCACCACCCTATTCCATCCAATCCAAGTGGTGAAATCTCTCCAAATTTTGGAATCATGCGGAGATCGTCGTTCTCTACGACATATCTTGATCTCGTGAGGTATAACTCCATCTCTCTCCACCTTTCAATTAGTGCAATTTTATTCCCATTTGCACATATGGCACCTAAATTCAATCCATCTAAGAGGAAGAAGACGACCCCTAGTGAGGAAGGGTCATCTTCGCATCCACATACGGATTCCCTCTTCTCGTCGGTCCAAACGAGCGACGGTATGTTCGACGGGTTTTTCTTTCAAACCCTCGACCAAGCCCTACTGTGGTATGGTGATTTTTCTATGCGATCCATATGCACAGGAGCTCCAGTAAAATAGACTGTATTTCCTGATCATCGTCATTTGTTTGAGGCATTAGGGTTACACTTATTTGTTAAAATCTGCTTCCCTGTAGCAACTAATGCCATTAGGTTATTTTATTGCAATCTCATATTAGACACTTTTGATGTGAGCACACGTGTTGGAGGTATTGATATCAATTTCGATGATAGCCTCTTAGCGGAGATCCTTGGTATCCCTAACGAAGGTGAACCGCTAGTCGATATCACTGATTTTGATTTTTCCGAAGGCACGACACTCGAAAGTTTCAAAGCGGAACTCTGTGCACCTGATATAGTACGCTCTGAAAAGTTCAAGGCTAACAACCTGAACTTGCTTAACTATGAATTGCATCGCATCATCTATTCTACTATCCTTCCTAAATCCACTTCAAAGGATGATGTGACCTCTCTTGAGCTGTCCGCCATGTACCACATTCTTAAGGGGATTCCATTTTCTGCCCCTAAGACCATGATTCAGATGATGGGTCGTTGTCGTGCAAGAGATAGAAATCTCTCTTACGCGATGATTCTTCCACACATCTTTCAGCGCTTCGATATCGATTTGTCGACTTGTACTCAGGACCCTGAGCCCAAGTTTCTTCAGTTATCTCGTCGTAGCATGACTGCTACAGCTCCACCTCGTGCTACTCCTACTGCACCTCCTCCACCACCTCATCAGTATGCCATGACATTTGAGGGCATACATCAGCATTTATCTGCTTTGCACGTCTCGATGACGGACATGGCTCGCGAGCGTGAGTTCCGCGATGTCACTCGTTATCAGGCGATGGCAAACTCCTTGGCTGATCTTCGTTTCGTCCAGACTGGTCATTCAGTCGGTTCCATCCCTCGAGCTCCAGCTTTTTCGGGTTACCGCTGTGAGGATGAGGCTGTCCATGTCTACTTTCAGCCAGGTAACGCCTATGATTGGTACCGTTCTGATCGTGCACCTCGTGATTACGTTGGTGAGTTCTATGCTGGCGCCCCTACTCATCCTTCTGGCGCTGGTACTTCTGGTGCTGGTCCTTCAAGACATGCTGGTAGAGCTGATGTTGATGTTGACGAGGATAGTGATGAGGAGATGTGATTTGATTTTTTAGTGACATTTTATTGTACACTTGGAAATGCTCCGACATTCCAAGTTTTTATCATTACTTTTTAGTTATTATCAGCACTTTGTAGTTTGCTCAGTACTATTTTTATTCATGGACATGTTTATGGTGTTTCAGTTATGGCATTTTAGTTTATTTCAGCACTTTGTTTTAATTCTTAGCACTATCTCTTTATACTGCTTCTTCATTACAAACTGCCTGTGAAATAGCATGCCTGAGATTTTTTTTACGTCTTTGAAACAATACATGCCTGTAATGTGTCACGACCCGGTCCCCAAATACTTGGGTCGAATCGGATCATGCCCAGCCTGCACCGTTGATGAGACGGCGGCAGTAAGCTGTAATCCATATTGCAGGTCATTTCAACAACAAATTTAAATTTCAAAGTTGCCACAACATTTAATTTACGATAATAAAAACTTGTCTTTCAATACAAGGTTCATAAACTGGAAATAAAGAAACAACTAAACTCTCAACTAATGTAGCATCTATGGAGACGCCACAACATCATCATCAGCTGGGAGTACCGCCGGGTACAAGTCAGGATCATAATAGCTATTGATCATCATCTCCAGATCCTCAGTAATACCTAAAATGTTATCTCCAGTCAGGAGGGAGCAAAGTACAATTCATGCAAACTTTTAACAATTAAAATGACAATTAAAATCATGCATTTTTAAACAATTTAAAGATGAGCAGTTTTTGAAATAGTATAGTACAGTGATGTGAATAGGTAATGATTATGACCGGTTTGGGTTACAATAGTATCCTAACGATACGGTATGGCTTGTCCCCGTGTGAAGAGGGGAAAGCTAACACATTCATTATCCTAAGTTTGGATTTGGTCATATCCACTACTCTACTCCCCCAGTCCCCAACAGTACGATCAATGCTCCCGAAGGAGTTCGTGTGTAACAGTGGTTTAAACTTGCAATGAAACAATTGTGAAAATAATTGTAAAATCTACATAAATGTACTTGCCTCAAAATGATTTGACTGGAAAGGTCGGTACTTCGGGATAGAAAATCAGAACCTTCCTCGAAACCCTACATTCGAAAATTGTCTCAGAAATTAACGTTGCTAGAGCTACTGTACTAGTTGAAATCTCTAGTTGTTCCCTAGTCAAATTTTTATCTTGTTTAACTAACACAACCAAAAATCACAAACAATCGCGATTAACTAGTGAGTTGTACTTAATTATGAAGGAAAACTAAATTTCATTTAATTTCAGAAATCTTTGCGTTTACCGATTATTTTAACAAAACTTGGTATTTATCATATTTATAAAACTAAAATTTTCCTTTAAGTGAAAAATACGAGAATCACCATTTAAATGATACAACTTAAATTTCTAGGTGACAAAACTTTATTAAATATTACAATTTAGAATTCTACGTGATAAAACAATCATTTATTTTCTTTTGATAAAATAATTAATTATTATATCCTATTACGCATCCATTACAAAACTAGAAAATAAATTCCAGAAAACAAAATAAAATACTAAGCTATTACAGTTGCACACAGCCAACTACACATAACTGGGCTTATGCCCTTACAGACCATTTTACATGAATTGAAATAAGAAGAAACATTTGTTAGCTCCTAAAATTTAATTACAAAAATAAATAAATAAATAAATAATTTCGAGTCTCAGACTTTGGTCCAATCGTCATAATGGCTAATGCCTCAACGTCCGGGCAAAACCGGTTTCGTTTGCACTTAGCCAGAGCCCATTGACCAATACGGTCGTCGCCCAATAAAATAATATTTTATTCGAAATCATTTTTAAAAAAAATCATAATTAGGTTTTATAAAAATTTCGGCAGCACTTCCTCTATTTTTGGTCGACCCAAAACTGGGAAAGTGTTCCGTAATTTTCCTGCAAATAATAAATCCCAAACCAGGGAAACCCAAATATATATATAATTTATACTCAGAGAATACGTTCCCGAGATGAATTCGGAAAACCCGAAGTATATCGGAAATCCCGAAAACTAATCCAGGAACACCACAACACCAAAAATTCAAATTATCTCAACAGAACCATAAAGCCAGAACATCGGAAAATCCACAGAACCAAGAACTAACAATTAGGAAAAATCCGAATCAAGCTAAAAGTTCACAGAAACTTTTCCGAAAGTTTCTCGGAAATTCCGAACCATTAGAATACTAAAACCACAGAGCAAAACAAATGGTTCCGAAATTTCCGAAACCAAAACGTAACAAAAATCCGAATTCCCAAAGAGAATTCAAGGACCAATCATCACAGACACGTTGGGAGGGACGAACTACTGTGATTAACAGAGATTACCCCAAACGACGGAATCCGAAGGGTTGCCTCGGACTCGAAACGGTGCTGGACCGGGCACGGACAGTTGGATCGGGAACCACGGAACTACGCTGGACAGCAAGCCGGGCACGAAAACCACGGACAGCGGAAACCGGAGAACAGATTTGAACAGTCGGGTGGTGCACGGGAGCGCACGGGGACAGCGGGCTGCGGGGGTCGCCGAGCCACGCGGGGTCGGTCGGCCGGGAACGGCGGGTTCGCCGGGGACAGCAGCGGCGGCTGGGTCGGGCCGGCTGGAGGGCGGCGCCAAAAGGAGCTGGAGGCGCTGGAGGGGGTCGGGTCGCCGAGGGGAGGCGGAGCTCCGGCGGTGGCTCGGGTCTCCAGAAATGGGTTAGGGCTAAGATTTGGGGTAGGGGAAGATGGGAAGAAGAGATGGTAATGGGAAGAGTATGGGGAGGAGGGTGATTATATAGGAAATGAGAGGTTGGGGGTTACCGGAGGAAGAATCCGAAAGGGCGGCCGGTCGGAAGTTGGAGTGTCGCCGACGGTTCCACGAAGAAGAAGGGGTCGGCTCCAGAGTTAAGAGAGAAAGCTAACAGTAAGATTAATTGCTCTTAATGAAAAGAGTTGGAAAGGAAAATATTCCATTCCATTCAAATGGGATAAAGTTGAGAGTGAGCTGAGTGCTCAGTGAGTTAAGAAAGAATTTAATGAGGATTAAAAAGTGGAAAGGAAAATCCATTCTTAATAAATTTAACTTTTGATTTTTATTTTTTTTTATACGAAACCGAGTTCGGTTTCGGAAACTGATCCGAATCGGGTTCGAAACTTGGGAACGGGAATAGGCGCGGGTTCGGGACAGTCAAGCCAAAAATCCAATTATTTATTTTTGAAAATACATTTCATAAATTCACTAATTAATTACTAATAATATTTTAGCAAAATTTTAATTAACAAAATCACAATTAATTTAAAAAATGAAATCGGAAAATTGCGGGTTTCACAACCTTCCCTTCTTAGAAAATTTCGTCCTCGAAATTTAAAAGTTGGGTAGGATAGGATAGACTTACTACAATCAAACAAGTACGGTACTACGTCCGTAACTCGGGTTCAAATAAGAATTTCCAAAGCAGTCGTGGATGAGACAGTTTAGGGACGATTTTCATTTATGATATCATCCATGCAGAAAAATACAAAAGCGAACCAAAGTATATGAGGTTGATCAGACCATCACTGCACCGGTTCTGATTAGACAATATATTAATGGAGGCCTCCAATAAGATAATGTCATGATCAAGCTTGAAAAAGGAATAGCTCGCAAAACTAGGCTAACAAGCATAATGTCAAATTTGAAAATGAAACAGATGAGTATGGAAAGAAATAGGAATAATGATTCAACTTTGCCTGATCTTCATCTCACCTCTGACTATGCTTGTTACTGGTTTCTCTGACACTGCCTTCTTCTACAAATTCCAGTGGTTGACAACTGTTGTCTGCCCAGTGCTTCTGTCTATCATAGCTTGTCTCTGATCATCTTCACTTCCTCTGCTGCGCCAGTTACTCTCTCTGGATCTAACAGTATTCTTTCTTCTACATCGTCCTATGCAAGTTATGTACGAAAACTACATCCAAAACTTCAATGATGTTGTACTGATGCTAACTGGGTATTTATTGTAAGAAAACTCTACCAAAGATAATTGATCTTTCCAAGATCCTCCAGATTCCAGGAGGCAAGATTCTTCAGCATGTCTTCAAACGTCTAGATTGACTTCTTTGATTGTCTGTCAGTTGGAACTTCATGAATCGGGTAGATGTGTCTCTTGCACATTGCCGCCAACTCTTTCGTGAATAAAGCAACTTCATAATGAACTGACTTGGCCAGTCAGTCCACAAAATCCAATTGATGATCTTCCCTCCTTAGGAACAAAGTAATCCTAACACAAGGTCCATTTATGTGTTCCTACTTCTTCTCCGAAATATCCAGCGTCTGCAGGAATCTTGCTAATTTCCACATGTTGACAGAATACCTAACCTCATTCTTGGAATTTGTCCTTCTTTATTACATAACACCATTTAATGGTACACACATCTCGATACATCTGGTTAGAGTGTGTGGAATACTGCGCTTCTTAGTTCACCAGAAGGTATACAACCTCGTACCATTCTTCAAAAGTTCCATCGTTGGCAATAAAGAAACTCCCAAATGTTCCTGCCAACACTTGATCTCTAAGTTTACAAGTGCCTTGTCTTGAAACTGCGTCTTCTTGACTTTGTTCTTCAGACTCGAGCTCACTTGCAGCTTTATTGACACTGAATCAGCATCTAGTTCCATCCTTCTATCTTCAGACAGTATGCTCTCCAGCCCAACTTCCTGATGTCTAGGTGCCGCTTCTTGGTCAAACCATCGATATCAGCTTCAATCGTCTTCGTTTACCCAATATTCCGCTCTTTCTGAGTAGAAATATATTTCAGACTTTTATAGTCCGTATATAATTTTACTCCCTTTCCATAATAATTCCATAGCCTTAAAGCAAGTATACTTACAACAAGTTCTGAATTATGTGTGGGATAGTTCTTCTCATGAGTCCGTAATTGCCTAGATATGTAGACAATTATTTTCCCATGTTGTTGAAGAATACAACCCAGTCTTTTTCCTGAGACATCTCTGTAGATGGTGAAACCACCGGATCCTGAGGGTAGCGCAAGGATTGGTAAGCTTCTTCTACAGCTTCTTAAATGCGTCCAGACAAACTCTTCATTCTTTCGAGTCAGCTTCATCATCGACTCAGCAATCTTGGCGAATTCCTACACAGATTCCAGTAGTATCCCATCAAGTCCAAGAAACCATTGAACTTAGATATATGACTTCTCCACAGCGACTATCTATCTAGAGTCTATCAAATTTTCTTCTCTTGTGACATTATGGCAAAAACCACATTGTCTAAGAAAATTCATGTCTTGATAGCTTACCAAAAACTTCTTCAAAGTTCCTAGAAATTTCTCAGATGCTCTTCATGTTCTTCTTCAGTCCTTGAGTATATCAGATTTTTGTTATCTAAAGAAAAGACAACAAACTGATTCAATTACTCATAAAAAGACTCTGTTCATGAGATTCATGAACACAACATGAGTATTCATCATTCCAAGAGACATGATCCAAAAATTCAACTACCAGTATTTGGTGTTGAATGTCGTCTTGAGAATGTACTCCTTCATGATCTTAATCTGATGGTAGTTAGTTCTTAAGTTAAACTCCGAAAACCCTTAAGTTCACTCAACTTGGATAGATCATCAGTCGAGAAAAAGTAATTTCTTCAGTGCCCTGATAGTCTACTCTCATCCATATTGTTTTATCCTTCTTGGATACAAACAAGACTGATGCTTCTTAGAGTGAAGCTCCGTCTTATATGAAACCCAACACCTTTAGTCCATTGATCTAATCCTTCATTTCCTTGGCTTCCTTCAGGTCGATTCTATAGTATCACTTAGTCATAGGGAAGGAGCTAGGTACTAGGTTAATGGAATATTTCTATGCATAGGGTAATCCAGAAACTATTAGGGAAAACTTCTATCATGAAGATGTAACTAAGATTTTTATTCATATAAGAGAATTACAACAAAACTCTCATAATTGATCTAGGGACATCTTGTTACAGCTTCTTAATAGATAATACTACTCAGCAGTCCTAAGTACTATTCTTCATGGTTCTGGTTCTTGCTTGGGCATCTCCATTTTCTTCCTCTTCTATGATCCTTGATTCTGCTTCATCCCTTCCTACGGTCTGTTGGATAGAGTCCTGAGGTTGTGGCATAATAGACGCTCCGATACGATGATAAGATAAGAGGCAGTCCTTAACTTGATGTTCAGCAGATCCACACACCAAACATTGCCTTAATCTCTTGCGACAAATGTTGGCTTGGTGACCAGGTCTCTTACAGTAGGCACAAGCCAAAAGCTTCTTGCAATATGGTTGTCGGACAGGGCCCAAATATCTTCTATTCTCATGGGTATCCCTCCTAGGACGAGGTTCCGCTCCAACTTGGTTTAAAATGGCTAAGGTTGCGTCGTTGATATTCTTCATGACTTCTCTCGAGATATCCATCTGTTCAGCTTGAATCTTCTGATACTCTAGGATTTCTTGAAATAGAGCAACCATCTGAGAGGTGTTCTCTGGTACTGGTGAAGCAACATGAGTGGGTACTTCCTCAAAGAAAAGTAACCCAGTTAGAGGAGAGGTAGGATTTGCCAGTGTGGGGAAAACTTCACTGGATGATTGGTGAGGATGATCAATCAGCTGGTTGGGTGAAAAGCTCTGACTTGACTGAAGAGGCGGGGTTCGATCCGGAGATGATACCACATCGCCAACAGAGTTGGTTTTGTCAGTGGTCATTCTCTGAAAGGTTTAGGATGCAAGCATAAGCAAGGTAACCTACCAGTCTATAATAAAAATATTTATCATATATAAATCGGTCCTATGTTGTGGCAATTTTGATGTTCTAGTGTTCCTAATTGTTTCTAGTTTTCCTAAATTGTTGATTTAGTTGACCTGCATGGGCCACCACTAAAAATATGTCACGACCCGGTCCCCAAATACTTGGGTCGAATCGGATCATGCCCAGCCTGCACCGTTGATGAGACGGCGGCAGTAAGCTGTAATCCATATTGCAGGTCATTTCAACAACAAATTTAAATTTCAAAGTTGCCACAACATTTAATTTACGATAATAAAAACTTGTCTTTCAATACAAGGTTCATAAACTGGAAATAAAGAAACAACTAAACTCTCAACTAATGTAGCATCTATGGAGACGCCACAACATCATCATCAGCTGGGAGTACCGCCGGGTACAAGTCAGGATCATAATAGCTATTGATCATCATCTCCAGATCCTCAGTAATACCTAAAATGTTATCTCCAGTCAGGAGGGAGCAAAGTACAATTCATGCAAACTTTTAACAATTAAAATGACAATTAAAATCATGCATTTTTAAACAATTTAAAGATGAGCAGTTTTTGAAATAGTACAGTACAGTGATGTGAATAGGTAATGAATATGACCGGTTTGGATTACAATAGTATCCTAACGATACGGTATGGCTTGTCCCCGTGTGAAGAGGGGAAAGCTAACACATTCATTATCCTAAGTTTGGATTTGGTCATATCCACTACTCTACTCCCCCAGTCCCCAACAGTACGATCAATGCTCCCGAAGGAGTTCGTGTGTAACAGTGGTTTAAACTTGCAATGAAACAATTGTGAAAATAATTGTAAAATCTACATAAATGTACTTGCCTCAAAATGATTTGACTGGAAAGGTCGGTACTTCGGGATAGAAAATCAGAACCTTCCTCGAAACCCTACATTCGGAAATTGTCTCAGAAATTAACGTTGCTAGAGCTACTGTACTAGTTGAAATCTCTAGTTGTTCCCTAGTCAAATTTTTATCTTGTTTAACTAACACAACCAAAAATCACAAACAATCGCGATTAACTAGTGAGTTGTACTTAATTATGAAGGAAAACTAAATTTCATTTAATTTCAGAAATCTTTGCGTTTACCGATTATTTTAACAAAACTTGGTATTTATCATATTTATAAAACTAAAATTTTCCTTTAAGTGAAAAATACGAGAATCACCATTTAAATGATACAACTTAAATTTCTAGGTGACAAAACTTTATTAAATATTACAATTTAGAATTCTACGTGATAAAACAATCATTTATTTTCTTTTGATAAAATAATTAATTATTATATCCTATTACGCATCCATTACAAAACTAGAAAATAAATTCCAGAAAACAAAATAAAATACTAAGCTATTACAGTTGCACACAGCCAACTACACATAACTGGGCTTATGCCCTTACAGACCATTTTACATGAATTGAAATAAGAAGAAACATTTGTTAGCTCCTAAAATTTAATTACAAAAATAAATAAATAAATAAATAATTTCGAGTCTCAGACTTTGGTCCAATCGTCATAATGGCTAATGCCTCAACGTCCGGGCAAAACCGGTTTCGTTTGCACTTAGCCAGAGCCCATTGACCAATACGGTCGTCGCCCAATAAAATAATATTTTATTCGAAATCATTTTAAAAAAAAATCATAATTAGGTTTTATAAAAATTTCGGCAGCACTTCCTCTATTTTTGGTCGACCCAAAACTGGGAAAGTGTTCCGTAATTTTCCTGCAAATAATAAATCCCAAACCAGGGAAACCCAAATATATATATAATTTATACTCAGAGAATACGTTCCCGAGATGAATTCGGAAAACCCGAAGTATATCGGAAATCCCGAAAACTAATCCAGGAACACCACAACACCAAAAATTCAAATTATCTCAACAGAACCATAAAGCCAGAACATCGGAAAATCCACAGAACCAAGAACTAACAATTAGGAAAAATCCGAATCAAGCTAAAAGTTCACAGAAACTTTTCCGAAAGTTTCTCGGAAATTCCGAACCATTAGAATACTAAAACCACAGAGCAAAACAAATGGTTCCGAAATTTCCGAAACCAAAACGTAACAAAAATCCGAATTCCCAAAGAGAATTCAAGGACCAATCATCACGGACACGTTGGGAGGGACGAACTACTGTGATTAACAGAGATTACCCCAAACGACGGAATCCGAAGGGTTGCCTCGGACTCGAAACGGTGCTGGACCGGGCACGGACAGTTGGATCGGGAACCACGGAACTACGCTGGACAGCAAGCCGGGCACGAAAACCACGGACAGCGGAAACCGGAGAACAGATTTGAACAGTCGGGTGGTGCACGGGAGCGCACGGGGACAGCGGGCTGCGGGGGTCGCCGAGCCACGCGGGGTCGGTCGGCCGGGAACGGCGGGTTCGCCGGGGACAGCAGCGGCGGCTGGGTCGGGCCGGCTGGAGGGCGGCGCCAAAAGGAGCTGGAGGCGCTGGAGGGGGTCGGGTCGCCGAGGGGAGGCGGAGCTCCGGCGGTGGCTCGGGTCTCCAGAAATGGGTTAGGGCTAAGATTTGGGGTAGGGGAAGATGGGAAGAAGAGATGGTAATGGGAAGAGTATGGGGAGGAGGGTGATTATATAGGAAATGAGAGGTTGGGGGTTACCGGAGGAAGAATCCGAAAGGGCGGCCGGTCGGAAGTTGGAGTGTCGCCGACGGTTCCACGAAGAAGAAGGGGTCGGCTCCAGAGTTAAGAGAGAAAGCTAACAGTAAGATTAATTGCTCTTAATGAAAAGAGTTGGAAAGGAAAATATTCCATTCCATTCAAATGGGATAAAGTTGAGAGTGAGCTGAGTGCTCAGTGAGTTAAGAAAGAATTTAATGAGGATTAAAAAGTGGAAAGGAAAATCCATTCTTAATAAATTTAACTTTTGATTTTTTTTTTTTTTATACGAAACCGAGTTCGGTTTCGGAAACTGATCCGAATCGGGTTCGAAACTTGGGAACGGGAATAGGCGCGGGTTCGGGACAGTCAAGCCAAAAATCCAATTATTTATTTTTGAAAATACATTTCATAAATTCACTAATTAATTACTAATAATATTTTAGCAAAATTTTAATTAACAAAATCACAATTAATTTAAAAAATGAAATCGGAAAATTGCGGGTTTCACATAATGATATTTCTCTAATTTGTTACTTATGCCTTATTTCTTTTATATATTTTCTCACTATTTGTTACTTATGCATTGATTGCGGGAGAGCCTTCTCTTTTGGCAATTATTTTGCTAAGTGACAAAGAGGGAGAAAATTAAAGATCTAACAATTCTTTTGAGATAATACAGGATATGAACAATTTCTACTTTTTGATATTTTTGATCAAGCTTAATGTTATATCATTCATAGTTTGTCAATTATCAAAATGGGGGAGATTGTTGGCCCATTGGTCATATGGTCAACCTGATTTTAATAATTGATCAAACTCTATCTGGATATACGAAGCACATCTCGGATTCTTGGACATGATCAAGATTGGCTATCCACTGAATTCAAGACCGAAGATCTGTTTGCCTACTCGAGTCTGTATTTCCTATGCAATGTATTTTTTATTTTATTTGAGTCTAGGAATACGTTGTACACCGAGTCGTACTGGCAAATCGGCTATCCTTAAAAGTGTTCAAAATATTTTTAAAATAACCTCTCAAAAGATTTACAAAAAGATTTTCAAAAATCACCAAAAAAAAATTTCAAAACCCTAACCAAACCCTGACTTAACCCTGACAGAACTCGGCCAGAGTTCGGCCAGAGTTCGGTTGGTGGCCGTTGTGATTTTGAATCCTTGGAACTTGGTCCTCCTGCAGTTACGGATTTGACCGAGATTTGCTCAAAGAGTTCTGCCCGAATTCTGCCCGAATTCTGTCAGAAGTCTGCCTTTGGAACTCCTATAAATAGAGAAGGATTTCGATCATTTCAACTCATTCACTTTCAATCTTCTCTCTATCTAAAGCTTTCAGTCTTCCAAAGAGTTTTCTAGAGCTTTCAATTTCAGATCCCAAGCCAGTTACAATCCTCTAGTCAATTTGCCAGTGCGGTACGGTCTAGAAGTTTCTGAGAGATTGTAATCAGAAGGCTTGATTGAAGAATACCTCTTCATATTTGAAGTTGGACGAGTTCTTCGTATCAAAGCTCGCGTTGTAGAAGTTGCAAGGACTTCGTAAGAAAACTTGCGGTTTTTCCAATAGTGGATTCAACTGGTGGCAAGAGTTCTACCGACTGGATTAGTCCTCAACAGAGGGATACCAGTATACATCGCTGTCTTTGTGTTTGCTCTCTTAACTTTGCCTTTACATTATTTTAATTGTGATTAATATTCTGTGATTGTGCTGCTAACATTTTTTAATTAGCATTATTCCGCTGCCAACTCTATTCACTCCCCCTTAGAGTATTACGCTTTACTATTTCGTTCCTACAATAACACGCTTCATAGCTTTCCAGTGCTCAACGCCTGGATTGCTAGTGAACCGACTCAGCATTCCCACGGCAAAAGCTATGTCAGGCCTTGTGGCAGTAGTAGCGTACATCAAGCTTCCGATGACGCTAGCGTACTCCAACTGCCTGACGCTTTCCCTCGAATTTGGCTCCAGCTTCTGATCACTCCGGTACGGTGTATCAATTATAGGAAGATCTTGAAACCTGTAGCGAGTGAGCATCTTCTCAATATAATGAGATTGTGACAGCGCTATTCCAGTGCCTGTCCGGATGATCTTGAGCCCCAAGATTATGTCGGCATCCCCCAAGTCCTTCATACTGAACTTGGTCGAGAGGAATTTCTATGTCTCTGTGACGCAGCTTAAATCCGTACCTAGGATTAGCATGTCGTCCACGTAAAGACATACGATTACTCCTCTTCCGTCAGCAAACTTCGTATAGACACACTTGTCTGTTTCACTGACCCTGTAGCCATTTGACCTTATCACCTTGTCAAACTTCTCATGCCACATTTTGGGATCTTGTTTCAAACCATACAGAGGCTTCATCAACTTGCAGACTTTGTCTTCCAGACCTCTGACGACAAAACCTTCTGGTTATTGCATGTAGATCTCTTCGGTCTGCTCGCCATTAAGGAATCCCGTTTTTACATCCATCTGATGTATCACCAGCTTGTGTATTGCTGCTAGAGCAATTAACAATCTGATGGTTGTCATCCGAGCTACTGGAGCATAAGTGTCAAAGTAGTCGATTTCCTACTTCTAAGCAAACCCCTTGGCCACTAGCCTGGCCTTGAACTTGTCAATGGTTCCATCTGCTTTCATCTTCTTCTTGAAGATCCATTTGCATCCGATGGGTCTTGCTCCTTCTGGCAGGTCAACCAATACCCATGTGTTGTTGGAGGTGATTGAGTCAATCTCGTTGTCTATCACCTTCTTCCAGAATACAGCATCTCTGGTCTTCATCGCCTCATCATATGTAAGCGAATCTGCTTCCACATGATAGGTGACGAAGTCATCTCCGAAGTCTTTCGGCCTCCTCGTTCGCTTAGTTGACGGCTCAGCGAGTTCTGGTTCAGCTTCTGTCTGCTTTGTACCCTCATCATTCTCCGGAAGATCCGCGAGAACAATATTCTTGTGTTTTGCAAACTTGTCTTCAAAGTATTCAGCATCGCGAGATTCGATGATATGGTTTGACTCGATATCAAGGAATCTCTGAGCATCACTCTTCTCGGCATACCCCAAGAAGATCGCCTTCGTAGTCCTTGTCTCCAGCTTCTGAATCTTCAGATCCGGGAGCTTCACATAAGCCAGACACCCCCACACTCGAAAGACATTCAAGTTAGGTCTGACTTTGAACCAGAGTTCATGAGGAGTTATGTCGTAAGTTGCATATGGCACTCTGTTCAGAATGAACGTTGCCGTTAGTGCAGCTTCTCCCCAGTAGCACTTTGGAAGACCCGCAGTCAACAGCATGGAGTTTATCATCTCTGTCAACGTTCTGTTCTTCCTTTCTGCTACTCCGTTGGATTGAGAAGAGTACGGAGCCGTTGTCTCATTGATGATTCCATGTTCTTTGCAGAATGATAAGAATTCATGAGACCAATACTCCCCGCCTCGATCACACCTTAATCTCTTGAGTTGTTGTCCAGTTTGCCGCTCAGCCTCGGCCCTGAAATCCTTGAACTTCTCGAATGCTTCGTCTTTAGACTTGAGCAAGTAGACGAAAGCATACTTTGAGAAGTCATCGATGAAAGTAATAAAATACTTCATCCCGGCCTTTGTAGAGAATTGTTTGAAGTCACAGATATCTGAGTGAACCAACTCCAGAAGATCTGTGCTTCGATGGACCCTGTGAAAGGGTTTCCTTGTGATCTTCGTCTGAGCACATACTTCGCATTTCTCTACCTTACCCCCACACTTGGAGATAAGTCCTAGACTAGACATTCTGTTAATCCTTTTACAATGAACATGTCCTAGCCTATTATGCCACAACTCAAGAGAATAATCAGAAAAAGTGATTGTATTTATATTATCATGCTCGGTTACAACAAGCTGAATCTTGTACATTCCTTCAGTTTGGAAGGCTTTTTCGAAGAATGTACCCTTCTTGGACATCACCAACTGGCCAGCATTGATGTCCATCCTCAAGCCTGCGTTGCAGAAGACTTCCAGATATCAGGTTCTTAGCAATTACTGGAACATGTTTCACACCTTGAAGCGTCAGAGTGTTTCCCGATGTGAGTTTCAGCTCCACCGTCCCGATCCCCAGTACTTCAGCTTGTGCCTGGTTTGCCATTATGACCTTCTCTGAAGTTGGCTCATAAGAGACGGACCAGTCCTTGTCTGAACATACATGGCATGTCGCACCAGTGTCTATCCACCAGTCCAAGTCAGCCCCCACAGTTGCAACCTGTGCTATCACGACAACTAGATTAGTAATCATGGAAACCTTACTAGGCTCACCTTGTTCTTTGGACTTGGACTTGCATTCGGATTTGTAGTGGCCCTTCTTGCCACAATTGAAGCAAGTCACATGGGACTTGGACTTCTGCTGCTTGAAAGCAGGACCCTTCACTTTTAGATTCGTGAATTCCTTCTTTTTGTGATGAGAAGCAGCCTGCTTCCCCTGGTACTCTCTGGTTTGGACCAGATTAGCCTTCGCCAGTTGCTTGGACAAAGTGTCCATCTTCTGTTGAGAGCGCATCTCGTCCTCAACATGGATCTCTTGCAAGAAATCTTCAAAGCTAATTTCCATCTTCTTTCGATGCATCCTTGCATAGAAGTTGCTCCATTCTGTAGGAAGTTTCGCGACGATCCCTCCAACGACAAACTTGTCGACGAGGGGCATGTTCTCGTCTTCTAGTTTCTGACGCAACTTCAGAAACTCCTTCACTTGGGGCAGCATCGCCTTCTCGTCTTCGAATGTCCACTTATGGTATTTTTCTACCATGAATATTTTAGACCGGTTCTCGTCATCTTCATAGAGCTTTTCCAAGGAGTCCCATATCTCTTTTGCAGATGTCTTCTTGGAGTAGGACTCTGCCAGAGAGTCTTCCATGGAATTGAGTATCAGTAGTTTGCATATACTGTTTTCTCACTTCCACTTCGCTTGCTTGGTCGTAGCAGCGGCCACAGCCGTAGCAGATCTAGTGGTTGGAACGAACGGTTATTCTTCTGACAGCACGTGATCAACATTCACGAGTTGAAGATTTAAAGTGACCATTCGTTTCCATATCTGGAAGTGTTCGCCATCGAATTTCTCCAACTTGTTAAAGCCGGTATCGATAAGCGAAGCACGAGAGTTATCCATCTTCTCAAGAAAACTTTGAGATTGTTAGTGTCGAGGCACAATTTTCGATAGAAATTCTGAAACTGAAACAATTGTAAAGACAACGTTTCAAATGCAACACCTTAAAGAAGATGTGCAACAGAGATCCTGGAGGATTCTGAATTACGAGAATCTAAAAAGATTCTACGTAATACAAAAAAATCTAAAGAGACTTTGTGCAAGCGACTATCGGCAGTAGAGCTTCTAAAAAGAAGTTACTGTAAAAGGCAACAACAGCGATGACAGGCGAGAATGAGATGCTGGGGTGAATGAACCACCGTTGCTCAAAGCTTTATTCGCCCCACACGAGCACGAACAGCTTTCAGGAACCAGGAAGTTCACGAAGAACTTCTGGAACGCTCGTAAGTCAATATTTGAGACTTGAACGGGCTTCCTGGACTTTACAGACTCTCTTAACTCTCTTCTTGATACATCTTTCAAAGGAGGCCAAGGGGCTCTATTTATAAAGTGGAGTTGAGACTTCACCTCTTCTCCTATCCGATGTGGGACTAAAATACCAATACTCAAAAATAGAGTTTGATATTTTAGATCATCCCACAATCAGCATATGCATGCACGAGACATCCTGGAGTCAGTGTCCGAGTCCGAGTCCGCATAACAAAAATTAACTTGCATCCTTGTTGCATTTAATCCTTTTTCCTTCTAGGAAAATACTTCCACATGGCACAAACTTGTGCCCCACTACACGTCATGTGCACACCTCAACACAGGCAATGCATTATATTGAGATACTCACCATTTGGTGTAGCCGATGTGGGACTATCTTTTTTGGTCCAAAGACAAAAACACCAACAATATCTAGTTGTTCATCTCAATAAAATCTAACACGGCCATCAGATTTACATATTTTGCAAGCAAAACCAGAAAAAGATGGAAGTTCAAACATCACATACCGTTCTTAAAACTAAGCAGACTGGTAGTTAAGGAGGGCGATGATAGGCGAAGACTGCATAGAAGGTCTGCGTCATGGTGAGGCATAGGAGGAGCACAGCTGCAATCAGAGAGATGATAGCCCACGGATTCGCAAAGTAGTCGTGCATGAGCCCCGCCCTCCACTTGTGGCGCTCGATGTTGGAATACGCCACCACGTCCCGGAACAGCTCGCGGTGGTGGTGCTCCTCGTAGTCCAGATACGCGCCCCGGCAGAGGTTGTTGAAGAGCTCGGCCACCTCCTGGTCCTGGCCGAGCTTGCTCTCGACGACGTGCTCGCCCTTGAGCATGGCGACGTCCGCCGCCGTGTCGATCAGGCCTTTCATGAGCGTCGCGTGGCTGGTGAAGTAGCTCTCCGAAGCCGGACAACACTGCTCGAAGGCTATTAGGTTGCGGAACTGGGAGATGGTAGCCTCCTGGATCGGCAGCATCGGGATCTCCATGACGCCGGCCTCTTTGTCAAACCTGACATCCAAGAAGCTCGCCGCGTCCTTCCTCCTCCTAAATTTAACTCCGGAGTCCTGGAGGTGGGTGGCGGTGCGGATCCATCTCGGCGCTCTGGACGGCGTTTCTTCGGAACAGCTTCCGCAGGATCCGCAGCAGTTCAGTGGCATCTGACAGTTAAGGAAACAAGAAAGAAGCCACAGTAACGGAGCAGCAGCAATGCTCTCCATCCTTTTTATCGACGTGCTAATCGCGGCGTGCCCGCAGCAACGACGGCCGCCGCCAGGCGGATCCCTGCCGCCCGTAGGGCGGATGGACGCATGGAGCACATGGAGTAGGTGATGATGTACACTTCCGAGACCATTCGACACTTCCGGCAGAGTCTCCAACTTGTTTCGAGTGACGTAGGATACAACTAGATTCGTGAGAGTGACCGAGGAGCCGTCGCCATGGAGGCCGGCGAGGATCGGGATGTCGGACGAATCGAACAGCAGCTCGAGGACGGGGAAGGGTATCTGGTTCTCCAGCAGCAGCAGGTCGCTCCGCAAGAGCGGGAGGTTCCACCTCACGTCGCTGAGATGCCTCTCGTTGTCGCCGGTGTAGGCATTGACGAGGAACTCGAGGAGGAAGCAGCCGTCCAGCACCATCATCTCGACGAAGGCGCTGTCGTCGGGTTCGACCGGCTCCGAGTAGTAGCTCCTCGCCTCCGTCCTGACTTCATTTACCCTGCTGATGTAATTCTGAAGCTTGTTCTTTTCGGGACTCCGGCGGAGGAGCAGCCGGAGGTATCGCCACTTCAACGGCTCCATCGGCTTGAGAGCGTCGTCGTTGTGATGGAGCGGGCCGATGGCGACGATCTGCGGGTCGTAGTATTTTTTGTGCTCTTTTCGAACCGAATGGAATACTCTATAAATGGTACACAACTCTTTCCTCTTGGGTTTCTTGCCCAAGGTCTGAAGACTTCTATTCATGGACATCTCTAGTTCTTCCACATCTATGGTCACCATTGAACTTCCACTGTCTATGTCTGCCATTCTCTCTCTCTCCTCTTCCGAGATCAAGAAAGGCTAACTGTGGTTTAATTCAGTGTAATGTGTTCTTAAGAACCTGTTACCAAATAGAATTTTAGCAAATTGAGTTTTAACCATAGTATCATAAACACTAGGACACTGCTATTTTGTCCGAATCGTGACCATCAATTGGTCCGCCACTATGTATCGACCTCTCATTGGTCTCCGCTTTAGATTTTTAAGAAGTGGAATTTGCTACTAGCAGGGGGGCCAATGGGAACTACAGGCCAATTGGCGGTCATGAAACCTGCGAAAAAAAATATCGTAAACATTAAGAGGGGTGTTTTTTTTTTTCCCACTTAAAGTGAATTTCACTTGTTCTGTGGAGGACCTCACTTATAATTGAAAAAAAATATCGTAAACATTAATAAGTCCATTTTTGACTAAAACATAATACAGAACTAGTAAGGGATCAAATATCTAAAGAGAGCTCTCCTCAAACATGGAAGATTCAAATGAGAGAGAGAGAGAGAGAGAGATAGAGAGAGAGAGAGAGAGAGAGTCATACCTGAAGATGGATGAAGGAGCTCTGCTCAGGAGCTGAACCACTGCAGTGATACCTCCACAATCATTGAGCCAAAGTGTTGGGCAACAAGTTGCTTTACATATCATTCATTGGGGACGCATAAAAATAAAGTAGACGTAAGTAGGTCCGAGCATGTATTCTGTTTTGAACCGATAATCGAACCGAATAAGAACCGGTCTAGTTTGGAAAAAATGCAATATGATTTTAGAAATACTAAAATTACTAATTTGATTTTGAATTTCGATACAAAATCGAATAAAATTTATATAATTATATAATTAGTCGCAATTTTATGTATATTTTATGATAAAAAATATGTATGTTTTGAAAATAGTAATTCTACATGTGTTTTAAATTTCAACTTTGATACTTTAATAACTAGTCCAATTTTGGGTCTAATTTTAAATACAACAAACGTATATACACAACAATTATTTTTTGATATAATAGATCTGGTCCATTAAACAATAAAAATAGTCAAATCGAACAAATCGAATAAACCTAATAAATTGAATGGATTGTCGGTTTATTCGATTTGTTCAATTTTGACTATTTTTGTTCAATTTTATGTATGCCATAATTCGATTATGACTTAATTTCGATTCGATTTCGGTTTTTGTTTTCTAGAAATTCAATTTTTACTACTTTTATTCGGTTGAAATCGAATTAACCGAAGTTGTTCACCTCTAGATGTAAGGACATTCATTCAACAAGAAATGATGTATAAAAAAACAGTGAAATGTGTACCATGGTAAAATACTTCACTTCTGGTGTAGTGATGGAAAACCAGGCCTGACCCATTCTCCTTTGTGATAAGCATGCATAGTGGTCCATAGTATGGAACAAAGAATCCAAGAAATTAGGTACGTCCAAAAAAAAATCTATTTCACTGTCACAACACTGAGTAATCTCAATTCTGCAGCGCACAAATGCCCATAATCATGTATCAAATTTCGAAACCTTTGTTTTCTGTTAAACGGAACATTAAAATAGATTATCCTCATAGAGATATTCGATAGTGAATGTAAGAGAAATGTAGCCCTTCCCAATTTTCCTAACATCTCAACTAGGGCCGGCCCAGAGATAATTGGAGTACGAGATGAAATTTTCAAAATAAGTCCCCAAACATAATGTAAAAAATATATATATAAATATAACAAAAATTTATTATAACCAAAATTTGAATTAAGGACCTGTAAAGTAAAAGTCGAACATTATAACCACTACACCACAATATTATTTTATTAAGAATGACACATGATACCATAGGCGGATCCAAGGCAAAGGCTGGGGTGGGCTAGCCCACCCCAAAAGAAAAATTGCCCTTTTTTCATATGTATTTTTTCTGTTGGTATTTTTTTGTGAGTTTGTCTATACCTAGCCCACCCTAATTCACTCCAGTCCAACCCAATTCAAAATTTTGGCTCTGCCTTTCGTCTGGGGGGACCTGGACCGTTGTCCGACCTGCCCCGAGCCAAGGCTGCCTTGAGCCCAACCAATGCGACCACTTGCTGCTAGTGTGACTAGTGTCTTTAGGCCGCCCATTATCGTTCCTGGTCACTCAAAAAGCAGGCTTCATTCAACATAGAAACATCTACGTAGTGTCCCTTCTTGCTGATAGTATTCAGCAGGCAGTTCCTTCTTGTTCCTTGATACTAGGAATCCTGCATAATATTACAATTACACTATAAGCGTAGATGTAGAATAACGAAGTTGTTGTTAAAGAAAGAAAGCTACAGCAAAAAAAAAAAAAAGAAACAACAACATGCACTTTCACATGTTTGCAGAACCAGCTTATCGTTATCGACATCCTTACTGCTTGCAAAATTATTTGCCCTTCGGTGTCTTAACGAAGGGAGGTTGTGTCTCCAAGCTGACAACATTCTTGTGCATAGTAAAGTGGTAATTCTACAAATAAAGCGGAATACAATTGATGTTCCAAAAGTATGGGTACAAAATACATATGTTTTCGTAGCCCCCAAAAATCCGTGGCAAACTCATTTTTTCTTCAATTTTGCACCAGAAGTATTAAGGTTGCGTTTTGTTTACCATAATGTAATCGTAATCGCAATGGAATTGAGTTTGAAATGTAATTGAGTTTGTAATGTAACGGAGTTACAGTTACATTATCATGTTTGGTTGGAACATTAATAAAACCATGTAATGTAATATCAATTAATTCAAATGTTTGGTTTAACAAGCAACGTAATGGTGTCACACCCCGCTCCCAGAATATGGTGAGCCGAGTACGTAACATCATCCCCAGATTACGCGACATACGAATACTCCAGTACCCATATTTACGATTATCGTCCGTAAGGTTCTAGAATAGGTTATCACAGGTTATAACTTCCATAATAAAATCAATATCATTCTAAAAGTGACCTTCTACGCTATAAATAGAAAATTAGGCTTTTCTATCCAGTACAACAATTAATCCTAAATATAATTATATATATAATATAAATGTATACTTGTATTTACAATAAAGAGAGAGTATTTGATTCTAACATAATTGCCTTCAAAAGGAAAATCATGTTCTTGTTCTCCAGCTTCTTTTTAACGTGCCGTAGCGGTTCCTTGGAAGTATATCTACAAATCTAGTGAACAAAACTAGGTCGTCAAACGACATGCAAGCCCTTAGTCAAGGACGAGGAAAATAAAATAAATAAGTTGAGAATCTTTGAGATAATCATATTCTCAAAACTCCAAAGTAAACGAACTGATAAATTGATTCAAAAGGATTATAGTGATAACTTAAAATATGACTCTGACTATATTCTATTCCAGTGAATTCTTCGGTGTTATTCCTACGACTAGACCTTAATAATTCATAAATAAAAATTACGATCACAACAACCTAAATTTACTACCACAATCATAGTCAATTTGCCTATATGATGCAGATACAATTTGGAGAACAACTTTGAATAACCACAACAACTAGTTTTTCAACAATAATCTCGTGACCAGGGATCAGGCTGTGGCAGAGTTGGCACGGTGCTTAGATTTTGGGCCTTTCACATCTTGAGAAAATGAGCATCAATTACCCTAATCGAACTTTTTAATCGAATTAGATAGGAAATATCATAACCCTATTCGATCTTTCAATTGAATTAGGTAGAAAATATTATAACAGGATAGTGAGCTAAGCCTCACACACTCAATTCGAAAGGCCTTACGAAAGAGCTAACTACTGATCAGCTTTTGTTGTTATTATATTGCGAAAGTTCAAAGGTGGTATTTATGCTGTTCTCGCCCGCCCAATACTTTGTCACGTCCCAGTCACAAAATATACGGGACCAAGCCACTTGGCAATGGCCAGCTACGCATTCAAGCGGACTCCAGTCCAACTTGAATACGTATAAGCTGTCATGTGTCCAAGTATCCATAGTATATATCCACAATTCTACTAAACTACTAAGAAAACAAGATATATAATACTACAAAAAGATGATAAGAAGGCATCAACTGACGATACCTGAAAGAGTAATCCGAAGAAGTAAACTCTCATATCCTATGTCAGATCTCAGCATATACCTGGAAGAAAATCAGGTCCTCAGCGGGACGTAGCAAAGTACATAATATACATGCCGAAATAAAGTACATTAAGTAACATGTAAAGGGAGTAAACATATGATCCAAGAACGGGTAATAAAAAAATAGTCAGATGATCAGTACCTCTACTACTAAGCATACTATCTAGTCTGTGTGAAATGCACTTGAGGACAACGATCGACAGAGATGCTGACTCTAAGGGGTACATGTGCAGTGGCGTGAGTCACCAGCTGCAGCAACATCACTAACTAAGATACAGTGTGTCACGCCCCGCTCCCGTAGGAGCGATCGTCCTCGCTAAGGCGTGATGCCGCACGAGCCTAGATTGCTCTCGTGCAAGGCAATTCCATAACGGCCGATTACATCGGCGGCGACGGGGTCGTCGCACAGAAGTCCCAAGCAGAAACATTGAATACATTGCAGCGGAATTTAAAGAAGAACACATGAACACTAGTCATTCAAAAGAATCTCTTTATTGATATTGAATACAAGATTACATTTGGGGGCGCAAGGCCGAATTACAATGTCTCTCGTGCTCACTTTCCTCTCATTTACAAGTCACTCTGCTCTCTCTCATCTCTCAATACAATACTTGAATCCAACGGAAGCTTCGGAGGGCGATGTCCATACATTATGTCCTGTATAAGTCTTCAGATAACGCGGCCGCATGCTTCGACTTTTGCCAAGGAACTCCGTGCCTCGACGCATCCAAGCGAGCTCCGCGCCACGAGCTTCTACCTGTGCCTGCACATGAAACACTATGTGGGTGTCAGTACCACTGTACTGGTGGAGTGAGCTTCTCGCCCACCCATACAAAACCTACACGTTTCATTTACTTTGTGCAACATAAACCCTTTTTACGATTGTCTTTCTATTCTTGCCTTAGGATCAGTTTTAGGACCGGCGCCTTAGCACAACTTGTGTATCGGAACCATCCCGTGCTTGCAATGTCAACGTTAACTCATACTTTGTCTCTAGACTACTCCTCGTGCCAACAACGTTAACCTATCAAGTCGTGTTTGCCTTACGGCCATAATCAGAGACGCAACTACACGAAAGACTCCATTTCCTTGCCTCTAGATCTTTCTCGTGCTTGCATTGACGACGCACCAACTTATACTTATCTTTCGTGCCAAACTCTGGGACGTAACGACTCGGTCGTGCCATACTCGATTAGTGCTTCAATATCTCCGAGACAGCGCCTCCTCGCTTAGTCTCACATACACTCGTGTTGTGACAACGCGGCCGTGCCTCATATTTCGAGGCCATGCCCAACAACTTAACACTGGACGCTGCATCTCGTGCCGAAGCACGTCGCCTTTGCCGTAGTCAAATCTTAGGCCCAGACATTGTATCTTTTTAACTCATACATATTCAACTCAATCCAAAGGCACCCACGCGGATTGCCGCCCGTGCCGACACATCTATATGAAAGGTCACTGGCCTAACCAGCCATTTTGGACGTAAAACTTACCATGTTAGTTGATAACAATTTATATTGAGTGTTTGATATGGGATTGGCCTAACCAGCCGCCTTGGACGTAGCCTGGTAATACGGGACCCTTGCAACGCAGGTAGCGAGCTCCGATGCAAGTCCCCGTCTTACCTATCGCCTTTCCAGCGTTGCCTATTACCCAGCTCGGCTACAACAGGTTCTTCCTAGGCCGAGTCGGTCCCGTGGCCCCGGGTTGCCGCTCGAAGAACCACCCCTTGTCGACAAGTTGTCCAAGTCCATGATAGGTTAACATGGTGTATTTTAGGATACCGTTGGGGCTTGTTATGTGATCAATTCATTTACTTGGTCGTGCGACTAACCATCGCTTAGACTTAACATTCTTTGAACTCAGGGAACGGCTACTGCATAGCCTTCCAACTCAACTTGAACATAACGTGTTTTCTTGAGTATCGACCGACCGTGGCTAACTTTCCACTGAACCAACCGTGGCTCGTGCCTCTAAACCGACTCGTGTTCTACGCAACGCTATCGCCCAAGTCATAATTCATATGCTGGGCCTTGGGGTCGTGGGACTATTTATCTTGACAACCGCAGAATGAGCGGGACAGCACGTAGAATAACTTAGGTCGACCGGCATAACTTTGCCTAACTCACTCAAGCCTACAACTTAACCCAAGGGACGAGCAAAGGCTATGCCAAGCCTTGCGGGACAGGACCGTGCATGCTTTAGCAAGCATTTGTGCGGACGACGCCTATGACTTAGGCTAACTCTCAGCTTTTGTACCGAAGACCAACTTTCCTTCTCCCAAGCCACGGGACGAAGGACCGAGTGTCATTTTCAAAGCACGTCGTGCACCAACTCTAAGCCGACCGTAGGACGTTTTCCATGTTCTAACTCATTTTGACCCGTTGGGATTATTCCCTTAGCTATGTGGATGCGTAGCTTTTATTATCAAGCCTAACTTGTGCAAGTTGAAAACACGATTTATTATGTGAAGGCAAAGATGAGGAGAGTTCACCGAAACTACCCCACCTGAGCGATGTCTCCAAGCAAGCCGTTGCAAGGCTAAGGCCGAACGCCGTCGGCATTTCGATTCCTCCGATTGACTTAGCGGGACGGGGCACTACAACATACACCACTCAGAACAAGTCTCGTCCTCGAGACTTTCCTGAAGGCAAGCCATCCTATCATTTCTATGGCCAAGACTTAATCGTACGCACACACCTACGCGTTCCTTCGACTCCGAGCCACGCATCGCACTATTATCAATCTTTCCTTTAATACAATTTCAAGATCTCGATACACTCCCATCTTTCAAGCCTTGCTTGAACTCGTCGTATCACTTGGCTGGATCGTGCACGCATTCCAAGCGTCCCCAAAATACATGCATTCAACCAAGCCGCATGATAAAAAATCTGTCATTCTCACTCGAGTCGCATCGTGCACATACCCAAGCGTCCCTGAAATATATGCATGTCAGCCGAGTCTCGTGAGCATGGTTTCCTATATTCGTGATTTCCATGCATGCCAATCCTCAAGATCAATCTTTTCGATTGCTAACACTTGCAACAGGGCGTCTCGCCTAACCGCTAGGCCAATCTTTACGAGGCTAAGTCAATGTCAGGATTGGAATCATAGTTCCCCAACAATAATGCCAATACTGACCCCAATCCTAGGGTCAAACAAAAGTCGATAGTACAGGATTTTTCTACCCAAGCTCGCATCACTCAGATTTCTAAACATCGAGCACGATCACCTATTCGCATCAATGCGTTCGTTGCGCAGAATTCAAATCCGTTCAATCACCAATTCTAACCAATTCATGTATTCGATCACGAGGTCGTCTTGCTCGACAATACGTTGCACCCCAATCTCACGCGAGTCCGATTATCCACGGCGGTTCGTGAATCACCACGCAACGCTCCCGCGGAATAATCATTCTCATCGGGGCGTAACTCTTGTTTGAGTTTAGACTCATTCATTCTCGATACGCGGATTGGGCCTATTCAATCCTCAAGTTTAATCGACAAGCACACCAATTCAATCTCGAGTCCATCTTCGCGTCAAACCACAAGTCGAAGCACAAATTGTCGCACCGTGCAAGTTCGACCACTCCCGCTGTATGAATCACCATACCAATGCTCACGCAGAGTGATCGCCCTAATCGACGTGACGCATGTGCGAGGCTGGAGTAGCGCTCGTATAAGATAAGAACGTCAACGTTGTGGTTATCGACAAAGCAAATCCAAACATTCCAGTTTTCATCCAAGCCAAGTTCGATCGTCATTCATTCAACTTAGAAAATCCTCGAGCCAAGTCTATCTTTTCCTCGACATATTTTAACATCTGATTATAACATCCATCGGAACAATGATATTTGCACAATCGTCATTTGCCGAGTCAGAGTACTCCCGAGTTATCACATATCGATCTTTGATACGCCTCAATACCATCGACGAAATGCGTAACCTGACGATCTTCCTTTGCAACCAATTTTGAGTCGTGCGTTGATGCTGTTGTCCGAGTTGGATATTCCACAATTTTCTCAATACTCAAGATCAAGTTCAGTCTTTTTCCTCAAGCTCGTTTCAAGATCGTTATTCAAAACTCAAGTCACAATTCATTTGCATCAATCCGATATCGTACGCGCGATCCTCTAAGTTTCCTCGATCAAGACCATTCATTTTCATTCATCGTTCCGGATCGTTTTCTAACTCGCGTTGCTCATTCACAAGTTGTCCGAACGAGATGCTCGTTCGGGACATTCGAAGTCACGACCAACTAAGCGTGACGCGTTCTAAGGCTTTGCGCGATCGCATCGCCTCGCCGACATACTCGTAATCCTCAATATTCACTCGAACAATTTCCAAGACAAACCATACACCACTCGGAATCGAGCCACTCGACTAGTCGTCGACACTCATTCTTATTCTTCTTCGAACCTATCACATACACCACTCGGATTCAAGCCACACGATCTAGTCCTCAATCACGTTCGCGTCATGCGCTAAGACATCCTTCAGATTCGTCCGACGAATAACTAGCGTAGTCGCTCGCATCGTATCGACGCACTAAGTCGTTCGCACTTATTTCCTCAAAATCCAAATCAATCTTCCGTGTACGCCTAAGCGTTAATCCGATAGCGTTCCTATTGATAGACACTCTAAGTGCATCTCCGTTCCCGACCGAACGATACTTGATATCGCTCGCAACCCGCTTGCACCAAAGGGTCGAGGTGCGCGATGCGAAACACAACTTAGCCAAAAGGCCGTGTGCGTAGCTATCCCGCGCGGACTATACTCCGAGTTTGCATGCTCAATTGCTAGGGTCAACGCATGACTAATTAGGCACGCACGCGACTTTCTAAGGTCGACGTAGGACTATTCAAGCACACGCGCAACTTGTTAACATTAGCACGTGTTTTCAATCGAGTCAAGTTCGCAACTTTCGGCACAAAGGCCCTTGCCTATCGATACGTTTGGTTGAACGCTTGTACGAGCTTTCGAAAATATTTAGACTTATTGTATGGACATGCCGAGGGACATTTGAGAGAGAGCGCACCAACGATAACAACTTGCGGAAGCAACAGAGTTTTACGGAAACATCGAAGTTAAAGAATTCAATCGACGGTCCAAGGACGTAAAGCCGTGCTCTGATACCATTATGTCACGCTCCGCTCCCGTAGGAGCGATCGTCCTCGCTAAGGCGTGATGCCGCACGAGCCTAGATTGCTCTCGTGCAAGGCAATTCCATAACGGCCGATTACATCGGCGGCGACGGGATCGTCGCACAGAAGTCCCAAGCAGAAACATTAAATACATTGCAGCGGAATTTAAAGAAGAACACATGAACACTAGTCATTCAAAAGAATCTCTTTATTGATATTGAATACAAGATTACATTTGGGGGCGCAAGGCCGAATTACAATGTCTCTCGTGCTCACTTTTCTCTCATTTACAAGTCACTCTGCTCTCTCTCATATCTCAATACAATACTTGAATCCAGCGAAAGCTTCGGAGGGCGATGTCCATACATTATGTCCTGTATAAGTCTTCAGATCACGCGGCCGCACGCTTCGACTTTTGCCAAGGAACTCTGTGCCTCGACGCATCCAAACGAGCTCCGCGCCACGAGCTTCTACCTGTGCCTGCACATGAAACACTATGTGGGTGTCAGTACCACTGTACTGGTGGAGTGAGCTTCTCGCCCACCCATACAAAACCTACACGTTTCATTTACTTTGTGCAACATAAACCCTTTTTACGATTGTCTTTCTATTCTTGCCTTAGGATCAGTTTTAGGACCGGCGCCTTAGCGCAACTTGTGTATCGAAACCATCCCGTGCTTGCAATGTCAACGTTAACTCATACTTTGTCTCTAGACTACTCCTCGTGCCAACAACGTTAACCTATCAAGTCGTGTTTGCCTTACGGCCATAATCAGAGACGCAACTACACGAAAGACTCCAATTCCTTGCCTCTAGACCTTTCTCGTGCTTGCATTGACGATGCACCAACTTATACTTATCTTTCGTGCCAAACTCTGGGACGTAACGACTCGATCGTGCCATACTCGATTAGTGCTTCAATATCTCCGAGGCAGCGCCTCCTCGCTTAGTCTCACATACACTCGTGTTGTGACAACGCGGCCGTGCCTCATATTTCGAGGCCGTGCCCAACAACTTAACACTGGACGCTGCATCTCGTGCCGAAGCACGTCGCCTTTGCCGTAGTCAAATCTTAGGCCCATATATTGTGTCTTTTTAACTCATACATATTCAACTCAATCCAAAGGCACCCACGCGGATTGCCGCCCGTGCCGACACATCTATATGAAAGGTCACTGGCCTAACCAGCCATTTTGGACGTAAAACTTACCATGTTAGTTGATAACAATTTATATTGAGTATTTGATATGGGATTGGCCTAACCAGCCGCCTTGGACGTAGCCTGGTAATACGGGACCCTTGCAACGCAGGTAGCGAGCCCCGATGCAAGTCCCCGTCTTACCGATCGCCTTTCTAGCGTTGCCTATTACCCAGCTCGGCTACAACAGGTTCTTCCTAGGCCGAGTCGGTCCCGTGGCCCCGGGTTGCCGCTCGAAGAACTACCCCTTATCGACAAGTTGTCCAAGTCCATGATAGGTTAACATGGTGTATTTTAGGATACCGTTGGGGCTTGTTATGTGATCAATTCATTTACTTGGTCGTGCGACTAACCATCGCTTAGACTTAACATTCTTTGAACTCAGGGAACGGCTACTGCATAGCCTTCCAACTCAACTTGAACATAACGTGTTTTCTTAAGTATCGACCGACCGTGGCTAACTTTCCACTGAACCAACCGTGGCTCGTGCCTCTAAACCGACTCGTGTTCTACGTAATGCTATCGCCCAAGTCATACTTTATATGCTGGGCCTTGGGGTCGTGGGACTATTTATCTTGACAACCGCAGAATGAGCGGGACAGCACGTAGAATAACTTAGGTCGACCGGCATAACTTTGTCTAACTCACTCAAGCCTACAACTTAACCCAAGGGACGAGCAAAGGCTATGCCAAGCCTTGCGGGACAGGACCGTGCATGCTTTAGCAAGCATTTGTGCGGGCGACGCCTATGACTTAGGCTAACTCTCAGCTTTTGCACCGAAGACCAACTTTCCTTCTCCCAAGCCACGGGACGAAGGACCGAGTGTCATTTTCAAAGCACGCCGTGCACCAACTCTAAGCCGACCGTAGGACGTTTTCCATGTTCTAACTCATTTTGATCCGTCGGGATTATTCCCTTAGCTATGTGGATGCGTAGCTTTTATTATCAAGCCTAACTTGTGCAAGTTGAAAACACGATTTATTATGTGAAGGCAAAGATGAGGAGAGTTCACCGAAACTACCCCACCTGAGCGATGTCTCCGAGCAAGCCGTTGCAAGGCTAAGGCCGAACGCCGTCGGCATTTCGATTCCTCCGATTGACTTTGCGGGACGGGGCACTACACAGTGAGCTCCTCCATCTAGTGACCGTCCTCCCCACCCAATGATATTGTCCGTGTCGCATTCACGACACGACCAGTCAGACTTTAGAAGATGGTAAGTCCATAAGTCCAGTCAATATGTACGCAGAAAATCTATCGTCGAGTGAATATCCAAAGAATCATAATCGAGTCTCCTATATGCCATGCATTATGGATCTGCGTATCATGTCCATGTGCCAGCAAGTGTAATCATGATAGTATACTGATAAGGAACAAGAAAAGTATGTACAACATATCCAATGTGATCGACTGAAAAAATATAAACATGTAAATATATTGTAAATCAAGTGACAAGGTATACTTGTCTGAGTTGTCCAAACTATGCTGAGACTGCAGTACTAAAGTCTATCCCACTATCCATTCGCCAATGAACCATACTTCAGGCAAATATCTATCAACCCAAGTCACAAACAAATATATATATCACACACTAAAGTACATGTATGACTAATAACTCCCACCAAGGGAGCTTGGGTCGTTCTAGTCACCTATTACCTTTTATTATCTAAGACACTTGTAATTATATCATATAGAACTAGGCCACACTAGCCTCTATAATCATTATTTGTTAATAACATGAATTGCAAGTTATAGGTTTAAAGTATCGAGTTTGTACTTAGTTATTCGTACAGTGAAACCTACGACATGTAAATCGAGATAAGATGATCAACTGCAAGGTTAACAATTTTATCTTGGCGAGCCACATGGTCACCTTGTCAATTTTAGCGATGGAAGATCACTGGAATCGACTGATCTCAGTTTCGATGCACGGATTCCGAAATACAAACAAACATAGGAATTAATTATAATTAATGGTGATTACATAAGGAAAAATCTACAGACGTCGTCAGATGATGAAACAAAAATCACCAACGTGTCTAAAATGGTCAAATTAGATAGGATGGTCTACCCATAAGTCCAATACACGAACAAAATGGTAATTTTGGATCAACACAATGTCCGTTGTTGGACCCTATTTCTACTAAAAAATATGACAAGATAAATGTCCATTAAACCTAACAAATTATACATCTATGAGTCCAGAATGATGATATAAACTCAACAGTATATCCAAAATTGGATTTCGATGAGCCGATCTCAAAATGAGCCGATCTCAAAATGAACCTTGATTTGGACATTAGGATCCAATTTGCACGAAAATACGTGCCGAAGCCAAAGTCTTCTAAGTCTAGAAAAATATATTTCAACGAGTACAGAACAACGATACGAACCTAATGGTATATCTGGAATCGAATTCCGACGAGTCGATCTCAAAATGGTCTAATGACTTGGATTATGGGACCCGATTTGTACCGAAATGCGTGTCGGGATCATGATGCTCCAAACTTAGTAAATTATATATTAATTTTTTCTAGAATGGTTCCACGAGTGCACTGGTGGCATCAGAATTGGAATTCGGAGTCCTGGATTCAAAATTAGAATTTTATAAGTTGAAAATTATGGTTTCGAGATGCCAACTTTGGCATCGATTTAAACTAACCAAACGACTTCCTATGAAGCTAAAATTTTAATGACATGAGGGTGGTTATACCTGCTATTCAACTGACGATACCAGTATAGCTGTCCTCGAGCGCTGTGCTGCACGAGAAACAAACAGTTTCCTCGTTCTTCGGGCTGTCAACTATCAGAAGATCTGATTTTCTGTCAGATAATGATGACGAGGCCACGTCAGCTAGCGCGCTTGGATGAGTGCGCAGTTCAGCTTGCGCAGTTGTGTTGTTGCGCAATCTGTCTCCTGCACAGTTCATTTAAAGGATGTACAATTTAATTTTTATTGCTTTGTTGATGGGTGCAACTTGATTTTTAGGACCTACATGCATGAAGAATGAAGTGTGTCCTATGCTTCCATTGCCGAAGTCACCGTCGATATCCTTTCAAAGATAACCTCATCCACCGCTTGATAGATAAAAAATAATACTTTCTTGTCCTTCTTGCGAGCTTCCTTCAATTCTTGAAGTTGTTGTGCATTGAGACTTAGCCACATCAGCGGGTTCCGCAACTCCGCTCTCTACGATATCCCAAATATCTTGAGATTGGTAGTGGACCTTCATTTGAATACTCCATTGGTTGTAATTCTTGCCGGTGAAGCGAGGTAGTTGGGGCTGCAACATGTTGTTGTTGTTGTTGGAAGCCATGACACCTCTCTGGCTCTGATACCACTTTGATGGAGATAAACTTCTTCAGGAGATGTGAAAGCACAAGAGGAATGTGTTCTCTTGTTTCTAAAACACTAGAAGAGGATACTCAAAATATTGAAGTGGAATAATGTTTATTGATTTTGCTTGATGAAAATGGATACAAGATGTTGCTCTTATATAGCATATGTATTTGCATAACTTACATGTTTATTAAAGGTATAAGTTAAATAGAAAATGAGGAAACCGAAATGAAACTTGTCATGCATATGAACATGACATATAACATAGGGTGTTTCTTCTCTTTAATTAAAACTTGTAACTCTCTAGCTTATATTTCCAACACATCCCAATAAAATTTTAACACAACAATTAGATTTACATGGTATCAAAGCTCCGCTCAACAAAGTAACATCGGACGTTTCTCATGGCTGTTGCTCTCAACAAAAATGAAAACCACCATGGAGATCTCTCAAGTACTTATTATTTACGTCGCTCGGACAGCCCTGGAGCATCACTCATTTCACAGCAATTGGACGACAACAATTATGGTATATGGAGTCGTCAAGTCACACTTGCTCTGGACGCCAAAAATAAAGACGGCTTCATTGATGGTTGCTTGAAGAAACTAGATGCAGATTCTCAAGAGTATGTTGTGTCCGAAGTGTGGTCTGGTTTACTTATCTAACCTCCAAGGGTGCACCGACTTCGGAGAGAAATAGCAGTTTTTAGCCAGGATTCATAATCAATTTCTTCCTATTATACAAGGCTTAAAACCATTTGGGAGAAACTAACTTCATTGGAGGATGCACCAGCATATACCAGTGGCGTCTCCAAAAAAATTCAACAAAAGGTCATGCGTGAATACCTACTTGCCTTCCTGATGAGGTTGAATGATGGATTCAAAATTACACTGTCCAACTTCTAATTATGGATCCTCTCCCCACAGTACAACGAGCATACCCACCTCTATTGCATGAAGAATGTCAGCGATCGGTTTCTGATGACCAACATTGCGGTATGGAGAACTCTGCGATTGCAGTTCAACATGTCCCTTCCTCTTAATCTTTTGGGGATTAAATTATGGTAGCGGCACGGGCTTATTGTAGCATGGGTCGTCCGCGTCTACATTTTCGGCCAACACAGTGGTCAGACGAATCATTATTCTCAAACACAGGGAAGGAATCAGTGGAAAAGACCTTGCGATTACTGCGAAAGGTCATGCCATTATTGCGATAAGGAATAAATTGCACGAGTTTCCATCGAGACACAAAAATCACAAACCTAAGGTTACTGATGAATTGGCGAGTTGGTCGGTAAGAGATCAGGTTAATCAAATTCAACCTTCACTTATTGTTGAGCAATACCAACAACTCTTAGCAATGTTAACGAATGGTAACATTGGTCTGTCTGTGAATGTAGCAGGTAAAAATTTTTATTTAGCCACTTTTAATAATCGTGACTCTTGGATTAAGCATATCATCACATTGTTTCTAATCCATCTCTTTTAATCAATTTCATTCATGTTAACAATCATCCTCCTGTTACATTTGATGGCTCTTATGCTCAAATTCATGTTGGTTTAGTTTGTTTATCTTTACATGTCATTTTAAAAAATGTCTTTTGTGCGTCGTCGTTTGGTTTCCATCTGCTTTCTATTGTAAATTGACTAAGAGTGAAAATAAATATCTGCTCAATTTTTTTTTTTTTTTTTTGTGATTTATGTTTCTTTCGGTACCACATGGAGGATGCTAATTGGAGTGGCTAAGGAATATAATGGACTATACTACAAGTTTTAGTCGTAGCTTATTTTGTTATCACTTCAAATAATGTATCCCTTGATACTTGGCATAAGCGTTTAAACCATATTTTGAGCAAAAGATTGCATATGTTGCTTTTATCTTTGAATAAAAGAACTAGTTCTTCTTTATCACCTTGCGATTGTTCTCACTTTGCTAAACAAACTCAGTTACCATTTCCATTAAGCACCATACTAGTACTTCCATTTTTCCCATGATACATGTGGACATATGGAGTGGGTACTCCATAGTTCCACTCCGGCCATAGGGAGCCCGTTTGTTTTCCACCATAGTAAATGATTATTCTCGCACTTTGTGGGTCTATTTTATGCACACCAAGGGAGAAAACGCGGTCTCATTTACAACAATTCTTCTCTATGGTGCAAACTCAATTTTCCAAATCAGTCTAATGTGTAAGATCCGAAGATGGCAGTGAATTTTGTGCTTTGAGATCTTATTTTCTTGACAAGGGTTATTATTCATCATACAAGTTGCATGGCTATCCCTCAACAAAATGGAGTTGTTGAGGAAGCACCACCATTTGCTTGAGGCTGCTCGAGCCCTTAAGTTTGAAGCTCACTTGTCCATAAAATTTTGGGGCTATTGCCTTCTCGCTGTAGTCTACCTCATTAATTGTACATCCACACCTTTTTTACAAAATGTCTTACCTTACCAACAACTGTTTAACAAGGCACCATCTAATTTTCACATTTGCGCATTTGGATACCTTTGTTACTCCAATACCCTGGGCCTCTAGCTATATTTCCGTAGGATACCTTTATGGGCAAAAGGATTATCGACTTTTTTAGTTGGCTTCTCACAAAATACTTGTTAACAGGGACGTTCTTTTTCACGAACACATATTTTCATATGCTAATCCCACTCAATTTTTACTCAGTAATTTTGATCCTAGCAATTCTAGGGTTTATTTGCCCATGCCCAGTCCAAATTATTTGCCTCTGGCCCATCCCCCTCTAGTTCCAGAGCCGGGTTTGAAGAGAGAGAGAGAGAGTCTTAAAATTAAAAAGGATTAGGTTTGAAAGGAATTGGAGGGTGGACAGCCCCTAGTAAAAATGGGCATGGGCTGCCCTGAGTAATAATTCATCTAAACTGGATTAGTCCCCATCCTTTGCTAGCCTTGAGTAATTTTAGATGGGGTTTTATAAATTGCCTTTTGTTATTGACAAATAATTGATCGTTGTTATCCATCCTATCTACATTCATGGTGACCAGCTTGCTGTAAGCCATCACCTCAGCATTCAATATCCTTTGTTTGGTTGTTCTTGATATTTCCAGTCCCACTTAAAGGGGGGAGTGTAACAGTATACATTATCAATCTTTTGTAAATCTCCTATCATACATATCATGGGATCATATCAATTTATAGCAACAGCTTCTTGTGTTGTACAGATTATATATCTGGTTGTTCATCTCAATAAAATCTAACACGGCCATTAGATTTACATATTTTGCAAGCAAAACCAGAAAAAGATGGAAGTTCAAACATCACATACCGTTCTTAAAACTAAGCAGACTGGTAGTTAAGGAGGGCGATGATAGGCGAAGACTGCATAGAAGGTCTGCGTCATGGTGAGGCATAGGAGGAGCACAGCTGCGAACAGAGAGATGATGGCCCACGGATTCGCAAAGTAGTCGTGCATGAGCCCAGCCCTCCACTTGTGGCGCTCGATGTTGGAGTACGCCACCACGTCCCTGAACAGCTCGCGGTGGTGGTGCTCCTCGTAGTCCAGATACGCGCCCCGGCAGAGGTTGTTGAAGAGCTCGGCCACCTCCTGGTCCTGGCCGAGCTTGCTCTCGACGATGTGCTTGCCCTTGAGCACGGCGACGTCCGCCGCCGTGTCTATGAGGCTGTTCATGAGCGTCGCGTGGCTGGTGAAGTAGCTCCCCGAAGCCGGACAGCACTGCTCGAAGGCTATCAGGTTGCGGAACTGGGAGATGGTAGCCTCCTGGATCGGCAGCATCGGGATCTCCATGACGCCGGCCTCTTTGTCGAACCTGACGTCCAAGAAGCTCGCCGCGTCCTTCCTCCTCCTAAATTTAACTCCGGAGTCCTGGAGGTGGGTGGCGGTGGGGATCCATCTCGGCGCTCTGGACGGCGTTTCTTCGGAACAGCTTCCGCAGGATCCGCAGCAGTTCAGTGGCATCTGACAGTTAAGGAAACAAGAAAGAAGCCACAGTAACGGAGCAGCAGCAATGCTCTCCATCCTTTTTATAGACGTGCTAATCGCGGCGTGCCCGCAGCAACGACGGCCGCCGCCAGGCGGATCCCTGCCGCCCGTAGGGCGGATGGACGCATGGAGCACATGGAGTAGGTGATGATGTACACTTCCGAGACCATTCGACACTTCCGGCAGAGTCTCCAACTTGTTTCGAGTGACGTAGGATACAACTAGATTCGTGAGAGTGACCGAGGAGCCGTCGCCATGGAGGCCGGCGAGGATCGGGATGTCGGACGAATCGAACAGCAGCTCGAGGACGGGGAAGGGTATCTGGTTCTCCAGCAGCAGCATGTCGCTCCGCAGGAGCGGGAGGTTCCACCTCACGTCGCTGAGATGCCTCTCGTTGTCGCCGGTGTAGGCATTGACGAGGAACTCGAGGAGGAAGCAGCCGTCCAGCACCATCATCTCGACGAAGGCGCTGTCGTCGGGTTCGACCGGCTCCGAATAGTAGCTCCTCGCCTCCGTCCTGACTTCGTTTACCCTGCTGATGTAATTCTGAAGCTTGTTCTTTTCGGGACTCCGGCGGAGGAGCAGCCGGAGGTATCGCCACTTCAACGGCTCCATCGGCTTGAGAGCGTCGTCGTTGTGGTGGAGCGGGCCGATGGCGACGATCTGCGGGTCGTAGTATTTTTCGTGCTCTTTTCGAACCGAATGGAATACTCTATAAATGGTACACAACTCTTTCTTCTTGGGTTTCTTGCCCAAGGTCTGAAGACTTCTATTCATGGACATCTCTATTTCTTCCAGTTCTTCCACATCTATGGTCACCATTGAACTTCCACTGCCTATGTCTGCCATTCTCTCTCTCCTCTTCCGAGATCAAGAAAGGCTAACTGTGGTTTTATTAAGTGTAATGTGTTCTTAAGAACCTGTTACCAAATAGAATTTTATGCAAATTGAGTTTTAATGATAGTATCATAAACACTAGGACACTGCTATTTTGTCCGAATCATGGCCATCAATTGGTCCGCCACAATGTATCGACCTCCCATTGGCCTCCGGTTTAGATTTTTAAGGAGTGAAATTTGCTGCTAGCAGGGGGGCCAATGGGAACTACAGGCCAATTGGCGGTCATGAAACCTGCGAAAAAAAATATCCTAAACATTAAGAGGGGTGTTTTTTTTTCCACTTAAAGTGAATTTCACTTGTTCTGTGGAGGACCTCACTTATAATTGAATTTGGTCCTAATAAGTATGTTTGTTTTCTGCACTTATAAGTGATTTTCACTTATAGGTGGCTCCAAATTCATAAATAATTTTTTTTCACTTAGTGGATTGTTTAAGTACTTATTGCATCCGAGAAAACTACTATGTTCCAGTGCTAAAAAAAAAAATTTCTCTTGTCCAAATTCTAATAGAAACTGGTTTTTCTATACATAGACCTAATCACCCCTTTCTCTCCCCTTTTTCTTCCTAAATCCTAACAACCAAGAATTTTCTCTCTTTTTAGTCCAAAAAAACCTCAAAATTCGTTCAAAAAACAGTCTCGTTTTTCAGCATCTATCGCGACTTTGCATGACCATATATTCTAGCTCCGACGTCCAAATCACTTGCAGCTTTTTTTTTGTTCGAATCGTTTCGAGGTAATCTTTCATATATATGTGTATTTATGTTGAATTAAATATTTTGGTATTTGTAGTACAATATTTTGGTCTGCATATTTTTGGATTGTCATTTATTATTCATATTTTATATGAGAGAGCATAATTATAAAATAACACTTATAAGTGCAAAAAAAGAACAGCAAATAACTTATATAACTTATAAATTGAAAAAAAATCACTTACAAGCATTAAAAAAACAGGTTTTATAAATACACTTATAAGTGAAATAAAGGAAGTGGTACTTTAAAAAAATAATAATAACAAACACCCCCTAAACAAACGAAAAAACACATCTTACAGTAACTAGTCATGTAAGCATAAATCTACTCACATCTCTTGGCATTGTTGGCAAACACTACAAACCAAAAAAAAAGTAGAAAAAACCAACTTTGATGATCTAAACATTTAGGAGACAGAAAAGGGCTTGTGCATCTTAGTCCCTTGAACAAGATTCCCACTTTCGCTATAGGCAGATAAACCAAACCAACAGAGACATTAGTTGAGTATATTTGTACAAGAGCAACTCCTTCACTAGTTGATTATTCTTGTTCATCCTAAGCCAAAGCTAACAAGGGAAAGAAGTAGATTATTCCTGTTGCCCTAAATTGTTTTGCAGGAAAATTTTTTTTGGAGAGGAGGAAGTTCAAGCCAACCAAATTAGGAAAGTGCAAACAACATTAATAAGTCCATTTTTGACTAAAACATAATACAGAACTAGTAAGGGATCAAATATCTAAAGAGAGCTCTCCTCAAACATGGAAGATTCAAATGAGAGAGAGAGAGAGAGATAGAGAGAGAGAGAGTCATACCTGAAGATGGATGAAGGAGCTCTGCTCAGGAGCTGAACCACTGCAGTGATACCTCCACAATCATTGAGCCAAAGTGTTGGGCAACAAGTTGCTTTACATATCATTCATTGGGGACGCATAAAAATAAAGTAGACGTAAGTAGGTCCGGGCATGTATTCTGTTTTGAACCACCGAATAAGAACCTATCCAGTTTGAAAAAAATGCAATACGATTTTGGAAATACTAAAATTACTAATTTGATTTTGAATTTCGATCCAAAATCGAATAAAATTTATATAATTATATAATTAGTCTCAATATTATGTATATTCTATGATAAAAAAAATATGTATGTTTTGAAAATAGTAATTCTACATATATATTTTAAATTACAACTTTGATACTTTAATAACTAGTCCAATTTTGGGTCTAATTTTAAATACGACAAACGTATATACACAACAATTATTTTTTGATATAATTTTACTGCAATTTCAGCTATGGATCTGGTCCATTAAACAATAAAAATAATCCAATAGAACAAATCGAATAAACCTAATAAATTGAATGGACTGTCGGTTTATTCGATTTGTTCAATTTTGACTATTTTTGTTCAATTTTATGTATGCCATAATTCGATTATGACTTAATTTTGATTTGATTTCGGTTTTAATTTTTTAGAAGTTCAATTTTTACTACTTTTGTTCGGTTGAAATCCATTTAGCCGAAGCTGTTCACCTCAAGATGTAAGGACAAATGATGTATAAAAAAAACAGTGAAATGTGTACCATGGTAAAATACTTCACTTCTGGTGTAGTGATGGAAAACCAGGCTTGACCCATTCTCCTAGAAATACCCTTGTGATAAGCATGCATAGTGGTCCATAGTATGAAACCAAGAATCCAAGAAATTAGGTACGTCCAAAAAAAAAAAAAAAAAAAAAAATCTATTTCACTGTCACAACACTGAGTAATCTCAATTCTGCAGCGCACAAATGCCCATAATCATGTATCAAATTTCGAAACCTTTGTTTTCTGTTAAACGGAACATTAAAATAGATTATCCTCATAGAGATTCGATAGTGAATGTAAGAGAAATGAAGCTCTCCCCAATTTTCCTAACATCTCAACTAGGGCCGGCCCAGAGATAATTGGAGTACGAGATGAAACTTTCAAAATAAGTCAGTTTTATGAAATGCCCAAAAACTAAAAAAATTTTATGTAAAATCCACTGCTAAAAAAATTTTCATCGCGTGTCCAGAATTAGAGAAACTTATCCAAAGCGGGTTCCAAATGACCCTTTTGCCATACCTTTTAATTTATTGGAAACACCCACAAAACTGCTCTTAAAAAAAAACGTTTCAATACTCCATCTTCTTCCATACGCTGCTCACTTTCGAATCTAGGTTTTCTCCTCAAAAATCTTTAAAAACTCGTCGGAAAATTTCGGAAAGACCGGGACGAACGGCAAAAGTGCTAAAACGGAGGTCCAAACATCATTTTTTTGCGATTCTAAAATTTCGGAAGGCCGTCTAACGATGAAGCGGTTACTTTCAGTCTCCTCGACGATACGCTCATTTTGCGACAAACGGGACCTCGTTTCGACCTCCCAGTCAAAAGTTATGGCCCTCCAAAGTTTCAACTGACCATAAAATGCAGGAGAATGGCCATTCTCCGTTTAGAACACGAAAAATGTTAATTTTCGCATGAGGGTGGTCATTCTCCGTATTAGTAACACGGAGAATGGCATTCTCCGTCTTAATTTACACGGAGAATGACCATTCTCCGTGTTAGTAACACGGAGAATGACATCCTCCGTCTTAATTTACACGGAGAATGGTCATTACAGTGTTAAAACGCAGGAGAATGACCATTCTCCGTGTTAGAAACACGGAGAATGTCATTCTCCGTGTTAAATAAAACGGAGAATGCCATTCTCCGTGTTAAATAAAACGGAGAATGGCATTCTCCGTCCTAATTAAGACGGAGAATGGACATTCTCCGTGCTAAATTAAACGGAGAATGACCATTCTCCGTCTTAATTTACACGGAGAATGCCATTCTCCGTGTAATTTATCACGGAGAATGGTCATACCAGTGTTAAAACGCAGGAGAATGACCATTCTCCGTGTTAGAAACACGGAGAATGTCATTCTCCGTGTTAATTAAGACGGAGAATGGTCATTCTCCGTCCTAATTAAGACGGAGAATGGTCATTCCAGTGTTAAAACGCAGGAGAATGGTCATTCTCCGTGTTAGAAACACGGAGAACGGCATTCTCCGTTTTAAATAAAACGGAGAATGGCATTCTCCGTTTTAAATAAAACGGAGAATGGCATTCTCCGTGTTAGTTTACACGGAGAATGGTCATTTACAGTGTTAAAACGTTAATTTAGTTTTTTCATGAATAAAGAGTTTCGTTCTTCTTTCAAAACGATGATAATTCTTATGGAAAAGAAGAAGAAAGATCTTCTCTCCACAATTGACCTAATCGTTGAAAAACTTCAAATGTCTCCACGATGAAGATGATGATGATGGTGATGATGATGACGAGCGATGATCTGAGTTCGACTGAAGAAAAACACACAGAACTACGAACGATTTTTGCGATCTCTGCTGAATATGAGAGCAATGGAATTCAGATTTCCCGTGAAGAAGAAGAAGACGAAAATCGCAATCCAGATCTGAGTTTTTTGAATTCAAATACATATAGATGACCAATTCGCGCGGAGGGGTAGTTTCGGTATTATAAAAATAGCATTTCCCAGCGGGTGGCATCTAAAAGGGAATCTTGGAATATTTAACGTGAAAATACTTAATTCTGGGTATTTCATAAAACTTATGCAGCGGGTGGGCATTTGATAAAAGTCCACCCCGAAATTGGGTTTCTCAGCAATTTCCAGCAAACATAATGTAAAAGAAAAAAATGTAAATATAACAAAATTTATTATCACCAAAATTTGAATCAAGGACCAGTAAAGTAAAAGTCTAACATTATAACCAATACACCACAATATTATTTTGTTAAGAATGACACATGATATCACAGGCGGACCCAAGGCAAAGGCTGGGGTGAAAAAAAATTGCCCTTTTTTCATATGTATTTTTTCTGTTGGTATTTTTTTTTGTGAGTTTGTCTATACCTAGCCCACCCTAATTCACTCCAGTCCAACCCAATTCAAATTTTTGGTTCCACCCTTGCATGATGCATACTACTTCTATTGTAGATAGATCTATGTTGGTGTCCCCCTTTCGTCTGGGGGGTCTGGACCGTTGTCCGACCTGCCCCGAGCCAAGGTTGCCTTGAGCCCAACCAATGCGACTACTTGCTGCTAGTGTGACCAGTGTCTTTAGGCCGCCCATTATCGTTCCTGGTCTCTCAAAAAGCAGGCTTCATTCAACATAGAAACATCTACGTAGTGTCCCTTTTTGCTGATAGTATTCAGCAGTCAGTTCCTTCTTGTTCCTTGATACAAGGAATCCTGCATAATATTACAATTACACTATAAGCGTAGATGTAGAATAACAAAGTTGTTGTTAAAGAAAGAAAGCTACAGCAAAAAAAAAAACAACAACGTGCACTTTCACATGTTTACAGAACCAGCTTATCGTTATCGACATCCTTACTACTTGCAAAATTATCTGCCCTGCGGTGTCTTAACGAAGGGAGGTTGTGTCTCCAAGCTGACAACATTCTTGTGCATAGTAAAGTGGTAATTCTACAAATAAAGCGGAATACAATTGATGTTCCAAAAGTATGGGTACAAAATACATCTGTTTTTCTAGCCCCCAAAAATTCGTGGCAAACTCATTTTTCCTTCAATTTTGCACCAGAAGCATTAAGGTTGCGTTTTGTTTACCATAATGTAATCGTAATCGCAATGGAGTTGAGTTTGAAATGTAATTGAGTTTGTAATATAATGGAGCTACCGTTACATTATCATGTTTGGTTGGAACATTAATAAAATCATGTAATGTAATATTAATTAATTCAAATGTTTGGTTTAACAAGCAACGTAACGGTGTCACACCCCGATCCTAGAATACGGTGAGCCGAGTACGTAACATCATCTCTAGGTTATGCGACATATGAATACTCCAGTACCCATATTCGCGATTGTCGTCCGTAAGGTTCTAGAATAGGTTATCACAAGTCAAAACTTCCATAATAAAATCAATATCATTCTAAAAGTGACCTTCTACACTATAAATAAAAAAATTGGCTTTTCTATCCAGTACAACAATTAATTCCATATATATATATATATATATATATATATATATATATATATATATATATTATATATATATATATATACAATAAAGAGAGAGTATTTGATTCCAACATAATTGTCTTCAAAAGCAAAATCTTGTTCTTGTTCTCCAGCTTCTTTTTAACGTGCCATAGCGGTTCCTTGGAAGTATATCTACATTTCTAGTGAACAAAACTAGGTCGTCAAACGACATGCAAACCTTCAGTCAAGGACGAGAAAAATAAAATAAATATGTTGAGAATCTCTGAGATAATCATATTCTCAAAACTCCAAAGTAAACGAACTGATAAATTGATTCAGAGGGATTATAGTGATAACTTAAAATACGACTCTGACTATATTCTATTCCCGTGAATTCTTCGGTGTTCTTCCTACGACTAAATCTTAATAATTCATAAATAAAAATTACGATCACAACAACCTAAATTCACTACCACAATCATAGTCAATTAGCCTATATGATGCAGATGCAATTTGGAGAACAACTTTTGAATAACCACAAAAACTAGTTTTTCGACAATAATCTCGTGATCAGGGATCAGGATGTGGCAGAGTTGGCACGGTGCTTAGATTCCGGCCCTCTCATATCGTGAGAAAATGAGCATCAATTACCCTAATCGATCTTTTTAATCGAATTAGATAGGAAATATCATAACCCTAATCGATCTTTCAATCGAATTAGGTAGAAAATATTATAACATGATAGTGAGATAAGCCTCACACTCCCAATTCGCAAGGCCTTACGAAAGAGGTAATTACTGATCAACTTTTGTTGTTATTATATTGCGGAAGTTCATAGGTGATATTTATGTTGTTCTCCCCCGTCCAATACTTTGTCACGTCCCGGTCACAAAATATATGGTACCAAGCCACTTGGCAATGGCCAGCTACGCATTCAAGCGGACTCCAGTCCAACTCGAATACGTATAAGTTGTCATGCAGGGGCGGCCCAAGGGTGGGGCAAGCATGGCTTGGGCCCGGGGCCCCAAAGCCCAAGGGGCCCCAAAAAAATTTTGATGTTGGTTATTAACAGTGAGCCCTACATTAAGTTTCTCCTCTTTTATGTAATAGCGCTGCTGTAGTGGCCGCATATTCCTCTTCCGAGGAAAGAAACGGAAAACTTTCTTTCCCAATTCTTCTCCGTCTCTTCCATTCCTTTTGCGTTGGAAAGAGAAAAAATAATTTCTCCCGTCGGTTCCGATTTCAGATGGACAACGGTAAGGTTTTTTTGAAATTGTTGATTTTAATTCTCCTTTTCTTCTTTCTTTTGCTTATAATTAAACCAAAAATTGTTAATTTTCATCATTTTTTTCTAATCTTCTGATCTTCTCCTAGACTCCTTCGTATGGACTCGACGATATCAGATTACACGAAGAAGGTCATGGCGGAACTCTCTCTGGCCTTTGCTTGATCCTTGACAACCTGACAGGTTTAATTTGCTCCTGGAATTTTTGTATGTTATTGTTTCTATCTTCCTTTTATTTGAGATATTGTTCTAATGTTCTTGAAATTAACATGAGATCTAAGTTTGTTCTTGTTGTAAATTATTATTTTGAAATTGATATGAGATCTGATTTTCTAATTTCTTCAAATTCTGGTTTTTTAGTATGGGATCTAACTTTTGTCTCATCTCTTGTTTGGTTTGCTCACCATTCTGGCTTCATTCAGGGACGTAACAGTGAATTAATTAGAGATTTTATTCTTATGAAAATTTAGTCTGTGCTTCGTATGCGAATGTTTTTGTAATTTCCAAAAAGATTTCCAAAAAGAATTCTATGCTGGAAAGCTAATTACTATCCAAATTTATTTTCAAGAAAGAAAATAATGTGAAAAAAATTAATTTGACAGTTCACAGAAATCTTGTAGTTACTAACTAAATTATGACAAATAATACAGTTGTTTGGATCTTTTTATTTCAAGAATTTAGGAATTTGTAATTCTGGTTTGTAATTCATGAATTTTCATCTTGTACAACATTACTATTATTATTACATAATATTCATTCACTGAATGAAATCATTGAAATGTTCATCAAGGATTGCTTATTAAATTGGTTCCTTGTTTGCATTTCATTCACTGAATTGTTTGCTTGGGCCGCCCCTGGTTGGTTCCTTGATGAGCATTTTTTGCAAAATCAGCAACAAATCAAGTAAAACAAAATGAAGCTTATTAAAATTTGCAAGATCAGCAACAAATCAGCACAAATAATAGTTATGTTTCACTGATTGGTTCCTTGTTGAACAAACTGAAGTTATTTATCATTTATGTATATTTTACAGTTTATTGAATCAAAAGATGTAATTTCTAATGCAAGTTTCATGTGTAAATTCTGCAGTTTATTAGAAGTTCATTGAATTGTTGGAAGTTTCAAATCAGAAGGTTGCTCTAATGCTTTTTGAATTGGAAGTTTTCAATTGAAGTATCAGAACAAAGAATCCAAGATCCAGGTTTTGTTGTTCTTTGCTTCATATTATCATTTACTTGGTCTTTGGAGTGCTTTGTTTGCTTAGTTTATAATGTTTCCAAGGAAGCAGCCATCTGGTTGTTCGAAAAGAAAAAAACAAAAAAAAGATGAAGAAATTGCTCTTTCTCTAAGAGGATCTCTAAATAAATACTTTTGCAAAAATATTGTTTCAGAAGAAAATCTAAATCAAACCAACGAGTCCGAGCAATTGGTTAATTTGATTGAAGTGGTGGAAAATGAGAATGTTCTCAATGATGTAGGAGAAAATGAAAATTATACATGCATTCACAACTCACCAGAACATATGGAGGAAAATAAAAAAATAGGAGAAGATGAGCACGATACTACTAAAAATATGTTGAATATATATGATCCAGGAGTTTGGGATAGTATTGATGACAAATTAAGAGATTTACTTGTAGAAAAAGGTCCTATTAGAGAAGAGAATTTAAAGTTCCCTTTGGATGAACATTCTAGGCATTTTTCTGCAACTTACTATAAGAGAAGGTTAAATAATGGACAAACTCATAATCGAAATTGGCTAGTCTACTCAAAGGTGAAGGATAAGGTGTTTTGCTTTTGTTGTAAGTTATTCAAAGTAATGCATTCTAGAAGTCATCTAGCAGGAGAAGGAATTAATAATTGGAAGCATCTTGGTGAGAAACTAACACAACATGAAAGGAGTAGAGAACACGCTCTTAATTTTATTGCATGGGTTGAGTCAAGAGAGAGATTGTATAAAAATGAAACAATTGATAAAGAAATGCAGGAGCTAATTAAAAAAGATAAAGAACATTGGAGACAAGTATTGTTTAGACTAGCTGCTGTTGTGAAGTGTCTTGCTGTACATAATTTGGCATTTCGTGGAACACATGAAAAAGTTTATCAAAATTCTAATGGTAACTTTTTGGGTTTGATTGAAATGATTGCAGAGTTTGATCCGGTAATGGAAAAACATTTTCGACTCATTAAAGATAAACAAATTCATCGTCACTATCTTAGTCATAAAATTCAAAACGAGTCGATAGCAAATGTAGGATCAAAAGTGAAGAGTGCAATTATTGAAAAAATAAAAGAATCTAAGTATTTTTCTGTGATCCTTGACTGTACTCCTGATGCAAGTAAAACTGAACAAATGACTTTGATTTTGAGATGTGTAGATGTGTCAAGTACTCCACCAAAAGTAGAAGAATATTTTTTAGAATTTTTGGTCGTGGAAGAGACAACTGGATTAGGACTTTTAAATGTAATGTTAGATGCCATAAAGTCTCTTGACCTTGACATTGATAATGTGAGGGGTCAAGGTTATGATAATGGATCTAACATGAAAGGAAAAAATCAGGGCGTGCAAAGAAGATTACTTGACATTAATCCTAGAGCTTTTTACATGCCTTGTGGTTGTCGTTCCCTTAATTTAGTTCTTTGTGATATGGCAACCTCGTGTGTTAAATCAAAATCTTTTTTTGGAGCTTGTCGATGCCTATATACTATCTTTGCCAATTCTACAAAACGGTGGCCTGTTTTGCGTGATTATGTAGACGGTTTAACATTGAAATCATTGTCTACTACACGCTGGGAAAGTCATGTAGAAAGCGTGAAAGCGATAAAATCTCAAGTTTCTGAAATTAGAGAGGCACTAAGAAAATTAGTAGAGATTAGTGATGATGTTGAGTTGAGTAGGAATGCTGATATTTTAGCTAATGAAGAGCTTTCCAGTTTCGATTTTATTTTGAGCTTGGTTATTTGGTATGAAATTCTTGTAAAGATTAACGTGGTTAGTAAGACATTACAATATGAAGACATGAGTATTGATATTGCTGTAACATGTTTGGAAGGACTTGTAATTTTTTTTTGAAAACTACAGGGAAAATGGGTTTAATTCGGCCATGGTTGAGGCAAAAGAAATAGCATTGAAAATGGAAATTGAGCCTATTTTTCCTGTTAAGCGTCCTGCTTGTAGAAAAAGACATTTTGATGAAATTGGTAATACCGAAAGAGAAAAACAATCAGCTGAAGAGTCATTTAGAACAGATTATTTTCTTGTGATAGTTGATATTGCTATTTCTGAACTAAAAGAGAGGTTTGAACAATTACATACTCTTCAGTCTATTTTTAGGTTTCTATTTGATGCATCAAGGTTAAAATCCTTAGATAATGATGAATTGAAATATTCTTGTGAGAACCTTCATCTTGCTTTGAAATATGGTGACACTTCTGATTTTGATTTAGAGGATTTATATTCAGAGATGCAAATATTACAATTCACTTTGCCTAGTGAATCATATGATACAGATAAGCCATGGACATCAGTTAGAATTCTAGAGTATTTGAAACATATGGATATCTTTCCAAATACGATGATTGCATATAGAATTTTGTTGACTTTACCTGTAACTGTGGCCTCTGCAGAAAGAAGTTTCTCTAAATTAAAGTTATTAAAATCTTACTTGCGTACCACTATGACTCAAGATAGGTTAAATGGATTAGCAATTATGTGCATTGAAAAAGATATGCTGGAAACCATTGAATATGCAGACATCATTGATGAATTTGCTTCTCAAAATTCAAGAAGGAAACATTTTTTGAGATGATACTTTGTGGTTGAGTTCTTGCTTGTTTGTTTTCTTATGCAGATGTGGGTCCTCATTTTGGAGTGGCGAAGACAATTTGTGCTGCACTACAAAGTCATTATTAGGTTTCTTGTTTCTAGGAGTTTTTTTATTGATTTTGCTGAAGATGTTGTGTTTAAACATGGACGTTTGTGCTTAAATTGTTAGGGTACTCTTTCCTTGAGGGAAGCAAGGTTTTAACGAGACCCTAAATGTAATACGTTTATGATAATGAAATTTTGAATCTTCCCAAAAAATATTGAAACTTTATTGCAATATATCCCTTTGGACATGGGGCATCAATTTGAATTTCGCCCTGGGCATTAAAATATTTCGGGCCGGCCCTGTTGTCATGTGTCCAAGTAACTATAGTATACATCCACAATTCTACTAAACTACTAAGAAAACAAGATATATAATACTACAAAAAAAATGATAAAAAGTGTAACTCCTCTTCCCGGAAATTTTAAAATATTTTTTATTATTTATTGTTTTAAATGGTGATTTTTAGACTTTTATAAATAATTAATTAGTTAATTATTACGGTAGATGACTTTAGTCCTGGTTAAAAATTGGAGTACAAGGTGACTAGAAATCATGGCACGGATAGTGCAGTGGTGTGCCTTGACTAGTGTTTTAGCCATGCTAGGGAAGACCCAGCCATAAGTGTGTCCTAAATAGGAAAACCAGGCCAAGTTGTGATATGACCCATACAAATGAGTTTATTATTTATTATTAAGTTTATTGAAGACCCGGTTGTACCAAACTGGCTTGGACTTGACCCGAATCCAACCCAAAGCCCAGGTAGTCATGTAACGCGACCAAAACGTCCATGTAGACACATATTTATATATATGATTGTATGGTTAGTGAATGATTTTTAAGGATTATTATATGTATTATTGCTATTAAATTTAAATTGTGTTTTATTATAATATTTTTAGTAACACAAATTATTGAATATATATATACATTACAACTTTTAGAATACTGTATAATATTATTGGTACCTATCTCAGGGTTGTGTATACCTATTTTGTACTCTTTGGATTATATAGGCATGTAAATATGTGTGCATATATATATATATATATATATATATATATATATATATATATATATATATATATATATGGAGTATTATATAAAAAAAAAAATATATATATATATATATATATATATATGGAGTATTATATATATATATATATATATATATATATATATATATATATATATATATATATATATATATATATATATATATATGGAGTATTATATATATATATATATATATATATATATATATATATATATATATATATATATATATATATATAATACTCCATATATATATATATATATATATATATATATATATATATATATATATATATATATATACATATGGAGTATTATAAAAAAATAAAAAAAAATATATGGAGTATTATATAAATAAAAAATAAATAAATAAATAAATATATATATATATATATATATATATATATATATATATATATATATATATGTATATATATATATATATTTTATATATATATATTTATATATATTTATATATATATGTGTGTGTGTGTGTGTGTGTGTGTGTGTGTGTGTGTGTGTGTGTGGAGTATTATATCATATAGGGGTTGTATGTGCATATTAATATATATACATGAGTTATATATAACAAAAAGAAAAATAAATAGAAAGGAAATCCCAGCCCATCCGAGGCCGAGCCCCGATCCCCTGTATATCACGCTGACATGTATATAGAGATCGAGAAGGGGGAGACCGCAGCAAACCCTAAATCTCCACCATGCCACCCCCTAACCCTTTCGACCTCGCCCCCGACCCAGAGGCGGCCAACCGCCACTGGCGCAATCGCCACGCGCGGCCAGAGCCGCCGGATCAGGCGCTTGACAGAACAGCGACAGCAGCGAAAGCTGGGTCCAACCCCAACTTTGAGAACGAAGTTCATCGCCGTTTTTCGATCGATGCACGAATCGATTTCTTGGGTATGTACCTAACATAACCCTCTTCAATTCTGTTCTTTTAGTTTGTAAGTAGATGTCTTCGATCGTTCAAAAAATCGACTCAAAGTCGATGAAAATTCTGTCCCGAAATAGGACATGAATCAGTCCTACAACCCAACTTGGAAGGTAATTTTATGCCAAACCAAGGCGAGTCTTCAAAATATGTTTGAATAGCTTTGCAGACTGCATATACAGGATTAGAAACCTACTGTTAGATTTAATTCTGGTTAATTAAACAGTAAATTAAATCAGTTTAAAAATCAGGAAAAACTATGTTAAAACTGTTTTCAAAACTTAGAAAAGTCTCCGATACGACGTACGTCCCGTCAAAATGGGCGACGTAGTCGCGAACCAAAAGCATCGAAAGGTGCGTATCGACTTCGCGGACGTGTGGGCTTTGACGGAATTCAAATTGGTTGCGTGTGTGCGACGAATTTGATGCGTATCCGTCGAAATTCACCGTATGCCCATTTGCAAATTTCACAATTACTTTGTGCACGTTCGTCAGATCGAGACAAAATTGTGCCAACTGGACCGTATCGTTTTTTTGGTCCTGTATACCAAGTTTGGTCTGATTCTGAGACAGTTGATCGGATCACGGTTTTGCGGGCCCCAATCCGACTCAACGAGCAATTTTGTGCACGGTCCGCCGGAATCCAAAATTGGACATACCATTGGGTTCGTATCATTGACACGAATTCGTACACATGTAGTTTGATGACTTTAGAGATCATTGACTCTGGCACGCTTTTCGGTGCAAAGCGGGTCAAACGGCGGATACCGTTTTGACCCAAAATTATCGTTTTGCCCCTGTATCTAGAATTGGACTTATGGATAGGCAATTCTAGCTAATTTGACTGTTCTGAGAATGTTGGCAATGTCTATTTCAGTTTTCGGGGACAGTTGTGAGATTTGGACTTTATGCTTACCAGTTGACGGTATATTATTGGTTCTTCGTGCTACCACCAGGCAAGTATACCTTTCCTCCCTCTACAGTTTATTTACATGCTTATTCTTATTATTATCTAGTTTTACTAGTTGATTATTTACATGTGATTTAAACACCATGCATGCTAGTATATATATATATATATATATATATATATATATATATATATATATATATATATATATATATAGCTCTTGATATATATATAAAATATAGCTCTTGATCATAGTTAGCTTTGTAGTTCATATTGGATCTGTTCTTCCGTGTATCTGGATTGAGTCGTGTCGTGTCATCACCTGTACTTCGACTGAGTCGTATCGTGTCATAGAATGAGTAAGTCCTAACGGAACTGTTGTACCTTGATTCTTGAAGCTAACCTGCAAGTCCACATTAGGGACGAGGGTTAGTAGTTAACTGTACCTTGATTCCTGAAGCTAACCTGCGAGTCCAAATTAGGAACGAGGGCTAGTAGTTATCTGTCCACACCTGCGAGTTCACTTTAGGGGCGAGGATGATTCTTGAAGCTAACATGCAAGTCCATACTAGAGACGAGGGTTAGTAGTTGATTAATCCTGCGAGTCCACACTAGGGGCGAGGGTTTGAGTATTCGATTGGTTATCCATTGACATCATGACATCGTGTTCTCTTGTTCTCTTCATGTAACGCCTCAGTTCCAAAATACGTAGGACTAGGGATACGTAACATGCCAGCTATGCATTCGACCAGACTCTAGTCCGACTCGAATACGTATAAGTTGTGTTATAATGGACACAATCTACATAATACAACTATATCTATGTCTCAATCCACAATGAAATAAAACACAAGAAAGAGCCACATGTGTTAAAGTCGGCCGCCCAATTACACAGGAACTCGAATAGACTCGAGAAAGAAATATGAGTCTATAAAAAACTAGGCTATGGCAGCAGAGGAGTAACTAATATGATTAAATAACATACCTCGGTAGAAATAAAATAAGTACCTTATACCAATGCCCGTATATCAAGCCGATTAGCCTTAGTATCTTTAGACAAGCTCCACAGCCGTTTAAGCTGCAAAACTGGCAGGGGACCAGGTCCTCAGGGGACGTAACAAGGTACAAGAAATAACATGCCAAAAGTAAAACAATATAATGCCACATACTCAATGATAAACTACTGTAACCATTTAAGTGATATGCAAATGAGAGTATGGTATCGTACCCCGGGCTGGTACTCACGGACTCATCTGTATGCTAGACAGTACCCTCTAGGCTCCATGTGGGGGAACCCAATAAAGGATGTAGATATATGCACTTTAGATTCCGTATATAGAACCCAAAGTCCAGTACTCATGTAGATAGGTAATATATAGAATATATCCAGAGCACGATGAAGACTCTCCCCTTCCAATGTAACCTCACGTCTCATGTCCATAACACGCAAGATCATGACCTCTAACTAATGCATGGAGTCATAATAATATATATGTTATATACCTATCTCATATCATGTATCCTATAAGCCTACACAGAATCACCATGAATACCTCAAGAAGGATTCTGTTACATATAATAGTGTCAAGTGTCCTACGGTCTGTCGTGCTTAGGATACAAGCACATATCATGGGTTCTTGGTAACAACTCTTTAACTGACGATACCCGACTCTGCGGACGGGTATCGGCGCCCGAACCTTATTCGGACACTAAGTATCGTCTCACGACCCTAGGGTAGACACACACACACACACACACACACACACACACACCCCAATCCAATCAAATAGCTACAGTAACTAAATACTAATAAATAGAGCAAGAACTGATATACATGATGGAAAGGTACACTTGCCTGTTGCCTGCTGCCTGCTACGGTGTCGCCTGACTGATGTCTTCAGTTGGAGGTACAACAGATCTAAGTTGTCCTATTAAACATATTCTAATAAATGCACACAATCTAAATCAATTAATATAAAAAATGTGATCATTTGCAAAACGTCAACTAGTATGGTGAATTTCATGCCAACGATCCAACAGTTGTGTGGCCTTCGACAACGTGCTAATAACCACGTACCATGCTACTTTCTATTACGTCATGTAGGTCTCGAACATCATGTTATCACACGTACATTTAGGCATTTATGTGATTCCAATACGTGTAATCCTAAATATACGTAGATATGACACGATGTCCCAAATTCACGACGATGCTAAACGATACTTCGAACATGCATGTAGCCTCTCAAACACGCATGTGGACAACAAATAAAACTGAATTTAATATGAATTAATTTCTGGAATTTATATTTATTTAGTTAAAAAAATATTAAAATATTTGTCGTTGCATATACAATGTTTCGTTGCATATCGACTAGGTGTTTTAGCAACTTGACAACTAGTTTGTGCATGCAAAGTTGCCAACTTATGTAAAAATAAATCATTTAATATATAAAATATACTAATTTATATTCTAAAATATAAATTAAAACTATTTATAAACATTATTTGATGATAATATATACAAGAAATAATTATCTAGTTAGTATGTCTAATTAATGACACAATATGGCCAACATACCTATTTATTTGGAACCAATTATAATAGAAAAATTAATATTTTAATTCTGAAATAATATTTTAAAATAATTCAAACATATCATATTTATTTTATATACTAAAATTAAGCTAGCCAGTTAGCACATTCAAGTAATCTCACTAGGTTGTCCAATTTCGGTTGATTCGGACTAGATGAAATCTTGAAAATATAACACTTTATATTATGAAATTAATAAACTTATAAATAATATTCAAAATATATTACCATAGAATTTAAGATTCTTAACCATCGAATTTCAGTAGGACAAATAGGACATAAATCTATACAAGTTCTATTTTGAGAATCAATGATTACGGTGACAAAAATAATGAAGTTGCAAGCAAATATATACATAAAATTTTATGAGATGAATTTTGGACATAGTGGAATGTTGTAGAAGAGTGTTAGGAACATTACCAAGGGATTAGTTGCTGCCATTGGGTCTCTTAAGGGTGCGCGAACAGTAGTGCACCGAATTCAGTTTCAGCCTGGACACCTATGATGGAGGGGTTGTTTAGAGAGAGTTTTGAAAAAAAATTGTGAAGAGAAAATGGTGAGAACAGAGTGAGGAAGAATCATACTAAATTTGAGAGAGAAATACTTACTGTAGAGAGAGATATGGACGGAATGGTGGAGACTAGTTGAATTCGGATTCAGCCTGGGTAGGGGTGGAAAGATGGTTGTTTGGAGAAAAATTGAGAATGATTTTGAGATGGTTTGTGAAGAGAAAATATTATAAAGTGGGTTAGGAAGAAGTTTTGTTCAGATTCTATGAGGTAATAAGGTGAGGAGAAGTTTATATATAGCCAACCATTAAGGGGGAGGTGAAGGGTTGAGTGGAGAGTTAATGGTTGGGAGTTTTTTGTAGGTTATGGAAAGTGAATGGTTAAGGGTGCTTGGGGGTTATGGAAGATGAATAAATGGGAAGGATTGGCTGCCCATTTAGTGTACTTGACCACACTTGAGTCCAACCTATAGTGGTTAAGTGGTAGTTAATGGTTGGGTCAAGTACAAAGTATATAGTGCTGAAATTATTTCTAGTAGGTTAAGTGTTAGGTTTTGGATGTCATATCATTATGTTTGGTGTTTTGTAGAGAGGACAATAGTATATAATGTTTGGTATGAACCATGTTGAGGTATGGGGATATTTGGTTTGAGTTTGGACTAGCTAAGTCAATCAGTAGCTCAATAGGACTAGAGATTATGTCATTAGGATTTACAATAAATAAAAATATGTAAAAGTCTAATTTGTCTTAAAATATAAATTAATATTAATTATTCACATTAAAAAAATATATCCAAAAATTCAGGAAGCTTACACCTCCAACAGTTCGTTTATGCGTAGTGGTTCTCCTAGTCGTGTATAGTCATGTTTTCGTGTTGATTGGTCTTTTCCTGTTTATATCCTGTATTTTCTTTATTGCATGATAAACTGTTAGATAGGCATATTTTTATGTATCTTGCTATGTCCCCTGAGGACCTGATGATCTCTTCAAGTTTAGCGATTGCATGGAGTTAGTTAGCAGAGCAGGATGGTGGATGATTACGATATACTTGCAGGATTCAGGTATTGATATTACGTTTATTGTCTTCTCGTGCTGTCATTCCTTATTATCAGATATCCTGCTTGTTAGCCTAGTTTATAGACTCACATTATTTTTCCTTTGAGTCTTATCGGATATATATGCTAGTGGACTGCAGACCACGACCCATAGTATTTATTCGTATTTATATTACTTTTGTGGATTTGAGATATAGTTTTGCCTTACCATGAGTTGGCAATTTACCATGCTCTTGACAGTGTTTACGTATTCAAGTCGGGCTGGAGTTCGCTCTATATGTAGCTGGCTTGCTCACGAGCTCGCGTCCGAAAAGCGGGTGCAGGTTGTGACAAGAAGACATCAAGTGACGATACCGGAAAGAGTAATCCAAAGAAGTAAACCCTCAATATCCTATGTCAGATCTCAGCATATACTTGGAAGAAAACCAGGTCCTCAGCGGGATGTAGCAAGATACATAATATACATGCCGAAATAAAGTACATTAAATAACATGTAAATGGAATAAACATATGATCCAAGAACGGGTAATAGAAAAATGGTCAGATGATTAGTACCTCTACTACTAAGCAGACTATCTAGTATGTGTGAAATGCACTTGAGGACAACGATCGACAGAGATGTTGTCTCTAAGGGGTACATGTGCAGTGGCGCGAGTCACCAGCCGCAGCAACATCACTAACTAAGATACAGTGAGCTTCTCCGTCTAGTGATCGTCCTTCCCACCCAATGATATTGTCCGTGTCGCATTCACGACACGACTAGTCAGACTTTAGAAGATGGTAAGTCCATAAGTCCAGTCAACATGTACGCATAAAATCTATCATCGAGGAAATATCCAATGAATCATAACCGAGTCTCCTATATGCCATGCATTATGGATCTGCATATCATGTCCATGTGCCAGCAGGTATAATCATGATAGTATACTGATAAGTAACAAGAAAAGTATGTACAGTATATCCAATGTGATCGACTGAAAAAATATAAACATGTAAATACTGTAAATCAAGTGACAAGGTATACTTGCCTGAGTTGTCCAAACTATGCTGAGACTGCAGTACCAAAGTCTATCCCACTATCCGCGCCAATGAACCATACTTCAGGCAAATATCTATCAACCCAAGTCACAAACAAATATATATATCACACACTAAAGTACATGTATGACTAATAACTTCCCACCAAGGGAGCTTGGGTCGTTCTAGTCACCTATTACCTTTTTTTTATCTAAGACACTTGTAATTATATCGTATAGAACTAGGCCACACTAGCCTCTATAATCATTATTTGTTAATAACATGGATTGCAAGTTATAGGTTTAAAGTATCGAGTTTGCAATTTGTTATTCTTACAATGAAACTTACGACATACAAATCGAGATAAGATGATCAACTGCAAGGTTAATAATCTTATCTTGGCGAGCCACATGGTCACCTTGTCAATTTTAGCGACGGAAGATCAATGGAATCGACTGATCTCAATTTCGATGTACAGATTCCGAAATACGAACATAGGAATTAATTATAATTAATGGTGATTACATAAGAAAAAATCTACAGACGTCGTCAGATGATAAAACAAATAACACCAATGTGTCTACAATGGTCAAATTAGATAGGATGGTCTACCCATAGTCCAATTTGGATACAGGGATAAATAGTAATTTCGGATCAACACGATGTTCGTTGTTGGACCCGCTTTGCACCAAAAAATATGATAAGATAAAAGTCCACTAAACCTAACAAATTATATGTCTACAAGTCCAGAATGAAGATATAAACTCAACGGTATATCCAAAATTGGATTCCGATGAGCCGATCTTAAAATGATCCTTGATCCGGACATTGGGATCCGATTTGCACGAAAATACACGCCGAAACCAAAGTCTTCTAGATCTAGCAAAATATATGTCAACGAGTTCAAAATGACGATACGAACCTAATGGTATATTCGGAATCGGATTTCGATGAGTCGATCTTTAAATGGTCCATTGACTTGGATTAGGGATCCAATTTGCACCAAAATGCGTGTCGGAACCACGATGCTTCAAACTTAGCAAATTATATATTAAGTTTTGCTAGAATGGTGTCAAGAGTCCACTGGTGGCATTAGAACTGGAATTCGGAGTCCCGGGTTCAAAATTAGAATTTTAAAAGTTGAAAATTACGGTTTCGAGATGCCAACTTTGGCATTGATTTAAATCAACCAAACGACTTCCTATTAAGCTGAAATTTTAGTGACACGAAGGTGGTTATATCTGCTATTCTACAGAGTTGGTGGTTCATTAACCCGAGCTTCGATGTGAGAGAAACGAATCCGCAAGTTGGCTCCACGAAACTATCCAAAATATATGCAATTTAAACGGTCAACTTGGCGGCCAGTTTTGATCTAACAAACTATCGAATTAACGGTTGAAATTTTAGGTGAGAAAAGGAGTATATACTGACATTGAGATGGAAGAATCGAATCGCGATCCAACTGTCGAATTGTGCAAAAAATACACCCAAAGTTGTTGTCCCGACACATGAATTCTGGATTCGATTTCGCACGCGTCACAACAAAATTTCGTGCGAAATGCACAAATTGCGTAGGATGCGCATCGGGGATGTCAACGACCACCAGAGGGAGGTCGCCTTAGTCGCGCGTGGGTCGTATTGGTCCCCGATGATGGTGCGCAGCGTCGCCGCGCTGCTGCATGGTGCAAGCGCGCCTGCTGTGGCCGCTGTTGCTCGTGCTAGTGTGCCTTGCACGTACGCGTGGTGTGCTAGGGCGCTGCCACAGGTGGTGGAGGCCACGCACAACGTGCCTGGATAGTCGTGGGCTCGCCGGCATGGTGCAGTGGTCGAAGGTGGTGCCAGGAATGTCAGTTGACGTGTGCTCAACGGGAATGCACTCGTCGATAGGCGGCGCGATGGATGGTTGATTCGTCTGTGACGCTTGAGGACGGGGAAGAATATCTGGTTCTCCAGCAGCAGCAGGTCGCTCCGCAGGAGCGGGAGGTTCCACCTCACGTCGCTGAGATGCCTCTCGTTGTCGCCGGTGTAGGCATTGACGAGGAACTCGAAGAGGAAGCAGCCATCCAGCACCATCATCTCGACGAAGGCGCTATCGTCGGGTTCGACCGGCTCCGAGTAGTAGCTCCTCGCTTCCGTCCTGACTTCATTTACCCTGCTGATGTAATTCTAAAGCTTGTTCTTTTCAGGACTCCGGCGGAGGAGCAGCCGGAGGTATCGCCACTTCAACGGCTCCATCGGCTAGAGAGCGTCGTCGTTGTGATGGAGCGGGCCGATGGCGACGATCTGCGGGTCGTAGTATTTTTCGTGTTCTTTTCGAACCGAATGGAATACTCTATAAATGGTACACAACTCTTTCTTCTTGGGTTTCTTGCCCAAGGTCTGAAGACTTCTATTCAAGGACATCTCTAGTTTTTCCACATCAATGGTCACCGTTGAACTTCCGCTGACTAGGTCTGCCATTCTTTCTCTCTCTCCCTTCCTTCTAAGATCAATAAAGACTAACCGAGGTTTGATTTAGTGCATGTGTTATTAAGAACCTGTTACCAAATAGAATTATATGCAAGTCATTGGAAAATCAGAGATGCTAACTTGTCCGCGGGCAAACCCCATTGCCCAACCGTCCCCCCTCCCCCCCCCCACCCCGCCCCCACTACCACCACCACCACACACACACACACCAATTTGCATGTGTCCCATGCTGGTTGACCTGTCAATAGAAAAGCGTCACGTGGTGGCGGGCTGGCCCGTGCACGAGCAAGGTAGGAGCGCCCTTGGAAAATTCATTGAGTTTAATCATAGTATCATAAGCATTAGGACATTGCTATTTTGTCCGTATCGTGACCACCAATTGGTCTGCCGTCACATATCGACCTCCTATTGACCTTTTGGCCTGAAATTTTAAGGGATGAGATACGCTGCTAGCACAGGGCCAATGGACACGGCGGGCCAATTAGCTATCTGCGGACAAAATATCGTAAACATTAAGGGGGTGTTTTTTTTCGTAAGTAAATTTCACTTGTCCCGTGGAGGAACTCACTTATGATTGAATTTGGTCCCAATAAATATGTTCGTTTTTTGCACTTATAAGTGATTTTTACTTATAGGCGGCTCCAAATTAATAAATAAAGTTTGTCACTTATTGGATTGCTTAAGTATTTATTACATCCGAAAAATCTACTATGTCCCAATACTAAAAAAAAAATTCACTTGTCCAAATTCTAATAGAAACTGGCTTTTCTATACATAGACCTAATCACCCCTTCCTCTCCCCTTTGTCTTCCTAACAACCAAAAATTTTCTCTCTTTTCAATCCAAAACAGTTCCAAAATTCGTTCCAAAAACAGTCTCGTATTTCAGCATACATCGTGACTTCGCATGACCATATCTCCTAGTTCCGACGTCTGAATCACTTTCTTTTTTTTTTTTGTTCGAACCATCTCGAGGTAGACTTTCATATATATGAGTATTTGTGTTTAACTAAACGTTTTGGTATTTGTAATAAAATATTTTGGTCCGTATATTTTTGGATGATCATCTAATATCCATATTTTATGTGAGAGAGCATAATTATAGAATAGCACTTATAAGTGCCAAAAAAGAATAGGAAAATAACTTATAAGTGAAAGAAAAAAAATTACTTACAAGCGTAAAAAAGAACTGGTTTTACAAATACACTTATAAGTGAAATAAAATAAGTGATACTTACCTTCAGTTATAGGTGTAAAAAAAAAAATAACTGCTATGCTTACAACCAATTTTGATTGTATGTTTTACAACTACCTACGTGGCATTCTTTGATTGCGGGAAAGGGGGGATCGAGTGGGACCGAATGAGACCATGTTAGCAAGAGATGGATGTGGATTGCAAGAAAGTTGCAAATATTTGATAGTAAACTTAGCATTTTCCCAAAAAAAAAAAACACCACCTAATCAAACAAAAAAACACATCTCACAGTAACTAGTCATGTAAGCATAAATCTACTCACATCTCTTGGCAAACACTACAAACCAAAAAATAAGTAGAAAAAACCAACTTTGATGATCTAAACATTTAGGAGAGAGAAAAGTGCTTGTGCATCTTAGTCCCTTGCACAAGATTCCCACTTTCGCTATAGGCAGATAAACCAAACCAACAGAGACATTAGTTGAGTATATTTGTACAAGAGCAACTCCTTCACTAGTTGACTATTCTTGTTCATCCTAAGCCAAAGCTAACAAGGAAAAAGAAGTAGATTATTGTTTCCTTATATTGTTTTGCAGGAAAAAAAAAAAATTTGGAGAGGAGGAAGTTCAAGCCAACCAAATTAGGAAAGTGCAAACAACATTAATAAGTCAATTTTTGACTAAAACATAATACAGAACTAGTAAGGGATCAAATATCTAAAGAGAGCTCTCCTCAAACATGGCAGATTCAAATGAGAGAGAGAGAGAGAGAGAGAGAGAGAGAGTCATACCAGAAGATGGATGAAGGAGCTCTGCTCAGGAGCTGAACCACTGCAATGATACCTCCACAATCATTGAGCCAAAGTGTTGGGCAACAAGTTGCTTTACATGTCATTCATTGGGGACGCATAAAAATAACTAGAAATTGCTGAGAAACCCAATTTCGGGTTGGTTTTTATGAAAAATCCATCCGCAGGATGGATTTTATGAAATGTCCAGAATTATATATTTTCACGTTAAGTATTCTAAGATTCCCTTTAGATGCTCTGTATTTACAACCATAACTACCCCTCCTATAAACTCAGATTTGGATTGCGATTCTCTTCTTCTTCTTCTTCTTCTTCTTCTTCATGAGAGATCTGTATTCCATTGTTCTCATCTTCAGCAGAGATCGCAAAGATCGTTCGTACTTCACCGTGTTTTTTTTTTCAGTCGAACTCCGATCATCACTCATCATCTTCTTCTTCTTATCTTCTTTTCCGACAATTAGGTCAATTATAGAGAGAATATCTTCTTCTTCTTTTCTATAAGAGTAAGCATTGTTTTGAAAGAAGAACGAAAACTCTTGAATCTTTATTCATGTCAAATTTCTTTCCACAAAACAAAAAATAAAAAATTAGGTTTCTGTCAACTGTTCTCCGTCGATATCACACGAAGAATAGTCATTCTCCTGCATTTTAACAAGGAGAATGCCATTCTCCGTGTTGAATGTCATTCTCCGTGTTACTAACACGGAGAATGGCATTCTCCGTGTTTCTAACACGGAGAATGACCATTCTCCTGTGTTTTAACATTTGAATCACCATTCTCCGTGTCATTTAACATGGTGAATGCCATTCTCCGTGTAATTTAGCACGGAGATTGGTCATTCTCCGTGTAATTTAGAACGGAGAATGCCATTATTCGTACTAAATTACACGGAGAATGGTTATTCTCCTACGTTTTAATACTGTGAATGATTATTCTCCGTGTAAATTAACACGGAGAATGGTCATTCTCCGTTTTATTTAACAAGGAGAATGACATTCTCCATATTTATAACACGGAGAATGGCCATTCTCCTGTGTTTTAACACTGAAATAACCATTCTCCGTGCCAAATTACACGAAGAATGGCCATTAATTCTCCGTTTTATTTAACACGGAGAATGTCTTCTCCGTGTTTCTAACACGGAGAATGGTCATTCTCCTGCGTTTTAATACTGAAATGATCATTCTTCGTGCTAAATTACACGAAGAATGGTCATTCTCCGTGTAAATTAAGACGGAGAATGTCATTCTCCGTGTTACTAACACAGAGAATGCCCATTCTCCGTGTAAATTATGACGGAGAATGTTATTCTCCGTGTTACTAACACGGAGAATGACCCTCATGCGAAATTAACATTCTTCGTGTTATAACACGGAGAATCGCCATTCTCCTGCATTTTATGGTCAGTTGAAAATTTGTAGAGCCATAACTTTTGTCTGGGAGGTCAAAACGAGGTCCGGTTTGTCGCAAAATGAGCGTAACTTCGAGGAGCCTGAGATTAACCTCTTCTCCGTTAGACGGCCTTCCGAAATTTTAGAACGCAAAAATTGATGTTTTGACCTCCGTTTTAGCACTTTTGCCGTTTGTCTCGGTCTTTCCGAAATTTTTCGACGAGTTTTTGAAGATTTTTAAGTAGAAAACCTAGATTCGAAAGTGAGCAACGTATGGAAGAAGATGAAGTATCGAAACTTTTTTTAAGAGCAGTTTCGTGGGTGTTTTCAATAAATTAGAAGGAAGGGCAAAACGGTCATTCAGAATCCTCTTTATATATTTTTTCCTAATTCTGGACACGTGATGAAATGTTATTGCGCGGTGGGTTTTTCATAAAACTTTTTCGTTTTTTGGACATTTCATAAATTTTCCCTAAAAAGAAAGTAGACATAAGTAGGTCCGAGCATGTATTCTGTTTTGAACCAATAATCGAACCGAATAACAACCGATCTAGTTTGGAAAAAATGCAATACGATTTTGGAAATACTAAAATTACTAATTTGATTTTGAAGTTCGATCCAGAATAAAATTTAGGTAATTATATAATTACTCTCAATTTTGTGTGTCTTTTAAAAAAGTGTATATTTTAAAAATAATAAATCTACGTATGTGTTTTAAATTACAACTTTGATAGTTCAATAACTAGTTCAAATTTGGGTCTAACTTTAAAAATACAACAAACGTATATACAATTTTTTTTAATATAATTTAACCGTAATTCCAGCTTTAGGTCTAGCCCATTAATCAATAAAAATAGCCCAACTGAACAAATGAAATAAACCTAATAAACCGAATTGATTATCGGTTCGTTTCGATTTTGATTATGACTAATTTCGTTTCGGTTTTGCTTTTGGATTATTAGAAGTTCAATTTTGACTATTTTGGTTCGGTTGAAACCGAATTAATCGAACTGCTCACCTCTAGATGTAAGGACATTCATTCAACAACAAATGATAAATGAAAACAGTGAGATGTGCGTCATGGTAAAATACTTCACTTCTAATGTAGAAGATGGAAGTATCTATACTACTATATAATAAGAAAAGTAAGTTTTACCATGAATATTTTCCTTCCAAATACCTCCTTACCTAATGTTACTAATTAAAATTGTTAATTAAATTTAAAGGTATAAAAAAATTTAAAAAAAATATAGTTTATTCTTCTGATACCTTTTGCTCTTTCCAAATATAAAAATAATAATCAATAGGTAGTTAAAATAAGTGCAATATACGTGTGCTTGTGTACATATACTAGTTATTCGTAAAGCTGTTTTTTTTTTGACAAGTAGCATATCTCAAACTAGGCCTTGCCTATTCTCCTAGAAATACCCTTGTGATATTATTAAGGTAGTATAGTCCTTGTTAGCAATTCGGCAACCGGAAAAAATTCGGAATGACAAAAGTACGAATATAAATCGGCACAGTATAAGTAAAATACGGTCAAAATTCGTCAAACGAAAAACATTCGGATTAGATTTAATTCGTGTTTAGTACGTTTCATATGAACAAATTCGGTACTAAAAATTTGGCATATATATAGGGCACACCCACCTCTACTCCTTCATAAACAAGGGTTGAGTGTGAGAATAAGAAGAGGATGGATGATGGAAAACCGAAAGGTTTTTCTTTGATTGTTGCAAGCAACATGTGCAAAGACTCTTGGGTTTCTTTTTTTGGTTACTGTGAGACTTTTTCTTCTTTTCTTTTGATAATTTTTTAGAATTGTATCAGTCTTAATATCTAATAGCAGAAAGAGTCAAGAAAGTTAAGACTGCTGGGTTTCTTGGTCACGTTTTTTTGGCCTAACTTTTTAAAAATTCGTACGATACGCGTTTAAAACGCTACAGGCTTAAAATTCGCGTACAAATCCGAAAATTTCAAAACTACGTAAGTATTATACGTTTATGTAAGATACGGAAAAATTCGCGTATAACACGCGTTTTATTCGGGTGATTGCTAACAAGGAGTATAGTAAAGCATGCATAGTGGTCCATAGTGTGAGACCAAGAATCCAAGAAATTAGGTTGTACATCCAAAAAAAAAAAAATTATCACTGTCAACAACTCTGAGTAATCTCAATTATGCATTGCGTAATCATATGTATCAAATTTTGAACAATAAACTAAGTTTACTATCAAACTTTTACAACTCTCTTACAACTCACATCCTTTTTCTGCTAACATGGTCCTACCGGGCCCCACTCGATTCCTCCTCTCTCCTAAGTCCCAGTCAATGTATGCCACATAGACGGTTGTAAACCATACAACCAATAATGGTTCTAAGCATAGCATAGCATTTTCCTTTTCCTAACAGCCCAACCAGTGCGACAACTTGCTGCTAGTGTTTTTAGGCCGCCCATCATTGTTCCTGATCTCTCAAAAAGAAGGCTTCATTCACATGGAAACATCTACATAGCGTCCCTTCTTGCTGATAGTATTTAGTAGCCAGTTCCTTCTTGTTCCTTGATATTATGAATCCTGCATAATATTACAATTAAACTATAAATTGTAGATATAGAATCGTAATATATGAAGTAGTTGTTAAAGGAAGAAAGCTACAGCAAAAAAGAAACAGCAGCATGCACTTTCACATGTCTGCAGTAGTACCAGCTTATCGATATCGACAGCCTCACTACTCGCAGAATTATCTGCCCTTCGATGTCTTAACGAAGGGAGGTTGTGTCTCCAACTATGTTATAATAGGCGACCTAGATGTACAGGTTGGAGAGGACTCGTCTCGATCCGGAAAAAAATTTCTGGATGAGGTGACATTCGCCTAAGCGCTTTGTTATTTTATATTTTTTGCTTCTTATATTACTTTTATGCTTAGTGGTTAACATTTATTGCTTATTCGTTATACTACATATTTGTTGTATACATAAATGCCAAAAAAAAATGATATAATAGCAACGGATTCTGGACGGACGTCTAGGTACGGCGGGTGGTCAGTCGTCTCGTCTCGCCAAACGTCCAGTACAAAATATGTCTCCAAGCCGACAACCTTCTTGTGCATAGTAAAGTGGTACTTATTCTACATATAAAATCGAATACAATTGATGTTACAAAAGTTTGGGTACAAAATACATCTGTTTTCCCCGCCCTCAAAAATCCTTGGCGAACTCATTTTTTCATCAATTTTGCACTAGAAGTATTAAATATAAAAACCTGCAGCCAAATATAACAAGGAGCGCTAGCCTGGCCATGAAAACTTTAACTGTTCATAAATTGATTATCAATCAAATGTCAAAAAACGAGCCCAGGAACAAATAAGGCACACTTGAATTAATATTTGCAAGCGAAAACCAAAGCAGATGATGATTCACAAGGATGAAACCTATAACGAACAGATGAAGTGAAATATACAAGCAGCCCTAACGAAACCATGCTGTGACTCAATCCCATTAATCAAAGGCCTCCTATATTTTCAGCAACACTCCTGGAGCTTATGATCTTGCACTCTCATCTCCCTTCGTGCAGATCTTCTGAAGATATTGTTGTTTTAGAAATATTGTCATTGTCAAAGAGGCTTAGGCCTGAGAAGGGTCCAGATGAGAACATTGATGAAGTACCATCGGACTCGTATGTGGTGGATGCATGACTGTCTTACCACTACCAAAATAAGTCAAATCTGCGACGTAATTAACGACGCCTATTTAAAACGTCGCTAATAATTTGGATATTAGCGACGTACTTTAAAAACGTTGTTGTTTGAGAATTATAGCGACGTTCGGCAACGTTTAGTGACTACGGTAAACATATTTGAAAGTTACGTCGCTGAACGTCGCTATATTTTTACAATCAGCGACGTTTTGCGACGCGAGCATCATTAATTGAGTCGCAATATTCTAAATAATTTGCGACATTTAGCGACATCTTTTTCTAGACGTCGCTAAATTACGTCAAATAGGGCTTCCTGATTCAATATTTCATTTCTCCCCCAAATTTCTATTTCCCGCTCGACGCCCCCCTTCGTACTCCGTTCGACGCCCCGACGCCCCTCTCCTCCTCCGGTCGATCCCCTACCCGGCGACCCCCCTCGGCGCTGTCACGTCCCGCTCCCGTAGAAGCGATCGTCCTCGCTAAGGCTTGATGCCGCACGAGCCTAGATTGCACTCGTGCAAGACAGTTTCATAACGGTCGATTGCAGCGGCTGCGACGGGGTCGTCGCACAGAAGTCCAAAGAAGAAACATTGAACATGCAGCAAAAATTTAGAGGCAAAACACAAGTTATTCAAAAGTGCTCTTTATTGATATTGAACCATAAGATTACAATAGGACGCAAGGCCATGATTACAAGTCTCTCTAGCTCACTTTTTTATTATTTTACAAGTCACTCTGCTCTCTCTCTCTCATCTCTCGATACAATGCTTGAGCCATCGGAAGCTTCGGAAGGCAATGTCTATACATTATGTCCCGTATAAGTCTTGACTCCACGCGGCCGCACGCTTCGAATCGCCAAGGAACTCCGTGTCTCGACGCATCCAAGCGAGCTCCGCACCACGAGCTTCTACCTGTGCCTGCACATAAAAACTGTGTGGGTGTCAGTACTCAACTGTACTGGTGGAGTGAGCTCCTCGCCCACCCATACAAAACCGACACGTTCATTTACTTTGTACATCTTAAATCACTTTCGATTGACTTTTAGTCTTACCTTAGGATCAATTTTAGGACCAGGACGTCTTGGCCTATACTTGGCAACGCAACGACGGGGTCGTGCTATACTCTATTCGTGCTTCAATATATTCAAGGCAGTGCCTCGCCGAGTAGAAACTTATGTAACTTGGTCGTACAAAGACTTTCAGTTCTTTCATGTGCCTCTAGACTATTCTCGTGCCAACGACGTCAAGGGGACGACTCGTGCTGGTCGTGCCAATACACTTGCTCGTGCCTTAAGATCGAGAACGTGCCAACCCGACTTAACCATCTTGCCATACGGCCCTTCCTGACTTAACCCAAGACGACGTCACATTCATGCCGAAGCACGTGTCCTTGCTATAGCCAAAATCTTGGCTCCATAACGGTGTTGCAACTGTGCACACCTAACTCGTGCCGACTCAAGGTTAGTGCTCGCAATATGCATAACTTGTTAACCCAACTCGTAACCTGCTAGTACTCGATGCAATCCAAAGATATACACGCGGATAGCCGCTCTTGCCAACACATCTATATGAGTGGTCACTAGCAATGTCAAGCTATCCTGGATCTTTTGCATACGGTGACCATTCGCGTGGTGAGGTACGAGCTCCCATCGAATGACCCGCAGCCTATATTGTAACGGTTCACTTCAATCAAGTCATACCGTCGATGAAGGTCGTACAATACCAGCAATTTCTCCTAGGCCGACACGAACCCGACGCCCCGGGATCGCTCGAGAAATTTTACCCTTGCACGCAAGTTGTCCAATGACCATGCAATACTCAACTAGATCTATCAAGTCCTTCCTTAACCATGACCATGCTTTCCATCTTTTCTATCGAGACTCCCAAGTAGCGGGACCGATCTCGCATGCTTGCTTATCGAGAGTTATCGAGACTCCCAAGTAGCAGGACCGATCTCATGAATGAGACTTATCGAGACTCCCAAGTAGCGGGATCGATCTCGTGTGCTTACCTATCGAGGCTTATCGAGACTCCCAAGTAGCGGGACCGATCTCGTCTGCTTACTTATCGAGACTTATCGTGACTCCCAAGTAGCGGGACCGATCTCGTGACTTTTTCTTATCGAGACTCCCAAGTAGCGGGACCGATCTCGCGTGCTTACTTATCGAGACTCCCAAGTAGCGGGACCGAGGTGACAACCAATCGCGTGGACTTCCTTTGTCCGTGGCATGCTATTCACTAAACCCACCGTGGCTTGTGCCTTAGACAGACCTTGTTCTCTAGGCGATGTTATTGCTCAAGTCATATACTTTATATGACGAGCCTTGTTCTCATGGGACTATGGGACTTACAACCGCAGAAAACAGGGGACAGTGGTTGCTATGACTTCGATAGCCCAACACAACTCTTGTATAACTTATTCGGACAATGACTTGACGAGCAAAGGCTACGCCAAGCTTCGCTTCGAGGGAACGTGTCGTACACGCGTTCGACTTGAACAACCAAGTTCTTGGGTGCCTAGACTTAAGCCACAAGCCATACAATTGACTTAACCCACGGAACGTGCGAAGGCTATGCCAAGCCTTGGACGACAGGACCGTGCAAGCTTTATCAAGCATTCACGCGGGCGACGCCTATGACTTAGGCTAATTCGAGCAACTTAGGCCAACTTCCTTCTCCCAAGCCACAGGACGAAGGACCAAGTGTCATTTTGAAAGCACGCTGAGCCAACTTCTAAGCAGACCGTGGGACCTTTTTCTATGTTCTAACATATTTTTGACCCGTCGGGATTATTCTCTTAGCTATGTGGGATGCATCTTTTTTATTATCAAGCCTAACTTATGCAAGTTGAAAATATGCGAGTTATTATGTAAAGACTAAGACGAGACAAGTTCATCGAAACTACCCCACCTGAGCGAGGAGTCGCCTCGACCAAGCGAGTCTTCGAGCAGTCGTTGCAAGGCTAAGATCGAACGCTGTCGGCATTTCGATTCCTCTGATTGACTGAGCGGGACGGGACACTACATCATACACCACTCAGAAAAAGTTTCGTCCTCGAAACTAACTGAGTACTTACACTTAGACCAATTGATCCAAGAACTCTCGTACACACTCCGCCTATGCGTTTTCTCAATCCGAGCCACGCTCGCACTACTATCAATCATTTCCTTTAACACAATCTCAAATCCTTTGCACTTTTCCATTCCTCGAGTCTTACTTGAACTCAACGTATCAGTTGGTTGGATCGCGCACGCATTTCAGGTGTCCCAAAAATATATATATTTCAGCTAAGCCACATGATAGAGAATTCGTCATTCTCACTCAAGTCGCATCGTGCACATACTCAGACGTCGCTGAAATATATGCATGTCAGCCAAATCTCGTGAGGGGTATTCCTATATTCGTGATTCACTCTATCCATCCATACCAATCATCAAGATCAATCTTTCGATTGCTAACTCTTGAAACAAGGGCGTCTCGTCTAACCGCTAGGCCATTTCTCAATGCTAAAGTCAATGTTAGGATTGAAATCATAGTTCCCCAACAATAATGCCAACACTGATCACAATCCTAGGGTCAGACTAAAGTCGGTAATACATGGTTTTCTATCCAAGCTCGCGTTACTCAGATTTCTATACATCGAGCATTATCACCTAATTCGCATCAAGGCACACGTTGCACATATTCAAATCCATTCAAATCACCAATTTGCATAGTCTATTCCTTCCGACATGTCAACATAATTTACATATCCGTTCTAACCAATTCATATATTCGATTATGAAGTCGCCTAGCACAACTATTCGTCACGCCCCAATCTCACGCAAGTTCGATTATCTACGTTGGACAAGAATCACCATGCCACGTTCATGAAGGATAATCGTCCTCACTGGGGCATAACTCTTGCTTGAGTCTAAACTAATTCATTCTCGATACACGAATTGGACCTAGTCAATCCTCAAGTTCACTTGTCAAGCATACAGAGTGATTCTCGAGTTCACTTCTGTGTCAAACCACAAGTCGAAACAATCATATTGCTACGCTATGCAAGTTCGATCACCCCCGCTGTATTAGTCACCGTACCAGCGCTCACTTGGAGTGATCACCCTAATCGACGTGACGTATGTGCGAGGCTGGAGTTGTGCTCGTATAAGACAAGAACGTCAACGTTGTGGTTATCATCGAAGCAATCCAACATTTTATTTTCATCCAATCTAAGATCTCGGTTCGATAGTCCGTTCGTCATTCGTTCAACTAGAAATTCTCGAGCCAAGTCTATATTTTCCTCGACATATTTCAACATCCCGAGTATAGCATCTATCGGAACAATGACATTTTACATGATCATCGTTCCTCGAATCAGAGTACCCCTGAGTTACCGCACATCGGTCTTTGATACGCCTCAATACCATCGATGATGTACATAACCTGACGATCTTTCTTTGCAACGAACTCCGAGTCATGCAACTGATGCTATTTTCTGAAATGGATATACTACAATTCCATTCGATCAAATCCGAAATCACAAGTGCGATCCTCTAGGCTTTCTCGATCAAGACATACATTTTTATTCATCGTTTCGAATCATTTTCTAACTTGCATTGCCCATTCACAAATTGTTCGAACAACATCTCGTTCGAAACATTCGAAGTCACGACCAACTAAGCGTAACGCATTCTAAGGATTTGTACGATCGCATTGCCTCGCCGACATACTCGTCGTTATCATTAGTCCTCAATTTTTGCTCGAATGATTTCCAAGATGGACCATACACCACTCAGGATTCGAGCCATCCGATTCAGTCCACAATCACATTCGTGTTATTCACTAAAATATCTTTCAGATTCGTTCGACGAATCTCTAGCGTAGTCGCTCACGTCGTCTCGACACACTAAGTCGTTCGCACTATTCCTCAAAATCTAAACCAATCTTCTGGGTACGTCTAAGCGTTAATTCGATAGCGTTTCTATCGATATACACTCTAAGTGTATTTTTGTTCTTGACCGAATGATACTTAATATCGCTTGTAATTCGTTTGCACCAAAAGGTCTAGCTGCGCGACACGCGGCACAACTTAGTAAAAGGCCGTGTGCATAGCCAACCCATATGGACTACACTCTAATTTTGTACACTTTTTTGCTAATGTCGATGTAGGACTATTCGGGCATGCACGCGACTTGCTAACTTTAGCATGTGTTTTCAATCAAGTCAAGCTTGACATCGTCCGGTACAAAGGCCATCGCCTACCGATGCGTTCGATTGAACGCTTGTACGAGCTTTTGAAAATATTTAGACTTATTGTATGGACATGCCGTGGGACATTTGAGAGAGAGCGCACACTTTTTTATCAACGACGAGCTTTTAAAACTGAGAGATTCGGCTTGAAGTCCAAGGACGTAAAGCCGTGCTTTGATACCATTATGTCACGCCCCGCTCCCGTAGGAGCGATCATCCTCGCTAAGGCATGATGTTGCATGAGCCTAGATTGCGCTCGTGCAAGGCAATTTCATAACGGCCGATTACAGCGGCTGCTACGGGGTCGTCGCACAGAAGTCCCAAGCAGAAACATTGAACATGCAGCAAAAATTTAGAGGCAAAACACAAGTTATTCAAAAGTTCTCTTTATTGGTATTGAACAATAAGATTACAATGGGGCACATGGCCATGATTATAAGTCTCTCAAGCTCACTTTTCTTTTATTTATAAGTCACTCTACTCTCTCTCTCTCATCTCTCGATACAATGCTTGAGCTAGAGGAAGCTTCGGAAGGCAATGTCCATACATTATGTCACGTATAAGACTTGACTCCACGCGGCCGCACGCTTTAAATTGCCAAGGAACTCTGTGCCTCGACGCAACCAAGCGAGCTTCGTACCACGAGCTTCTATCTGTGCATGCACATAAAAACTGTATGGGTGTCAGTACTCAACTGTACTGGTAGAGTGAGCTCCTTGCCCACCCATACAAAACCTACACGTTCATTTACTTTGTGCATCTTAAATCACTTTCGATTGTCTTTCTAGTCTTGTCATAGGATCAATTTTAGGATTAGGACGTCTTGGCCTATACTTGGCAAAGCAACTACGGGGTCGTGCTATACTCTATTTGTGGCTTCAATATATTCGAGGCAGTGCCTCGCTGAGTAGAAACTTATGCAATTCGGCCGTGCAAAGACTTTCACTTCTTTCATGTACCTCTAGACCATTCTTGTGCCAACGACGTCAAAGGAACGACTCGTGCTGGTCGTGCCAATACACTTGCTCGTGTCTTAAGATCGAGGCCGTGCCAACCCGACTTAATCATCTTGCCATACGGCCCTTCCTGACTTAACCCAAGACGACGTCACATTCATGCCGAAGCACGTGTCCATACTATAGCCAAAATTTTGGCTCCAGAACGGTATTGCAACCGTGCACACATAACTCGTACCGACTCAAGGTTAGTGCTCGCAATAAGCATAACTTGTTAACCCAACTCGTAACCTGCTAGTACTCGACGCAATCCAAAGGCATACACGTGGATAGCCGCTCTTGCTGACACATCTATATGAGTGGTCACTAGCAATGTCAAGCTATCCTAGATCTTTTGCATACGGTGACCACTCGCATGGCGATGTACGAGCTGCCACCGAATGACCCGCAGCCTATATTGTAATCGTTCACTTCAATCGAGTCGTACCGTCAATAAAGGCTATATAATATCTGTAATTCCTCCTAGGCCAACACGAACCCGGCGCCCCGGGATCACTCCAGGAATTTTGCCCTTGCGCGTAAGTTGTCCAATGACCATACAAGACTCAACTCGATTTATCAAATCCTTCCTTAACCATGACCATGCTTTCCATCTTTTCTATCGAGACTCCCAAGTAGCGGGGCCGATCTCGCGTGCTTGCTTATCGAGACTTATCGAGACTCCCAAGTAGCGGGACTGATCTCGTGAATGAGACTTATCGAGACTCCCAAGTAGCGGGACCGATCTCGTGTGCTTACTTATCGAGACTTATCAGGACTCCCAAGTAGCGGGACCAATCTCGCGTGCTTACTTATCAAGACTTATCGAGACTCCCAAGTAGCGAGATCGATCTTGCGTGCTTGCTTATCGAGACTTATCGAGACTCCCAAGTAGCGGAACCGATCTCGCGTGCTTGCTTATCGAGACATATCGAGACTCCCAAGTGTTTTCCATAAAGAAATTCTCTTTATTTGTTGTATTTCTGGGAAAATTACAACTGTAGGAATCCGATCTAGAAGACGATCGCTTTATCCCTTGGACTATGCGAAGAAGAAAAGCTCTCAAAATTTTGACATTAGATATCAATGTATCTGTACAATGAATGAGAGAAAAAAGAACTCTATTTATAGAGTCAAAAATAATAACTGAAAAGATAACTACCTCACCACTGGTGCACTTGAAAAGTCACGCAGACTCTAAATACACGCAGGGTTAGTGAGTAGTTACTGGACGTGGCCCGTAACTGTTGGACACATGGCATCAGTGCATGGGTCGTGTGCAAGTTACTGAGCACACGAGAGAGAGATCGGTGGCATGGCTGCCACGTACTCCAGTTGAAATAAAATCCACGCTGACTTGCTGAAGGCAAAAATCCACGCAGATTCGTTGACGCAGACTCGTTGAAGGCGAAATCCACGCAAGCTTTGAAGAAGAATACTTCAGAATTCATGCAGGCTTTGAGAAGAATAACTCAAAAGTCACGCAATATTTTGAGGAAGGAGAAGGTTCAGAATCCACGCAAACCGCCAGCTGTCTTGATTTGGCACGCTTCGTCTGACACAAAATCTCTGACATTGATTATATTGTCAGCCGCATTGAATGAAGACAAGACCCAAAGTCACGCCAACTTGGTGAAGAGTGAGTCTTGCTAAGGAAGATTTCGAAAATCACGCAAAAGACGGCTGTGATCTCTCGAGTTCTGTGCATACGTGGCATACGAGGAGACGTTTCTCGACTGTTGTGTTGTCAGTCATTATGATTCTGCCGTATGGCTGAGCTATCTCTGCGTGACTTCTAAAGGAAATGGCCAGGCAGAACTTAGCGTATCTTTTGTGCTGCTTCTTGGATCACTCTGCGTGACTTGTTCTGATCAACTCAGCGTGACTTCATTTTTGAGGCCTACAAAACCCCCTTCAAAGTTTTCGAAAAATGATAAAATATTTCGAAATACTTTGAAAACGAGATGATGAAATGAGTTAAAGTCACGCTGAGATGACTTAAATGATTTTTTCGAAAGTCGAAAAGACTTTGAAGTTCTTCGAAAACACCCGAATGAACCTATTAAATATCATAATGACTCTTCGTTCTCCGAGACTGATTGCGTCCAATTTATGGTGGAATATGAACTGTCGACGAGATCTGTTATATAAACAGGGAGTGATTCTCAGTTTTGACATTCATCTCTCGAAAATATGACCCCAAAGGAAGCAGCCGAAGAGGAAGCACGCAAGTTGGGATTTTGTTCCCATGGTGACCCCACTTTTGGGGGCAAAGAACCCGAACCTGTCGTCATCGAGCTCAAGGACGACTCCACGCAGTTAGCCAAGAATCTCTTGAGCTACTTTGGATTGGATGGCTCGTCTTCTTCTGATGGGCGGAGCCTTATGGAGAAGCGTGAAATGCTCGAGACTCTGTTGCATCGCCTGGAAGTTAAGAGCGTAGAGGAGTTAGGCATCAAACTTAGCCACTCTGGAAAATAGAGCGTAACTTTCTACGCTTTTGTTGCACTTTTCTTTTTTGTCTTTTTGTAAGGCCATCAGTGCCTGTTTAAAGAATGAAGTACAACTTTTATGTTTGATCTGCGTGCCTTTTAATGAAGAATATTAATTAGCACACTTTGACTGTTTCCAATGTTGCACTGTCTTCCAAAGCACACGTGACACTCATTCCATAATTTACGAGCGCTATTTATGTGGATCTTTTCCAAGAATAGACCTGCACTTGACCCTTTAAATAGATGGATGAACTCCACGCAAACTCATCTTTCCATTCTTCTTCCTCTCTTCTGAGAATGAATTTTCTGTGAGAAGAAAATAGGAAAGCCATGTTGTCTGATGTCAGATCTTTGTGCACGCTACCAGACATGAGTTTGCCGATCCTTAGCAGGAAACTCAGCGGTAAGTCAGTATAATACGTGTACTTATTTTTTGCTGTTGAAGATAGGCTTTCTGTTTCTTGTTACACGCCTGTTCTCTGTTTGATAAATGCATACTGAATGATTTCTGTTGATCTTTCTGCAGAAACTTGGCTGAAAATTTTCTTCAGAACTGGCATTGGGGATGTGGATGTTGTGAAGAATATCCTGCTGACATCTACATCAGGGAGCTCATACGCTTTTGACGCGTAAATCAGACAACTCAGAACTCTTCGTGGGATAGAAGGGTCTTCCTCAGATGGTAGGAAGAGCCTTTATATACGAGAGTTGGATGGTGGAGTGAACTCTAACCCGAGAGATTGGGTAGTAGAGTTCCTTTCAAGGCAGAACCAGGAATTGTATCCCAAGGTTTGGATACATTCCTGTCTTTCTTGAGAGGTTACCCCCATCCACCAATTGTATTGGCAGCAACACATTTTCGTGTTGCCCTACTCTGTGGTTCTCCTCTCGTCTGAGAGAGAAGACCAGAGTTTGATTCCTGCTGGACACCCAGGAATTGCCACAAACAACGAGATTGCCAGAGAAGATCCAAGAAGAAATAGATCTCAGTTGTACATAAGATGAAAATCCAAGATTTGTAATAGATTTCCATTATGATTTGTAGGAAAGTCTAAGAAAATGTAATAGACTTTTTGTGGTGAAATGGAAATGGAAATGACAATTCTTCTATGCTCAATGATTTGTATTTGTGGATGAATTGTGGACATGATAGATAATAAAATCATCTTTTCTGTTTTTAGAGTATATGATATTATCAGAGGTATTATGGACGTGATAATATATAGGAACTCAAAAGAAAATAGATTGATTTCTATGCAGAGGTCAAAACATGACAAATGAGTAAGTAGATTCGGAATTGATTCAGAGGTTATGAAAACATGATAAATAACGAATCCCCACTTAATAAATTGATAGAAGATTATGAACGGATGAACCGTTAGGAAATGATGAACAGATAAACTGTCGAGTGAATGTAATAAATGAACGGATGAACCGTCAAGTATTAATGAACATGTGAAACGTCGGATGAATGTGAGAAATGAATGGATGAAATAAATATCGGGAAAGAATACGTCCCTTCGATCCTTGTAACCATATGCCTATAAATAGAGCATATATTTGAGTAGAAGGATCGCATTTTATCCACAATGTCTTCTGAAGAGAATATAAAGAAGGCTGAAGTCGTCCCCGAAGCTACTGAAGGTGTTAAAGAACATCCACCTCCGCAGAAGAAGGAAATGGGCGAAAGCTCGTCTACTTCCAAGCCGCCGAAAGATATCCTGGATTTCCTGGTCAAACCAGGAGAAATCGAAGAAGAAGAAGCAATGAGGCTGGCTGCCTGTCAATTCTTGGTACGGTCAGAAAAAAATGTACTCAATTCTTTTGCTGATTATGTATGTGGTCCTCGTCCCAAATATGAAAGGGATTACAGTGATCTTCCATGATGATGTACTCTTTTTCTTGAAGAATTTGTCTCAAATAAACTCCGTTTAAGGAAACTTTGTTTACGATATATCCTTCCCACTTTATATTTTTGCCTTTATTCATTGATCTTTTGACTCAGAAATCAGAAAGACTAAATATCATTTTCATAAATATGATATTGAGATAGAAAATTCAGAGGTAATATGGACATGATTTTCTGGATATCAAATTTGTTGAGAAAACGATACAAAGTAGAATACCTATCTCCACTGGGGATAATAGATATCAGAATGATTCTTCGGAAAGAACAATGAAACAGCTGGAGAATGATGGGAGGACAATCTTGATAGAAATATTAGACGTAGTACTTCTTCAAGAATTTGCCGTTGATGGGCATCATAGTGGCTTTACCATCTAGAGTAGTGAGTTGATAAGCCCCATTAGAAAAGATCTTATTGACAATGAATGGACCTTCCCATTTTGCATCAAACTTGCCCTTACTCATGTGTGTCATAGTCATCGGGCATCTGACAGTAAGCACAAGTTCTCCTTTCTGAAATATTCGAATTCTGACTTTCTTGTTAAAAGCACTTGAAATTCTAGCTTGATAGAATTCAATATTCTGTTGAGCAGATAATCGCTTTTCATCCAGAGCTTCTAATTCCTGAAGTCGAAGACGATCGTTATTTTCAGCAGTGAGTTCATTAGCGATTGCTATCCTTAAAGAAGGAATTTGAATCTCTAATGGAAGAACAGCTTCGCAACCATACACCAGAGAGAAAGGTGTACATTTGGTAGCATTACGAACTGTAGTGCGATAAGCCCACAAACATTCCCTGAGCTTGTCACTCCAATTACGTTTGTTAGTGGAGACAAACTTCTTTAGGAGTTTGATGATAGTCTTGTTGAAAGCTTCTGCTAATCCGTTAGCTGCTGGATTATATGCGGTAGAAGCAACATTATTGATCTGGTGATCGTCACAGAATCGAGTAAATTTCTGGCTGACGAACTGTGGTCCGTTATCATGAACAATGCGTCGAGGAACACCAAATCTGTAGATGACGTGGTGCTTAATAAAGCTGATGATATTAGACGTCTTAACTTTAGATAAAGGAATGGCTTCGGCCCATTTGGAGAAGTAATCGGTTATTGCGAGAATGAACCGATGACCTTTAGATGACGGTGGATTGATCGGGCCGACAATGTCCATGCCCCAAGCTTCGAAGGGCCATGATGCTGCCGTCGGATGTAGAAATTCCGAGGGTTGATGAATAAAATCCGTATGAATTTGACAAGCTTTACACTTCTTTGCGTATTCGATAGCATCAGATACCATGGTGGGCCAATAATAACCCATACGTCGAATACGGTCTTAAATTTTTGGTCCTGGCTGATGTGCTCCACAAATTCCATCATGTGCTTCACGAATGATTTGTTGAGCCTCGTCACCGGCAACACATCGAAGGAGTAAACCATCATAAGCTCGACGATATAAGGTCTTTGTTGTATGATTGTAATAGAATCTGAGTGATCGTCGTCTGATAGATGCTGCCTCACTCGGATCATCCAGAAGAATATCATATAATACGAGATCTAAGAAAGGAAGTCTCCAATCTTTATCCGTATTTTGATTCTCAGTCGAGTTACTGAAGATGAATTCTATGCTGGAATCAGATGAAGATGACATCGATTTATGACTGAATCCAAATCCTCTTGTTGTGTTGACGTCATGAGATGTTGATTCTTCAATGTCAACTGGAAGTCCTAGAGTCAAGTTATTTTCAAGATGAAATAATTCTCGATTACGAATAACAATTATTTGTTGCCGTCTGATTGGGATAGCCAGCACCGCTGCAAGATTAGCAAGGGCATCAGCTTCTGTGTTACATCCTCGCCTAACATGTTCAATGAAGAATTCTTCAAACGAAGAAGCCATAGATATAGCTGTTTTATGATAAGGAACCAGATCTTGATGGCGAACTTCATAAGTACCCCTGATCTGATTGACAATGAGTTTAGAGTCTCCACACGCCTCCAAATGTTGAATATTCAGATGTTTAGCAAGTTGAAGACCAATAAGTAATGCGTTGTACTCAGCTACATTGTTTGAACACGGCTGATCGAGAGAATAAGCTCTTTGGATGGCAAGACCTTCTGGCGATACAAGAACAATTCCAACTCCAGCGACAATATCGCCATTAGGACCAATTCTTGATGCTCCATCAAAGAATAGACGCCAAGTAGGATCTTCTTCAGCAATTTGATTTGAATCTAGGACTTCATCTGGGATTTCATCATAGAGTTTTGAATTTTTTTGAATTGAGTGAGCAGCCAGAAAATCAGCTAAAGCTTGTCCTTTGACTGATTTCTGAGGAATATAGTGCATGTCATACTGAGCAAGTAGGATTCCCCAGTTAGCCAATCGAGAATTCAAAACACTGGGTTTCTTCATCATGATCCGTATAGGATTGATCCTGGAGATGACATGAATAGTCTGGCCAATGATATAATGACGTGTCTTTTGGACAGCAAACATCAAGGCTAGACATTCTTTTTCAACCGGTGAATATCGAGGTTCAGCTCCGGTCATAGTGCGGCTGAGATAATAAATGGCTTGTTCATGGCCATTTTGATTCTTTTGAGCGAGTAATGCACCCAATGAATGACTCATTGCTCGAGTATAGAGGAGGAACGGTATTCCTGAGACGGGAGGTACCAATACTGGAGGGCTCATCAGATATTGTTTTATATCATCGAATGCTTTCTGACATTCATCATTCCAGATAAAAGAGACACCTTTCTTCATAAGTTTGTTGAATGGTCTGCAGCGTCCTGATAAATTAGAGATGAATCTCCTGATATAAGCGATTCTTTCTTGAAATCCTCGTAGCTCTTTTAAGGTGCGTGGAGGACGCATCTCTTGGATGGCTTTGATCTTCTCGGGATCCACGTGTATACCTTTATAGGTAATGACGAAGCCGAGAAATTTACCACTAGAGACGCCTAAGAAGGACTTAGTAGAGTTATTCTTTAATTGATGCTTACGCATTAGATCAAATATAGTCTTCAAATCTTGGATATGATCCTCCTTTTGTCGACTTTTGACTGCAATATCATCAACATAGCATTCGACTGTTTTCCGCAAATGTTCACAGAATATAGTGCTCATAGCTCGTTGATAAGTTGCTCCTGCATTCTTGAGACCGAATGGCATAACTGTATAACAGTATGTACCAATCGGTGTTCTGAAAGAAGTGTGCTTCTCGTCTTCTGGGAATATTTTGATCTGATTGTACCCAGAATACCCATCCATGAATGACATTCGTTCAAATCCACAGGTATTATCAACCATGACATCAGTGATTGGTAGAGAGAATTCGTCTTTAGGACATGCCGCATTGAGATCGCGAAAGTCTATGCATACTCTGATCTTGCCAGTCTTTTTAAGAACATGAACAATATTAGCCACCCAATCGGGATGTTGTTCCTCTCTAATAAACCCAGAGGTAATGAGTTTATTGACTTCAGCTTCAATTGCATCCATGATGTCTGGACGAAATCGTCGCTGTTGTTGTTTGACCGGTTTAGCATTCGGCAAGATATTGAGCTTGTGAGTTGCAAATTTGAGGATCAAGCCCTGGCATATCTTCATAACTCCAAGCAAAGACATCGATGTAATCACAAATGAGTTTGATCATGTCTTTCTTATCAGTTTCTGAAAGACTTTTACTGATGAATATTGGTTTGGGAGATCCCTCTTTACCAACATCTATTTGAACAAGTTTATCTTCAGTCGGAGGTTCTTTTTGCTCGAAACGGAACTCCCATTGATTATCTAATCTTTGGGCCCACTGTTCTGATTCAGGTGAGATTTCAAACTCTTCTTTGTCTTCATCACTTTCTTCAGAATGGTCAATGGAGACCATATTGGAAGACAGAAGGTTGCAATAGAAGTCACCGATACTCGTATCGGAATCCCAAGAAGTGGTACTAGAAGAATCAGATCTCTTATCTTCGTCAGACTCGGGATCTTCATGGATAATATTGATGAAAGGAGTAGGAGCAGTATAACCCAATCCGTATTTCGTCCTTCCATATTTCAAAGGAGGAATCCGGACAGGTATTTTTCTTCCTTTTCCATCATTGAGGCCAGTCCTGAAGTCATAGCCCATATTTTTGATGATGTCTCTAGATTGCTGACTATAACGACGTAGTTTTAATCTTCCAGTATCATCATTTTTGTCATCATCTTCAAGATCAGAAGGATTTTGAGGCCCTTTGTAGAAGAATATTGGAATGTCTCCTGGCTTTCTGCTGGGAACTAGAAAGTATGAAGACTGTACAGATTCTAGAGATACATCTGTATGAACAGTCTGTACAACTCCTATGGTTATTGTGTTCAAGTCATCTAACGGATGTAAATAACTATGAACATAATTACACACATCAATGTACTGCAAAGGTGGAGACTTTTCAAAAAAAGCATCAATATTTACATTGGGAGAAGGCTGAGCCTTAGAGATTTTAGGCAAGTCAATGACTAAAGGGGGAGAAGAAGAAGAAGCTTTGTTTCGATTAAGATCGATAACAAATGGCTCAGAAGAGATGAGCTCCCTTGAAGTTTGAGTAGGAAGAGTAGTCCGCCCTCCAACTGGAATTAGCAGAGTATCTTGTGAAGGTACAGGAACTGTAGTACGCCTACTGACATGAATGATCAGTATATTTTGAGTAGATGACTGAGGTAACGGAGAGATCCGTCCACTCACTAGAATGATGAAAGAATCTTCTCCAGAGGGTTTAGGAGATTGTTGCTGAGTAGTTCGACCTTTAACAGGGATTATTAAAGTCTCACTTTGTGCATCTTCTTTCTCCATAGCTTGTATGATCCTTGTATACTCTTCTTTGTACATTCGGGAATCGTTGAAATATGCTTCAACCCCATGGAAGGGATTTATATCAGCAACTTCTTTTTGTACTCTTCCATTGCTATCAATGTATTTAAAACATTGATGAAGAGTAGAGGGCACCACATTATTTTCATGAAGAAAGGGCCTCCCCAGAAGAAGATTATAGGATCCCACGATCTCGATCACATAGAAAGTGACTTTAGATCTGAAATCGCCTATCTGAAGCTTCAGATGAATCTTTCCCAAAGGCTCACTTCGGCTTTGATTGAATCCCAAGATAGTAGTAACCGTCTTGGAGAGCTTGTGAAGAGGGATTTTTAGTTCATCCAACAGACTCTTCGGCATTATGCTTATAGCAGACCCTGGGTCAATGAGGATACGATCTATCTTCATCGTATCAATATAACCAGTGTAGTAGAGAGGTCGGTCATGTCGATTATCCTCCAGTAGCATGTCGTCTTGTGTAAAGGTGATATTTGGGATAATCTCCAGTACACTGTTGCAATGTAAGCAAGTGGCAGGTTCCGCATCTGGCTTCTTCAATTGTGCAAGACAAGAGTCAGCTTGTAGAAGTGCTTCACTTAACGTCTCCCGAGTCTCTTTGGAAAGATGTAGAAGTTCAAAAAGGGACATTCTAGCTGGAGTATTAGCAAGTTGAGCCAAAATATCGAAGTTGTAAGGCTTCTAAAGTCCAAGAGGAGAAGACTTCTTGATTGGCTTATCAAACCGAGCCTGTTGTTTGCCTTTCTCCAAAGCGTAGGCTTGGGAAGAACAGGTTCAGTGGATGATTCAGGAGGAACATTAGGAGCATCTTTAGCATCTGAAGGGATATCAGTAGGATATTCAGGATTTTTAGAATAATCCTTTAGGTAAGGTTTCCCCGTTCGAGTAGCACTAACAAGTGCTTCTTCTTTGTCTTTTGGCTCTGTGTCAGAGGTAGACCCAAGAGAAGTCATATGACATGACTTGATCTTTTTAGCCTTCTTGGATTTTTGAGAAGAAATCTTTTGAGGAGAAGGCGATTCAAAATCTGCCACTAGATCAGGATGGATCTACATGATTTCCCCTGTTTCCAAAGTGATTGGCACTAATCCTTCAGACTGTGGAGGAGGAAGATTCACTATGTCAAGAGTTGCCTTGGGAATAGGAACAATCCCACTTTCAAGGAGTTGAGGAGGAAAATCTCCAAATTGCATAGAGACGACGTTGGAGGTGACGGTCTTCTCTTTTGGAGTAAGAGAGATAGCTCCAGATTTAATTATTTCTTGGATCTTTCCTTTCAATACATAACATGTACGAATTGTGTGACCCAGTATTCTGTGATATGGACAGTATTTAGGATAATCTGTCTTACCAGCTTCATCAGGTTTTTTGATCTCTGGTAATTGTATTTTATTACCTTTCAGCAGACATTCAAAGATACCAAGGACATCGTCGTCGTCAAAAGAATATTCTTCTTTGGGGCGAGGTGTTTTTGATTGTTGAGTTGTAGAGGCAGGAGTTTGAACATTTGATGCATCTTTGCCCTGAAGATTAACTTCAAGAGTTTCTTTTCCTTTGCGAGCATTATTTTTATTGTTAGCACTTTGTCCTGTTTCTTTAGGAGTCATCTGCACTCCTAAACCTTTGAAGGTTTCAGCACTGATTTCTGCAGCTTTGGCACTGACTATGAAGGAAGGCCAATCTTGAAATTGAGTGGACCCTGTCCACATATTGATGATTGGCAACAAGTTTGATTTGCACGTGTCAATGGTGACAGCATCAGGAGTTCCAAGAGGCATTTTCAGAGCTTCTCTTCGAAACCGTTCAATGTATTCCTCTGTAGATTCATTATTTTTCTGCTTGATTCTAATAAGAGCAGACATAGTCATGTCATTAAGCCCTTCATAGAACCTTTCAAGAAACATCTATTTGAAACCAGCAAATGAGGTAATACTCCCATCTGGGAGACTCCTATACCATTCATAAGCCGTTCCCTTGAGACATCCAATAAATACCCGAGTAAGGAGGGCATCACTTGGTTGCAGTTGATCAGTCATCACTTCAAAGTGATTAATAAACTGACTTGGAGAAGTGGTTCCATCATAGAATGAGATAGTAGGAGGCTTGTATTTAGGAGGATATGATACTTGCTTCCATTCTATCGGATAAGGTTGTTTGATGCCTAACCTTTGTAAACCATCCTTCTGTTTGAATGCCTCGAATTGAGTTTTGAGATTCTTCAATTCTTCAGAGACAACTTCCGAAGATTGTGGAGTTGTGGCTTGTAGAGAATAGTTGGGAGGAGGAACAGCATTGTAAGCACTACCCCCAGCTCCAGAGAGACTAGGATTTGGTTGAGCTGGTCCAGGAGTATTGGATTGTACTGCTGGAGGAACTTGTACTGGACTTATATCAGTATCAACTGGTATGGCATCTGATACAGTCTGTCGATTTTGCAACTGAGCTGTCATGAGTTCATACATCGAATTCATTGTGTCAGTCATAGACTTCATTTGCTGTTCCAAAGAAGCAATTCTTTGATCTTGAGGAGTCAAGGAAGAAGAAGGTTCATCAGTATTCCCATCAACCATGTAAGTCGTGACTGTATGAGGGATTATTGATGAACTAGTAGATGTTGTATACTCTGAATCATTGCTTCGTGCATCAAAGTCAACTATAGGAGAATTACCCCCAGTAGGAAGAGGTGGGAAGTTAGATTCTCCAAGAAATTCAGAATCAATTTCAGGGATCAAATTTCTTTGACTAGAAGCCAGGACTCTTGCTCTGGTGTTTCTATATACTCCATCTGGACTATCAACTCTACCCCCGGTGTCCCGAGAAGTCATGTTGATAGAGGCAAACAAAGGCTCATCTTCATCAGGCATAGGTTCATACTGAATCCTATTGAAGACAGACTGTCGTTTATTTTGACATTTGTATTGCATTGTGACTCTTGGCTGGAAGTCACATTCATGATCATCATGGTCTTGAACTGTTGATTGACATCTGCACTGAATTATGACTCTTGGATAGAAGTCACATTCAGCATGTTCCTTTGATATGGATTTACTCCTTCTCTTCTGTTGAAGATATTCCCGTAAATCTCTTTGTAAAGATTGAGGAGTATACTTCCTGTTCTTGGATCTTGATGGCTCTTGATTATACAAAGAGTGATTAATGTGAGCCACATAATTTCTTGCATACTCTGCATCTGGATCTTTTATCTTTATATCCAATTGGTATGGTTTCTTAACACTAGAAGTGCTGAGTTTTGTTCTTAAATCAGTAGAAGGTAACACATTGGTTTTGGAAACATGGAGTTTTCCTTCCATTGATCTGGATATTTGCAGAGAAGGAAGAGTTGAACCACTCCTTTGATTAGGAGTTGGTAACAGACCCTCTTTAATGGACAGATTCTGTGCCCAATTTGAAGAAGTCATAGGAGAAGATATTAAGGAATATTTCTTCTTAGACTCATTCAGATTTTGAGACATAGAATGTCCAGAAGGAAGAGTAGTCAAAAGACCATCTCCTTTTCTTTGACTAACAAAAGTATCAGTCAAAGCTGTTCCTGAAGTAAAAACTACAGGAGCAGAAGAAACAACTAAAGAGTTATTCCTTTTCGAAGGGACTTTGTGTGGAAGACCACCCCCAGTTCTAGTAGAACTCGGTGAAGAAGAAGAGATAACTAAGGAGCTATTCTTCTCTGATAAAATACACGCTGAAACAGACTTGGTTAAAGAACCAGAGCTGTTAGCGTGACTTTTGATTTTAGAATTACACGCTAGAACAGATTTGGCTAAGGAACCTGTAACGCCCCAGTCCCAAAATACGTAGGACTAGGAACGTAGACATGCTAGCTGTATTCATACGAAGTATACTCCAATATATGGAAGCCTCGTATAAATACATAAGCTGTAAAATGCAGTAAAATCCCAACTAATCTCATCCACAAGAATAAAAGAATAGAAGATGTCATATATGAGAATAAATTGTCTTGATACAATATGTTGGGCGGAGACAAATCCACTACCAACAAAATAAGGAAAAGTACATGATAGAATAAATGAATTTAATGAGCGAAGCGAAGACGATCCAAGTGCAATCATCCTCGAGAAACGGCAATGAACACGACTAGAGCGAAAGTACCTGCGAAAGACAATAGCACATACCTGGCAAGACAACCAGGTCCTCAGAGGGACGTAACAAGACACATAATAGCATGCCATATAAACTGAATAAATATCGCTCAATAATATAAGTCAATCAAATTTATAACACGGTCCAATACGCACCTACTGAATGAGCGTACCATCCCCCCAACCAAACAAGGACAGGAGATGGTAAACTAATTCACGGCGACGTATCTTTCCATGCCATGACTCATACAATAGGGTACCTAACCGTACTATAGTGAATATGCAATAAAGAATAACCTTTGACGCATGGGCCTGGTCAGTCAGGAATCAGGAATCAGGACCGTACCTCCCACTGGAGATAACCGGCAATCAGGATCGTACCTCCCACTGGAGATAACCGGCTAGCAGGACCGTACCTCCCACAGGAGATAACCGGCAATCAGGGCAGTACATAAATGACCCATACATTAAGGAGATGTTCTTCCCACCCAATGCCTACCATGTTGTATCCACAACAGTAACCTCTATAACCGCTAAGTCAAACTATCATGCAACCTCTATTAGCGGTTATTCCTATCGCACGGCTTGTACGTACTGGTGGCCAGCCAATCACGCACTTCCGTGTTCTACATGCGACACACAACTTCGTGTTTACAACGTGTCAAGGCCAATGAATGCAACACACAAGGTGGTCCCTTAAATCTAGGTTTAATTTGTAAGAAAATAATACACAGCAGGAAACATAAAAGAACAGTTATGCCATGTATCACAGTTTATAAAGAAAATAATAGACATGCATAAAATATGAGCTAAAAATAATTAAACAGCTAATGGCAAGGTGTCTTGCCTGGTAGGACGCCTGGTGTGCTGCGATGATCATGATGGCACGAACTGCTACTTCGGTGCAACAACTATACAAGGGGACCTCGGATGGTGACACGGTCGGTTCCATTGGGTTCAGGACGGTCAAATTGGTCAGGTTGGACATAAGGTAGGCTTGAATTGGGTGAAGGAATAGGAATAATGGAATTGGTTATGGAAAAGAGGAAATCGAGGAAATTAAAATATATATAATTTTTGGAAAACTATTTATAATCCTTGAAAAATATATTTATTAGTAAAAATAATATTTGACAAAACACATAAAAATATGAAAAATCGATTTAGGCTAAAATTCTATGTTTTGTAATGATAAATAAGATTTGATAGCATACTACTTATATTTAGTCAAAGTATTTAATAACTATATTAGAAAATTACTTATAGTATTAGAAAACTAAAATTAGAATTATAATTAAAATCTATATTTTCTTTTGTTCAAATATTCTAAATAAATATTTGTAAGTCATAAAAACTATTTACTTATGTCAAGCTATAATTTAACTAGGTAAAAATATTAGAATAATCCAAAAATACTATACTACTATATCTCACAATATCTCGATACATATTAATAACAGTTAGCAAAATTAATATAAGTAAGCCAAGCTAATTAATATCAAAATAATATTAATGATAGTAGTAATATAACTATTTTAACCATACAAAATAATAATAAATACAATAATAAAATAATAATAACAATAAAAATAAATATGAAATAATAATAATATTAATAAAAACAAAGTTCATACTAATAATAATATTAATAATAATAATGATGCTGTTGATTAAGAAAAGCAACAACAAAAAAATAAAGTAAAAAAAAATACGAACAAAAAGGGGGCTCTGGAGAACCACTCTCCACACAAATATCAAAGAGAAGAGTGGAAGAGTGGAGCGGCGGCGGGTCTCATGACGGCGGATCCGTCGATTGGGAAGGAGGGGGAAGAAGTCGGGGGTGACGCGGTGGAGCGGTGACTGATGGAGGAATGGAGGGTCGGCCGGGCGCTCCAAGAGGAGGGGGTTTGGGGTTCAGTCGACGTTTCCAGGCGGTCGGGGCGCGGTGGTTCGCCGGGAGGGAAAGGTGGAGGCGGTGGCGACATGGAGGACAGGGCGGCGGTCGCAGAAGCTCGCGGCCGAGAGGGTTTCGTCGAGCCGGCGGGTGGTCGAACGGCTCCGGCGTTCTCCGGGCGCGGCTGAAGGTGGCGGAGAACGGAGCTAGGGCTCGGCAAGGCGGAGGTCGGCACGGCGACTATGGGTAAGGGTTTCTTCTTCTCTTTCTCCTCTGGTGTTGTGTGGGTTTGGTGCGGCTGCTCGGCCAAGGTGGGGATGGTCGTAGGCTGACGGCTCGGCGGTGGTGGTGGTGTTATGGTGTTGGGTTGTCGGTCTGGTCAGGTCTGTGATGGCGGTGGCGACGGGCGGTGGCAGCGGGGGATGGTCTGGCGATGATGGTCGATGGTGATGGTGTTGGTACTGGTGTTGGTGGTGGTGGTGTTGGCCGGCGGGGGGTTCGGGTCGAACGGGACAGGAGGAGGCAGGGGTTGCGTAGGCTTAGGCTAGGCTAGGATTTGGGATTTAATGATGTCGGGGTTGTCGACACAAAGGAATCAATGTATTTGTAAAAATTGGAATAAGAACTGGACGATGGAACACGGACACGGGCACGCACCATGGAGAATTATTTTGTGGAGGAATTTGTAGATGAATAATGTGGAGGAGTACCTGCCTATATTTATAGGATGTGGGAATTCCCAATTAGATATGGACTAGGATATTTAAACCCAAAATAGATACTTCATCTATTTAAATTAAATCAATCAAACCAAATCAAATCAAATCCAAATCTAATTAAATCTAATTAAATGCTTTTAGTTTAAAATCAAATCAATTTAAAATATAGATAGTTTACTATTTAAATGTATCCATGGAATCAAATCAAAATTTAAATTGTCACAAATATTTCAAAAATATGTTTTCCAAAAATACTATAATAATTAATTTCGAAAATAATAAATCTTTTTGAATAATAAATCTTTTTTTGAACAATAAAATATTAATATTAAATAATTTCAAAAATACATTATTATTTAAAATAAATAAATATTTATGAAATAAATATTTTTGCACGAAGAATTTTATTATTAATAACTGCTAAAATCAATAGACTTTTTATGGCAAGAATAATAATATTTTGAAAGTGTAAGAAAATAAAAAATAATTGTTTTTCTAAAATATGTACGCTAGCACATATTCGTACTCGTCGAGCAAACGAAAATTTCGCATACGACGTATAATACGACTACGTGACATACAGTACAAAATTTTTTAAATCGGTATCAAATTTAATATATAAAAAAAATAGTAGAAAATTTAGGGGTTTTACATCCTACCCAACTTAAAAGAATTTCGTTCTCGAAATTAAGAATTAGTAGGGGGGTGAGAGGACGCAAGGGGGTTTCGATGGGAAACAATCGATAACAAATCATGACGTAAAAATCACGATCTGGATCATAGAAAATTAATACGGTATGGTCACGGGTAATGAATGAGGGTCACGATTTATAGAACGAAATTAGATTCGCCTTAATTTAAGCGATTAGAGGGTCATGACAGTAATTATATGGCCGAGAAAAGGACGAGTAGTTTAGGAGGGAGAAATAGCAACAACAAAAAAATAAAGTAAAAAAAATACGAACAAAAAGGGGGCTCTGGAGAACCACTCTCCACACAAATATCAAAGAGAAGAGTGGAAGAGTGGAGCGGCGGCGGGTCTCATGACGGCGGATCCGTCGATTGGGAAGGAGGGGGAAGAAGTCGGGGGTGACGCGGTGGAGCGGTGGCTGATGGAGGAATGGAGGGTCGGCGGGGCGCTCCAGGAGGAGGGGGTTTGGGGTTCGGTCGACGTTTCCAGGCGGTCGGGGCGCGGTGGTTCGCCGGGAGGGAAAGGTGGAGGCGGTGGCGACATGGAGGACAGGGCGGCGGTCGCAGAAGCTCGCGGCCGAGAGGGTTTCGTCGAGCCGGCGGGTGGTCGAACGGCTCCGGCGTTCTCTGGGCGCGGCTGAAGGTGGCGGAGAACGGAGCTAGGGCTCGGCAAGGCGGAGGTCGGCACGACGACTATGGGTAAGGGTTTCTTCTTCTCTTTCTCCTCTGGTGTTGTGTGGGTTTGGTGCGGCTGCTCGGCCAAGGTGGGGATGGTCGTAGGCTGACGGCTCGGCGGTGGTGGTGGTGTTATGGTGTTGGGTTGTCGGTCCGGTCAGGTCTGTGATGGCGGTGGCGACGGGCGGTGGCAGCGGGGGATGGTCTGGCGATGATGGTCGATGGTGATGGTGTTGGTACTGGTGTTGGTGGTGGTGGTGTTGGCCGGCGGGGGGTTCGGGTCGAACGGGACAGGAGGAGGCAGGGGTTGCGTAGGCTTAGGCTAGGCTAGGATTTGGGATTTAATGATGTCGGGGTTGTCGACACAAAGGAATCAATGTATTTGTAAAAATTGGAATAAGAACTGGACGATGGAACACGGACACGGGCACGCACCATGGAGAATTATTTTGTGGAGGAATTTGTAGATGAATAATGTGGAGGAGTACCTGCCTATATTTATAGGATGTGAGAATTCCCAATTAGATATGGACTAGGATATTTAAACCCAAAATAGATACTTCATCTATTTAAATTAAATCAATCAAACCAAATCAAATCAAATCCAAATCTAATTAAATATAATTAAATGCTTTTAGTTTAAAATCAAATCAATTTAAAATATAGATAGTTTACTATTTAAATGTATCCATGGAATCAAATCAAAATTTAAATTGTCACAAATATTTCAAAAATATGTTTTCCAAAAATACTATAATAATTAATTTCAAAAATAATAAATCTTTTTGAATAATAAATATTTTTTTGAACAATAAAATATTAATATTAAATAATTTTAAAAATACATTATTATTTAAAATAAATAAATATTTATGAAATAAATATTTTTGCACGAAGAATTTTATTATTAATAACTGCTAAAATCAATAGACTTTTTATGGCAAGAATAATAATATTTTGAAAGTGTAAGAAAATAAAAAATAATTGTTTTTCTAAAATATGTACGCTAGCACATATTCGTACTCGTCGAGCAAACAAAAATTTCGCATACGACGTACAATACGACTACGTGACATACAGTACAAAATTTTTTAAATCGGTATCAAATTTAATATATAAAAAAAATAGTAGAAAATTTAGGGGTTTTACAGAACCAGTACTGTCAGCGTGACTTTTGAATGTGGGATTACACACTGGAATAGATTTGGCTAAGGAGCCAGTACTATCAGCGTGACTTTTAGAGTTAAATTTGCACGCTGGAACAGATTTGGCTAAGTAGCCAGTGCTGTCAGCGTGACTTTTAGAGCTGAATTTGCACGCTGAAACAGATTTGGCTAAGGGGCCAGTACTGTCAGCGTGACTTTTAGAGCTGAATTTGTACGCTGGAACAGATTTGGCTAAGGAGCCAGTACTGTCAGCGTGACTTTCAACTTTGGAGATACACACTGGAACAGATTTGGCTAAGGAGCCAGTACTGTTAGCGTGATCTTTGATTGCTGTCATCTTCGAGTGCACAAGAGTGTGCGTGCTTGCAGTAGAGCTCTTGCCAGTGTTAGGAGCAGACACTGTGGCAGAGACTTCACCATTGACTGCCAACTGATTCTTAGGGACATAGACAGAGTGTCCCTTCGACTTGGCAGTGATGATGGAGGCTGGAGTGGGCTTGCCACCCTTAGCCCGCTGCATTTCTTCATAGGCGAGTTGATCGAATTTGATCGTCATCACCTTCTTCGTCGAGCCGATTGACGAAGTGTCGCATTGAGTTGTTGCCATCTCAGAAGAGGAGATGGTTTTCCCCAGCAGAGTCGCCAATTTGTTTTCCATAAAGAAATTCTCTTTATTTGTTGTGTTTCTGGGAAAATTACAACTGTAGAAATCCGATCTAGAAGACGATCGCTTTATCCCTTGGACTATGCGAAGAAGAAAAGCTCTCAAAATTTTGACAGTAGATATCAATGTATCTGTACAATGAATGAGAGAAAAAAGAACTCTATTTATAGAGTCAAAAATAATAACTGAAAAGATAACTACCTCACCACTGGTGCACTTGAAAAGTCACGCAGACTCTAAATACACGCAGGGTTAGTGAGTAGTTACTGGACGTGGCCCGTAACTGTTGGACACATGGCATCAGTGCATGGGTCGTGTGCAAGTTACTGAGCACGCGAGAGAAAGATCGGTGGCATGGCTGCCACGTACTCCAGTTGAAATGAAATCCACGCTGACTTGCTGAAGGCAAAAATCCACGCAGATTCGTTGACGCAGACTCGTTGAAGGCGAAATCCACGCAAGCTTTGAAGAAGAATACTTCAGAATTTACGCAGGCTTTGAGAAGAATAACTCAAAAGTCACGCAATGTTTTGAGGAAGGAGAAGGTTCAGAATCTACGCAAACCGCCAGTTGTCTTGATTTGGCACGCTTCGTCTGACACAAAATCTCTGACATTGATTATATTGTCAGCCGCATTAAATGAAGACAAGACCCAAAGTCACGCCAACTTGGTGAAGAGTGAGTCTTGCTAAGGAAGATTTCAAAAATCACGCAAAAGACGGCTGTGATCTCTCGAGTTCTGTGCATACGTGGCATACGAGGAGACGTTTCTCGACTGTTGTGTTGTCAGTTATTATGATTCTGCCGTATGGCTGAGCTGTCTCTGCGTGACTTCTAAAGGAAATGGCCAGGCAGAACTTAGCGTATCTTTTGTGCTGCTTCTTGGATCACTCTGCGTGACTTGTTCTGATCAACTCAGCGTGACTTCATTTTATAGGCCTATACCAAGTGGTGGGTCCGATCTCGGCGACAACCAGTCGCGTGGGCTTCCTTTGTCCGTGGCATGTTATTCACTAAATCCACCATGGCTTGTGCCTTAGATAGACCTTGTTCTCTAGGCGACGCTATCGCACAAGTCATATACTTTATATGACGAGCCTTATTCTCGTAGGACTATGGGACTTGGCAACCGCAGGAAACAGGGGACAATGCTTGCCATGACTTTGATAGCCCAGCACAACTCTTATCTAACTTATTCGGGCAATGACTTGACGAGCAAAGGTTACGCTGTAACACCTAGTTTTCTAAATGAAGGTAATTTTAAAATTTTGTTTTTTAATTTATTTAATTATGATATTTAAATAATAATATGATTTTTGGTGATTTTTAATCATTTTAAAACTATTTAAAAATTATGACTTGCGATTTTGGTATTTTGATAGTGTAATCCTAGAGACAGCTTGACCTAGAGCCTAGCCATGTGATTATGGTGTTTCATTTATCATTTTTAGCTTGAGAATATTTTGTTCATTTTGAATTTATTTGAATTTAATAGGATTTATTAGAATTTATTGGAATGTATGTGAATTTATTATTAATTAAATAATTGCTTGGTGTCTTGTTAGTCTTTAACCTAGAATGGACCTAACCTAGAAGCTTAGACTTAACCCATGGGCTAAGTTAAAATGGTTAACTTAAGTTGTGGCTAGAAAATATCTAGTTAGGATCTAAATAGGAGTTTTAATTAGTGAGACTTGATTTATTGAAATGGTGTTGAACTTGATTAGCCTAGAGAAAGCCCAAAGCCCATGACTTGAAACCCTAACCCTAATTTTATCCTTTATGACCATCCACTAGGTTATTCCCAACCCTATAAAATCTCTTCTCCTATTGTTCTTGTCTCTTTTATATCATTTCTCCATTTGACAAAAACCAAGGTTTGCTCCCTTCTTCAAAATTCCCATTTTATTCATTTAACCTCCTTTTTCATCCTAGTCTTTTGCATTGGATTCTAATTGATGTTTATGGACTGTTGTTGGAGAGCCATTTCAGTTTGGGATCAATTTGGAGCATTGGGCTATCAAGAAGAACACCCCCATTGAAGCTTTTTCATGCTATTTGCACATATAGGTAAAATCCCTTAAATTGTATTTTAATTTCGATTTTTTTGTATATTAGGCTAGAACTAGGTGTCCCCTAGATGTCCCTAGAATTTGGGTTGAATTCGTGTCTGTTTGGTATCCGTATCGGACACGTATCATGACTTGTACACATGTGTTCAATGTAATGCCCGTGAGGATTCTTTTTCACTGTTTTTGAAAACTATTTGAACAAAAATGTTGTTTTTAATGTGTCTTCTGATTTCCCTAACCTAAACCCATGTTTTTGTGTCGCGTCGTGTCCATACGATGGCGTGGACACGCCCCCCGCGCGTGGCTAGGGTTTTCCCTGCTGCTCGAGTGTCTTGTAGGACACGACACAGCACCTCTGGACACAATACTTGGCACACACCTTGGGGCAATCACTGACACTATTCTTCCAAAATTTGGGAGCATATGATTTGGGAGCATATGGTTCACCACACGAGGAGAAATCATATGCTCCCAAAATTTGGGAGCATATGATTCACCACATGAGGAGAAATCACGTATGTACTGGACACGCACTGTATGCACGCACAAGAATTTGCCCTCACTGATACGCACATTCAGTTTGAACACGACACGTTTTCGACCCGATTCAGGGTGTCTATTCCGTAGCCCTAGACCCACTCTATCACTAGAGACGGACACGACCCTTCTCGTGTTGTGTGTCGAGTCCTATTGGACTCGACATGGTTGCACGAGGCAGTCTTCACTGCGAGTTTCAGATGATGGTTCTATTTCGAATTTGGATACTTCGTGTCCAGTTTCCTGGACACGAATGGACCCCCTAGACACGTATATATGTAGGGAACATTCGTGTACACCTGTTTTGAACTTTCAAATTGATTTTATTGATTATTGGGTTTGAGAATTGGGATTCCTGATACACTGTGTTCCTATTGCGATTCTGAATTTAAAATGTGTTCAAACCATTTTTTCCATGTTTTAAATTGCCATATTAATTCACATACATATGTATTAGTTACTGTTAATATTGAGTTTATGTTTGGTTTAGGAATCTTGGGTTCAAAATGGTTTAGGATTGCTAGGACTGAATGTGTTCACTGATATATGTGTTAACTGCCATTTGATTCCCTGTTCCGAGAACCCTATTGTTAACTGACATTTTGATTTCCATTTTCCTGAGAACTTAACTTGTGAGACTTGTGCACGCATTCTATTGACACTATCCACATTTCACTGAATTGTTGCACACCCTATCTAAATCACATTTTCCTGAGAACTAACCCAATTACTGCTCTCTAATACACACATTCGTACACACTTGAATATTCCTGAGAGTTCATCTAATATACACACAATGTTTCTTGACACACACACATATCTGAACACTTTTGACACATCCACACACACACACACACACACACACTGTTTTTATAACACTATTTTCATTACACTAACAATCTGAGATTTTCTTCTCTTACTGAAATCTGAGAACAAGTTCATGGTCACTCACAACACCCATCTAAGCTAACTGTCATGACACCCCCATTGAATCACATGTGCACACCCTCACCCTCACCCTCACCTTCGCACACACACGTGCCACACCCCTAATAGCTAATGACACACACAAAAACCTGAGGACTTAACCTATGTATCTACACACTGCCACGAATCTGAAGTTGACACACACATGTTAAGACACTCTTCCACACACACAGGCACACTTACACACACTGATCCTCTCACATTAATTCCTATGTACTGTAAACTGGGGTTCACTGTCTAAACTAAAATCTGGAAACCCCCTGTCCTGCGCACACATTGAGACACTGTTTTCTCATTAGCTCCTACACTCACACCTTGATGACATGTTCACACACTTGCACTCACACACTAACCTGAACTGTTTACCTGAGAACATAGGATTGAGTCCCTCTACACTCACTAACCCCCTTTCACTGTATAATATGTATTGACACTCTCACATATCCTCACATCCCTCTCTCTAATGTGTAATATACATATATGAATGAATGGATGAAATATGCAAGTTGTAGGTAATTTATATCGGCGTGAAAGTGTGCATGCAATGTAGGAGATTGCCATAGTATATGCAACTAGATGTAATATAATGCTAATATGTAATATTGTAATATATGCATTTTTGATGTATGTAATGCATACAAGTACACTAATATGAACCTAATGAGATGCAAGCATGATAAGATATGCAAGGTATAAATAGGAATGCATGTTATTTATGCATATATAATGTGATGCATACAGTTTAAGTATAAATGCAATATATGAACTATGTATGCATGATGACATGTTGGGTATGTAATGTGTATAGACACTATATGAATGCTTGGATGAGTATAGATAGATATATATAATGTGTTTGCTCTGTGACTTTGGGATCATGTTTGATTGTCTAGCCTAGGCTTGGTTAGGTCTAGTGGGACTTGTTAGACTTGTTTGGGCTAGGACTTGACCTAGTTGACCTAGTTTGACTAGTGTAGTTGACTAGAGTTGACAAATGTTGACTTTAGTCTAGTTTGACCTAGACAGCATGCAGATGCATTGTAGATTACAATTATCATTTCCTGTATATATCTTGACTTGTGTTGCTCTAATTAAGAGTCAGGTACCTTATCTCGGATAGTACATTTACTTCAAATATTCAAATACCACGCGAGTACATTTTCTAATCATTTCATAACTTGCTTAGAATTATATTCCTGCTATAGTTTACCTTATTGATGCTGTCACGATATTATAACAGATTGGTACTATATGGATCCCCATATTGAGATGTTATCCCCCTCGGGAGCATCTGATACATCATGTCGCGTGTTTCATGTATATCATGTATTCCTCGCTTTCATGTTATTCATGTTTCTCATGTGCTTCATGCATGCTTGTTCATGCATGCTCGTGTACTCTCATGTGCTCTCATGTTCGGTCATATTTCTCATGTATCTCATGTATAACCTATACTTCATGTGCACCCATTTATGGAACTTTATGTAAAATTCATGTGCACTCATTTATGAGCCCTCATGTATAATTCATGTGCACCCATCCATGGGCCTTCATGTGAAAATCATGTACGTAACATAACTTGTCTGGATCCTTGTGTATTTATTGGGGTATGGAAGAGTATAAATAGTCACGTGTACAATTCCAAAGTAGTATATCCATGTGCGCCTCTTTAGTATATTCATGTGCAAATCCTGCCGTTCACATGTCGACCTTGCACTATAAATCACTAGTCTCTGGTAGCTCTCTACTTATAGTAGATATTTCTATTACAGTTCTCTCTCTATTTACATCATGTACTTTCTTTCAGTTTCATGTATCGTACTCTCTTGTATGTTTATATTTTCTAACCTGTTATGATCTACATGAGATGTATTGTGCTCGCTCATGTCCTGACTGGAACTGTTTAAAATTTTATAGAGGATGATGAGGCTCTGGTGTCTACCTATTATGGTGCAGCTATAGACAACACATGTGACTTGGACCCACTTACAGTAGAGGATCTGCCACCAGTGGTTTAGACTGCTAGCTTAGACTCTTACCTTGTCTTTTTATTGATACATTATTGTATATATTGGGAGTTTGTTTATCTGGATGCTTGTGGAGATGTAATCATAGACACTAAGACTTCTTTCTATTGTATCTCTTGTGTGGATTCATTTATATCTATCTATCTTATTGTTTTCTGCCTTAGATGTGGTTGAGACTGTATTCTGTTATGTCACCTCCATTCGGAGTGTATATACTGTACATGTACCTTATATATTGTTAGATGATTGACCTAGGACAACGTTCAACCGTCAACACTGCGGTGTTGGCTGGACGTACCCACTTCTCGTGTCCCTACTCTAGGGTGCGGGTCGTGACATACGCCAAGCTTTGTATCGAGGGAACGTACCGTGCACGTGTTCGACTTGAACAACCAAGTTCTTGGGTGCCTAGACTTAAGCCACAAGCCGTGCAATACGACTTAACCTACGGGACGTGTGAAGGCTATGCCAAGCCTTGGACGACGGGACCTTGCATACTTTATCAAGCATTCACGCGGGCGACGCCTATGACTTAGGCTAATTCGATCATTATGGCAACTTAGCAACTTAGGCCAACTTCCTTCTCCCAAGCCACAGGACGAAGGACCGAGTTTCATTTTGAAAGTACGCTGATCCGACTTCTAAGCAGACCGTGGAACCTTTTTCCATGTTCTAACACATTTTTGACCTGTCGGGATTATTCTCTTAGCTATGTGGGATGCGTCTCTTTTATTATCATGCCTAACTTGTGCAAGTTTAAAACATGCGAGTTATTATGTGAAGGCTAAGATGAGATAAGTTCATCGAAACTATCCCACCTGAGCGAGGAGTCGTCTCGACCGAACGAGTCTTCGAGCAGCCGTTGCAAGGCTGAGACCGAACGCCGTCGGCGTTTCGATTCCTATGATTGACTGAGCGGGACGGGTCACTACATGCGCCCCCACCTCCGACGACCCTCTGCCCTCCTCCATTCCCGGCCCCCATTGAGCTACTGCCCCGACGATCCCCTACCCGACGCCCCCTGCTCCGGCGACTCGTCCTCCCCCATGACCCCCTCCGGCTCAGGTAAACCCTAACCCTCTATTTTCTGAGTTAGCTTTATGATTATGGTTATCATGCTCCCCCCGCAACTAGGACACATGGATACAGACACATGATACATTATATTGAATAGTTTTGTATGCTGATTTTGTATTGTACATACCGTTTGATGTATGTATCCAAATGAGGCGATCTTCTCTATTAGAAGAGCTTAGAGGAATCTGAGTTATTGCAATGGCTTCATGGATAAGGAATAATTGAAATACCAACTCATTATCTCATTTGCAACTATTAGAAAGAATTAGCTTACTAACTCTACTCACTTGAGTGTTTGCGCCAACATGTCCGATAACTCTATATGAAGGCATATTAGGTACCCAAGGGTCTACCCAAATGTTTATTGAGGATCCGTTCCTAATAGACCAATACACACTCTTAATAAGACGATGTCTGCAGTTGAGAATACTAGACCAGACACAAGAAAATGAAGGTAAGACATTGGCCGACCAAAATTCTCCTTGCTGTAAATACTTGTCCTTCAATAGTTTAACCCACTTAGAGTTAGGGTTGGTGTGAAATCTCTATGCTAGTTTCACTATCAGAGCCTTGTTGGTCAATTCAGGGTTCCAAATTACCCTAGCAGAATTGGCATTAATATTGGGCTAACTTCTTGGTTACAAGTTTACATGTCAACACATGGATACATACACATGAGAGTGTAGTGGCCTAAGAAATGCAATGTACAACCTCTAAATCTTATATCACTAAGATGTTAGGCAACCTACACTAATGCAATGTTAAGTGAAAGAGGTGGAAAAAACTGAACAACACAGGGTTGGACAAGATACACATGTATCTCAAATGGATACGATTACATATCACTATGGCTAACAGGGATTGGGTCATTATGGAGGTGGACTGAATATTCAGGTATTTAGTCATGGTCTGAACTCAGAGATGCTTGTCCAGGTGAGGGAAAAAGAATACCACAAGTCTGTAAGTCAGAGAAATCTTGGACTGAACCTATAATCTAAGACTACTCAATGAGCCTAAGGAATTTAACTCCCATGTCCTAGCTCCTATGGGGCTAATCTCAGATTGTAGGATAAACTAACTTGTGGGGGTGACCGATCAAACAAACCCAAGTATCTGAGCAGTTAACTTGGACTGGAACCTAAGGTTCCTAACTGTTTCATCAAGGAATGTTCAAGGGCTTGACAGAACTAAGGGATGAACAGAACATTCATTGGTTGGATGTTGATTTGAATGGACAACACAATATACATGGCTAGTCATCTCAAGATGGACAGAAACGTGTGATGCAGTGGACAGGTTAGGTAGATAATAGCTCGACTAAATCATATATCCAGGTTCAGGGCAATGCAGGGACATCAAAGGTGTTTTGATACAAGAGTATCCCTACAACAATTGACACAAGGTTTTAAGAACTGGACATTGTAGGAGCGTAAAAAGTGCTTCATGGATCAAGTCAAAGAAGTTAAGAGTTTTATGCTAATCAAATAAGTCAAACTCAGACTTTACGCAAGATAAACAAAGTAAAACTCTACGCGGGCTACTTTACGCGAGAGCCATCCTCAAAGCTTTTACGCGAGGGACAGGCTGTCAACTCATCGCATTTAATGCGCGTGATATTGATTATGACATAATTATTTTCTGACAGCAGGATTGCACAGAAGCCAAGAGGATTTGATTTACATTAAACCCAACACTTGTCGTTTAGTGTGCAAACATGCTACTTTACGCTCAAGAAATTGCTTCTTTTACGCACGAAAGCTATTTCGAGCTTTTACGCTCAAGGCTGTTGTGCGCGTAAAGTTTATTTGAGCTAATTTTACGCTCAAGGCTATTTTTCAGCCACTTTACGCGGAAAGTCTATTTTGGGCTATTTTATGCCCAGTCTGCTACTTTACGCAGGAAGTATATTTTGGGTCATTTTTATGCCCGATCTTTTCTGGCTACATGAGAACGTGTTCTGCTTACGTGGCTTTCATGCCACACTTATCGAGGAACGTGTGTACGTGCTCTCCTCATTTTATTGAAGTAGTGGGACACGTGTCACCATGCGTAGAGATCAAAAGTTTACATGGGACACGTGTCATCCTGCGTAGAGGATAATTTTCATCGTGGGTGACAGTTACTCGCGTAAAGACCCAATTTTGTTACTTTTTACGCACAGAGGGTCTAGTCTATAAATAGACTTATTTTTAACACAGACATCATCGAGAGATCAATAGAGAGACAGGAGAGGAGATTCTGAGAAAACTCATACTTTCAGAGTGATATCCCAGAAGTATTTCTTCAACTTTTTCTCAAGAACATGGTGAAGCAAAGCAGAAAAGCATTCGACTGTGCCATCAATGCCATTGCTCGATACCTTTCTGGTGACTTAGTTCTTCCGATTGTTCGTCTTCTTCAAGCAGTTTTCTTCATCATCATCGTATGGTCCAAGGAACAAAGTGATCGCTCTCAGATCAGACATCCATAGCAATACTTCCCAGAACAATTTATACTTTTGTACTTTTTTCTAGTTTTCTTTCAAAAACCAATTTTAGGCATTTTGTTAAGTGAAACAAAATGGCGACTCTGCTGGGGACGACCTTCTCCTCTGACGAGAACGCAATTGTTCAATATGATAATGTGTCGGTCGGATCGACAAAGAAGACTCTGGTTGTGCACTTCGACCAAACTGCTTATGAAGAAATGCTCCGAACTGGGGGTAGTACTCGCTGCTCCAATGTTCAAAAATCGCGGAAGGTGCAAAAAGTTTGGATTCCTAAGTCCAGAGCATCCTCGGATCTTCCTGCTGTCTCTGAAGGCAAAGGAATCCTTCCCACTCCTGCTGTAGAGGCTCCCGTCTGTGACGAGGCAATCTCTACCTCAGTGATACTCCCTGGGCATAAAAATCAATCTTCCGTCTGTGACGTGGTAGACTCTCAAGTTTTACGCTCTGCGCGTAAAAATCAAGTTTTACGCTCTGTGCGTAAAAATCAAGTTTTACGCTCTGCGCGTAAAAATAAGACTCCCGTCTGTGACGTGGTAGACTCTCAAGTTTTACGCTCTGCGCGTAAAAATTAAGTTTTACGCTCTTTGCGAAAAAATAAGTCACCCGTCTGTGACGTGGTAGATACACAAGTTTTACGCTCTGCGCGTAAAAATAAGTCTCCCGTCTATGACGTGGTAGACACACAAATTTTACGCTCTACACGTAAAGAAAAATCTCTCGTGTGTGACGTGGCAGATACTCATGTTTTGCGCTCTACGCGTAAAGGTAAATCTCCTGTCGGTGACAGCGTAGATAAAGTTAACAATGATGCCTTTGCATCTAAAGTGAATTTGCCTGCATGCATGCTGCGTAAAAACAAGAGTTCTATAGTTGGTAAAACTTCAGTTTTCAACCAACAGCCTTCTTACACTGCTTTACGCAAGGTACCAAACCTTCAAATTACGCGTAATGCTGATGGAGTCCTTTGTGCACAAAAATTGCAACATTTACGCACGCAACTCCAAGCGTATAAAAATGGGCAGTTTGGTTCTGCTAATGCAGCCAGTAATCTTCTTTATACACAAGGGAGTAAACGTTTCTCTGTCCCAAATATAAAAGAAGACTACTCCCTCTACTCCTTCTGATTTACACGAGTTACTCATACAAAAGCGTAAAAACAGAAAATCTCCTGTGACACTCCCCAAAGAAGATCATCATTGTGAGTGTCACCAGATTGTAATCAAGTGTTGCTGTTCGGCTTCTAAACGGTCAATTTTTGATCAGTTAAGCTACAATTTGCCTTAGCAACAAGTTGATGACCAAGAACATGAGTTGTCATATGCTTCAGTCAATATGGCATCTCATACCAACAGAGGACGACATCCAAGACGCAATCCGTCCCAGACTCCTAGCCAACAACAGTTCAACCGACTTCTTGATAATTTTGAAGGGGTATATCAGAATACTCGGTCAAGAAGTCAAAGACAGTTGTAGTCTTCTGACTCAGAAGCTGGGGGTACCCAGTCATTGGCGAGAGGATATGTTTTTCTATCCACCGTACCGGGCCGAGATGATCGAGGGGATGTTTACTTTCGTCACTGCTAAGCTGATCCGCGACTCTATTGATGATCAGAAGAAATGCGGTCGTGCCGAAAAGTCGACCCAAGGTTGGATCACCCCTGATCAGTGGACTACAATGAAGGCTCGATTCGACGAGCCAAGGTACAAGGAAAAGTCTAAAAAGGCCAAGGTGGCTAGAAAGCAGGGATCGAAGTGGTGCGGTGGGTCAATTCCGATGACGAAATATTTTTGTCGTCTGGTATGTCTTTTTATTTCAGAAATATTATTTTTAATGCAAGTCCGATAAATTAGTAAAATCTGATATATTTAATTACAGGTAAAGAGGGGTGGTGACGCCAATATGGTGACTGTCTTCCTGGCCACACGTCGGAAGGACGGAAAGCTTATTGACGAGAGAGCGGAGCAGGCCTATGTATGTATTATGATTCTATTTATTAATTTTAATACTTCGTGTTAGTTTTGATATAACTTAGTAAATATGCATGCAAATAAATATTCATGTATTTAGTAATAATAAGTATATTAGACATTAGAAATTATAGAGTATCCATGCTTTCTAGGCCGAGTTTCAATGACTTAAGGAGCAGGCGGTTGCAAGTACACCTGCTGCGGGAGAGGCCGGTACTTTTTTGCAGCCCGCTCCAGCTCCATCGGAGGACGAGCTGTGGGTGACCACCACTGGTGGTCTCCACAGGGGTACGTACTACGGTACGGGATCCTATGGCACCCTAGTTGCGACACAGTCCTCTAGGATCTCCCCTGCTTGTGTGCATGGCCCACAGCCCTCCCAAGAGTCTGCCCGAGTCCAGTAGATAGTGGAGTCTGTCCGTGACGAGCTGCTACGACGGATCTAGAAGCAGCACCAGACGGACGATCCTGCGCTCATAGCACGATTGGATACGCTCGACCGCAGCATTATGGAGCTCAGGGATATGACTGAAAGGACAGAACGAGGCGTCACTGACCTTAGAGCGTCGACAGAGCGCAGCGTGACGGATCTGCAGGCATCACGACTGTCCATGGACGAGAGGCTGACATTGATGCAGGATTCGATGGTTTATAACAGTACGAGGCTGTTATCTACCATGGATACCTACCACCAGCGACTAGCAGCGTTGGAGCGTTGTTGTCCTCCGGATGCGCCTTCATCATCGTCGACTCCGCCGGCGTCACTACCTCCGAATCCACCGACGTCACTACCTTCTATATCGGTGACTATTTCATGGGAGGAGTACGAGATGTTCCTATCCTTGAAGCGCGGTGGTGCCCCTCCTCCTCCAGATCCGCAGTAGTCTGAGTTAGGACTGTTATATGAGATTGTAGTATTTTTTTTTAGTGTTTGTTTATGTTGATTATTTGTTTGTGTAGACTTTCAGTATTGGTTGTGGATTCATGTGGATATACTATTGTGATGTGTCGGTGTAGACTTTCAGTATTGGTTGTGGATTCATGTGGTTATACTATTCATGTGGATTATTTTTTAGTGTTTGTTTCCTATCATATGTTGGTTGTAGACTTTTACTCTTGTTTGCGTTGATTGTTATACTATTGTGATGTACCGGTGTTGAGTGTTCCACCGAAGGGGTCGGCGAGCCCAGGGAGAAAATGTGCTTGTGGTTTTTTTTGTTATTTATTGAACTGCAGGTAGAAAATGTGATCCTGTGGACATTTTGTAATTTTTTATTTTTTATTTTTTTTGAAACTTAGCGACATTTGTCGACGTTCAGCGACACATCTGAACGTCGGTAAACGTCGGTAAGTCACCATGTATACCGACGCTTACCGACATATAGTCGCGTCGGTAAACGTCGAGAAACGTCAGTAAACGTCCCAGGATTTCCCTCGTCTACAGAGTCGGTGAAATTCGGTAAGTACTAGATATACGTCGCTGAATGTTGCAGGATTTATCGACGTTGGCCGACGTTTCAAACGTCACCATATTCCCGATGGTGCGCCGGTGAACCTCGGTAAATGTTCAAGAATTACCGACATTTTCTAACGTCAGTAAGCGTCGGTAAGAGCGACGATTACCGACGTTTTGCCTGTTAGCGACATGGCTTTTCGCGACCACAGGAAAACGGTACTAAGTACGTCGGTAAACTATTTTAGTGACATTTTTTTCTATTTTAGCAACGTTTTTGGGCGTCGCTAATATGACTTATTCTGGTAGTGTATATTGGGACGAGCACATGGCACGTGCATCGTATCTTGGAAAGCTGTTAATCTCTGAACCATTTTAAGGGATTGCACCACTTCCTCTATTGTAGGCCTTTGGCTTGCCTCCGGTGCAACACAAGCAGCAGCAATTGTGCAAACTCAAATAAAGTCTTCCACCGGATACTTTCTTGCAAGTCGTGGATCTGCTAGTTCTCCTAAACGATCTTTGTCACAAAGAATTGATCTGGCCTGTAGTTAACAACAGAACCAAATGCAAAGACAGTCGTCAGCTACTGGTGACACTAAGAATGCGTATGCTAATGTGCATGTATTTTGAGTATTTCACTATTTTCATAGAATCCACAAAACAAACTAACCCATGTCACAAGGTTCTCCTGCCCGGATGGTTGAGATATATCTACATGCCTCCTTCCTGTCAACAATTCAAGTAGGACCACTCCATAACTGTATACGTCACTCTTCACTAACAAATGCCTAGTCATAGCATATTCAGGTGCCACATATCTGCAAATCAACTTGTGTGTTATGCTGCCAGGACTTTGTAAAACAAGAGAATTCAAAACACACACACACACAAACACGGCTATTATAGCCCCCACTTGATTATTATACTGCTGGGATAATAAAATAGCATCTTAAGCATACCCGAAAGTTCCTAGGACTCGAGTAGAAAGATAATTAGCTCGATCTTCTGGAGCCTGTTTAGCAAGACCAAAATCGGAAACCTTGGCATGGAAGTTGTTCTCTAGAAGGATATTGGAAGCTTTGAAATCCCTATGTATCACACAGGGTTGAGAATCCTTACGAAGGTATGCTAGCCCTCTGGCATCATCAAGAGCCATTTTCATCCTACTGTCCCAATCCAACGGACAATTAGCTCCCTAGGGGCCTGCGCAGGAATAAAATTAAAACATGACATAAAGGAGAGAAGTATTTCAAGGGTTACCTTTCTTATATTGAACATAAAACATACCATGAAGTCAGGACTCTAAACTTCCATTTGGAACAAGCTCATAACAAAGCAGGTTTTGCGGTGAATCACGACTGCTGTAGTAACCTATCCAAGGAATGCATCGAGTAATATCGGTGCAAATCTTAAGTTGGTCGAGAGAAAGTATTCGGTTGGTTCAAAAATTCTAAGAAATCGAATCGATGCAAAGCACAAGTCCGATTCGAACGAATATTGATTTTTGTTGGTTTCGTGTGCAGGCTATGCTTTTACGCTAAAATATAATAGGTCAATATTTTTGCTTGTTTGCAACGGAGTCTGCAAAATCAAATCATCGCCTCGCAACATAATGAGACATAGGCACAGTTAGCCAGATCGGTCGGATAATTCAACGAATCACAAAGTGCTCGAATGGCTAAGTCAGAAGAGTTGGCCGTATAACAAAGTTATGAAATCGAGCCGCATCAGCTCTGCAAAACGATAAGGCTTATCGGCCTAAGGGGGGATGACTTTGACCATTCTTTCCTACTCTGTCATGCCTAAGTAAAATGTACCGTTGTATGCTGAAGTTAACTTATCGAGTCCACGAACGTAGCTCGATAGAGAGAAATCGTAGTGCATGTCGAATACTAGATAGAACAATTGAAATAAAACGTGCATCAAATGCATGAGTCGCTATTGAACATCAAAACACCGCAACGGCAAGCGCCTCGACGCGCAAGCCTTAAGAACATGGGATAACTGTATCGACAAGTGCCTTAGTACACGAGTCATTTCGTGCCTCCGCACACGAGTTAGAAGGCTAGTACATTGAAAGACTATGGAGGCGAGTGCCCTAGTGCGCAAGCCATGAACATTGAACACTAAGCGTAGAACATGAAGATACGACATTGAGGCGTGCATCGAATGTACGACTAGAAGGATATTGAATATTGAATGCGGCATGCTGCCTCGAAAAGTTTTTGGCCCTTAGGACGTTCGTTGATGAACATTGAGTTGGGGTATTGTGCTAATGAAAATTAAGATGGATGAATTGTGTAAAACCCGCAATACAGGTATTATTGGATTTTTGGAATTAATCGAATTTTAGTTGATTATTAGATTTTGGTTGCCTTAGAGTATCCCTAGTTAATTGGTTAGCTAGTTAGGTTTATTATTATTATTATTATTATTATTACTATTATTATTATTAGTATTAGTATTATTATTATTATTATATTAGTCGGATCAGGAAAATATTATTTTTAAAATTAATTATTGGATCTTTGATTGTTGCCAGTCCCGATCCCGTGTCCGGGGTCCGAACCCGAACTCGGCCCGACTCCGTTCCAAACCCGTCCTTACTCCTTCCTTTTAAATTCTGGTTATTAATATTAATATATATATATATATATATATATATATATATATATATATATATATATATATATATATATATATATATATATATTGGTTAAAAAAAATACTAAACTAAATCCTATTTCCTAAAAAACTATCTATTCTTTTCCCCCACTCGGCCATGGATCTGTTCCCCCACGACCCAGCTCTTCCTATTTTCCCCTACTAATCCTCCTCATCACTCAATTCCCTCTCCCACACACCTTAACACCAAACCCACTCCCTTCCTCTCTCACCAAGCCACTATCACTCCCACACAAAATCCACCAGCACAAAAAACCCATCTCTTCCCCAAGCTTCGCCCGAGCCTAGACGTGCTCTAGCCACCCGGCTAGTTCCGGCTCACCCGAGCCCAGCCCGGCGCCGCCGCTCGACCCCCAGCGGCCTTCGGCCGACATCCCTCCAGCCAGATCCCGCCATGCGCCCGCCTCCCGAGACCGGCGTCTCCGCCCGCGCGCTGTTCTCGAGGCCAGCGCTACTCCCGAGGCCGCCCCTGCCTCGTCCGAACCCGCGCGGTCCCGTGCGCCGGATCCCGACCAACTCCCATGGGCTCACCGAGGCCGCGCCTGTCTCCCGTCGGCCCGTTCCCGCGGCCGCCTTCCCCGGCGACCCCCCTTTGCATGCTGTCCCGCCAGCCAGCGCTCTCCGGCGTACCCCAAGTTTTTGGCTACCCTTGTTCCAGACCCATGGGTTCCAATCCGTGCATTCCAGCGCTGCCCTTGTGGCCGTGCTGTCCCGATCCGACTTCCCGGGACTCGCTGACCCGTGACCGCTCTCCCGGCGCTGACCCGCGTGTTTTCCGACCCGCTGTCCCGCGGTGCCCTCTGGTGTTTCTGTTCCCGTGTCGCTGCCGCGTGGATTATTCTTTCTTAATTACATCTGAGAGCTCTAGCCGAGCATTTGAGGTATAATTTCGTGTCCCTGTGTCCCTCCCCGTAGCTAGTCTGTGATGACGCGATCCCGATCCCGTTTCGGGGTTCGGTATTTTGAAATATTGTTGCTTTTAGGTGATACGTAGTTTATCGGTTACGTCGTGGCGTATTTTCTATTTTTGGATATATTGTGCTGTGGTTGGCTTTTAGGTTGGATATTCATTTTTGGGTTGGTAATTAGTGATCCCTGGTTTGGGATATTTATTTGTGTTGCGAATTGACATCCTTCCAGGATTGGGTTGTCTCAATTACAGAGGAGATGCTGCCCAAATTTTCAGAAAATATTTTAAAAATAGATTTTCTTATAAAAATTAGCAATTTTGTGAAACCCGTATTTCTGATTTATTGAATTAATTAGATTTAATTGCATTTTTGGTAAATTATTAAATTTTCTTTTGTCGCAATATTTAAATATACACTTTGTTAAATTAAATCATTATTATATTTATTATTATTATTGCGGGTTCGAAATTATTTTCAAAAAATAATAATAACATGGGTTTTGTTTGCAACCCGAGCCCGGCCTCAGTTTGGACCCATTTCCAATTAGGATCCCTAAATTAATATTTTTGGTATAAATATATATAATGGTTTGTATTTTGGATTTTAGATCCTATCTATCCATTCCCCAACCCGACCCGAAACCCGTTCCCAATCGAACCGACCCGGTCACCCCTGTGACTGAGCCCCTCCCACTCCCTATTCTTTCTCCCCATTTTCCTTTCCCCTTTTCTCTCTACTCCACGATTTTTCCACAGCCACTACACCTACACTTCTCCCATTTAATCCCACAGCACTTAACTCTTCCATCACTCCCACGAACAAAGAAAGCCAGCACAAAACCAACTTCTCCATTTCATTCCCTCTCACTTTTCCTCAAATTCCCTTTCCTTTTCCACTTTTCCCAAACTCCTCATCTCCATTTCCTCCCCGGTTGACCGCCCCGACAGCAGTCCGGCGCCTCCGCCCATCGGCTAGCGCTCCGTCGGACCGCCGAACCTCCCCGTGCGCCTCCCCAACGCCGGTCGCCCCTGCCCTAGCCCCGGCGCCGTTCCCTGGCCACCCTACTCCGCGCGCCTCCTCTCAGCCCCGACCTTCTGGCCGCGCCCAACTTCGGCCAGGACCCCGCCTCCTCCGGTTCGTCCAGCCTGCGGCCGCCCACCTTCGGCGCCGCTCCCCTCCGGCACTCCCGCCGGCCTGTCCAGCCTGCGACCCCGCCTTCGGCCTCCGTCGGGCTCCCCGCAGCGCCCTGCGGCTGTGCCCTAGCCGCGCCCAGCTGCTGTCCCGCCGGCGCCACTCCCCAGTCGGCCCCCTCAGCCCCTCTCGGCCCGATCTCCCCTCGCCGCTGCTGTCCCGGCCCCTTTCCAGCCAGTAGCCCGCGCCAGCGCCGCTCCTCGAGCACTCCAGCGTGTCCCACGGATTCTTCGAACCTGCTATCAGCATTTTTCGCGGTTTTGTTGTGCCGATTCCGCTGCTGTCCGCGTTTATTTTCTATATTTTCATCTGAGAGCTCTAGCCGAGCAACCCAAGGTATAATTCATGTCTTGTTCCATTTTTGGTAGTCGATGATGAAATTGGTCCCCGATTCCCTCTCGGGAATTCGGTTTTAGGTCGACGTAATGACTTCGAATTTTTCGGAGACGTTTCTGTGATGTTCTGTGGTTATTTCGGATTTTTCCGAAATGTGTTTTCTGGATTTTTGGGTGTTGTGGTTTTCGATTTCATTTCGGAATTTCCGATTATATTTCAGGTTCCGATTAAGCTTCGGAAATTATTCTGTTAAGTTAATTTTTGGGTAAAATGGTTTGGAAGTTAATTTCTGGGTGTTCCCTGGTTTAGGACTTTTATTATGGGTATTTTGGCACATTTTCCGAGTTTTGGGTTGTCTCGAATATAGAGGAAATATTGCCCCAATTTTATAAAACTTTATAAAGAATTTCAAATCAATTTTCGAAAAATTATTTATTAAAACGGATTTTTGGGCGACGAACATACCGGTCCGTGGGCCCTAGCGAAATGCAAACGAAACCGATTTTACCCGGACATTGAGGCATTAGCAACAAATAGTGACGATTGAACCAAGTCTGAGACTCCTAAGATTTTATTTATTTTATTTTTAGTTTTGTTTTCGATATTTAAAATACGGGATATTAGTCAGAGCTAACTAATTTTCTCTTATTTCATTTTTGTAAAGTTTGTAAGGGCATAAGCCCATATTTTTATTTTGTTAGCTGTGCCCCTGTATTGCGTAGTCTAGGTTTTTCATTTTCTTTTCTTGGTTGATTTTTTCTTTATTTTCTGGATGGTTTATCTTTTTCGTAATTAGGCACTTCGTGACAAAATGGCTAATAGGTATTTTTGTGTAAAATTTATAAAAATTTTTCTCGATAAAATAACTTGAATAAAATATTGGTAGTTAACAAAACCCACGTTTTATCATTGAAAGAAAATGTAGTTTTATACGTATAATATTAAAAATACAAAGTTTTGCGAATTAACCGGTAACGACAATTTTTCCAAGTAAACCAGAAACTGGCTATCCAACTAAATGAGAACCAACGTAGTACGCGTCGTAAACTGTTAGCAGTAGAGTAAATAAACAAACTTAAAACTTGACTAGGACCTGCTACTAGAAATTGCAACTCGCACACCTAGAATGATCTCAATATTGGTTCTAAGTCAAGTTCTCCAACTGTAGGATCTCGGAGACGAACCTAGCATTTTCCCGGAACCAACATCGTTTCCAGTCATAAACAAAAGGCAAGTACATTTTGTGTTAGTTTACAATTATTTAGTAATCGTTTTATTGCAAGTTTAAACCACGATGCAACACGGAACTCTCTCTCTCTCTGAGAGCATTGACTGATTGACTGTTGGGCACTGGGGGAGTAGTGTAATGAGTATGACCACATCCAAAGTAGCATAATAACTGTATTAGCTTACCCCTCATACACACGGAGATAAGCCATATCATTCACTATACAACCTAATCCGGTCATATTCATTGCCTATTCACATCATAATATTTTAATTGCTGGAGAATTGATTATTTTAAATTGTTTAAAAGTGCATAACTCTATTATTATTTCAATTGTTGGATTATCATGAATTGTACCTTGCTCCCTCCTGACCGGAGACCCAATATTTTAGGTGTCACTGATGATTGCTGAGCTATAGCACAATAGTTACTATGAACCAATACCATATTCTGCTGTGTTACCGGGGACCCCTTTGAGGACGCAGATGCTGAGGCTGACGAGACAGCCATTCTAGCTAGTTGTCGATTTAATTCGAGTTTTTTTATTGGAATTTTTTTGTAGACTGGAATTCAGTATTTTCTTTCAGCACTTTCAATTTCAGATGTATTCTATTTTGTTGATTAATAAAAGTTTTAAAGTTCCCGTATATAAATGTTGTGACAAATATTTAGTTGTTGTTGTGATTACCTGCAATAATACAGCTTACTGCTGCCGTCTCACAATGGTGCAGGCTGGGCATGATCCGGTTCGACCCAATTATTTGGGATTGGGTCGTGACATGCTTTTAGTGGTGGCCCATGCAGGTCCGAAACAACAACTTAGGAAAACATACCTAGAAATAATTAAAACACTAAAACATTGATTTGTCACAACATAGGTCCAAATTATATATATAAATATTTTTATTTGATTATAGACTGGTAGGATACCTTGCTTATGTTTGCCTCATAAATTTTTCAGACTATGACTAGAGGAAAGACAACCCGTTCCAGTCCTGCTGATGACAAGGTGTTATCTCCTGATCACACCCCTCTTTCTTAGGCCCGTTCTAACCCTTCTCCTTTGCAGCTCATCAATCCCTCCTTTGCTGCACAAGTCCCCAGCACAGCTCATACTACAGCCGAACCTATTCCGTCCACGGCAATTTCACCATCTCCTGTTATGATAGTTACCCTGTCGCCCCACCAGTACCAGCAGACACCTCCCAAATGGTTGCCCTATTTCAAGGAATCCTGGAGTCCCAGAAGGCCCAAGCCGAGGCCCAGTAGAAACAGATTGATATCACGAGAGATGTTATGAAGGATGTCAATGACGTAGCCTTAGCTATCTTAAACCGAGTTGGTGCGGAACCTCACCCTAGGAGGGATACCCCTGAATTTAGAAGATATTTGGGTCCCATCAAGTACTCTACTTCCCGGCATTCAGTAAGAAGCTATTGGCTTGTGCCTACTGCAAGAGGCCTGGTCATCTAGCTAATAGTTGCCGCAAGAGATTGGGACAATGTTTGGCATGTGGATCCGCTGAACATCGGGTAAAGGACTGCCCCTTATCTTTCCATCGTACCAAATCACCTATCCCAGCAATACCTGCTACGCCGCAACCTAGGGACTCTCTTTCTATCGAGCAGACCTTGCCTCCTACACCTACTGCAGGAAGGCATGATGCAGACTCAAGGATCATAGAAGAAGCAGTTGGAGACTGCTCGTGCAAGAGCCAGAGCCATGAAGACTAGTACCTAGGACTGCTGAGTAGCATTATCTATTGTTATAAGAAGTTGTAACAGGATGTCCTTAGATTAATCATGAGAGTCTTGCTGTAATTCTCCAATATGAATAAAATTCTTGGTTACACCTTTATGGTAGATATCTTTCCTAAAGTCTTTCCCTTATGATATAATTTCTGGAATTGTAACTTAATGAGAAGGTATGTAAGGCAGTATTTATCAAGGATATATTGGTGATTAAGAATCGGAAGAATAGAATTTTGGAATACCCAGATATTAGTTGGTACTTATAACAATTGAGAGTGATAATGACATAAGGAGTGAATTTTGACCTTAACCAGTTTAGGCCGACTGTATGATCGTGTACGTTATTACATATTTTATTTCCTAGATTTTTGTATCTTTTAGCGTCCCATGATTTTCGGGAATTGTTTTCTTCCCATATTTTTAACAAATTTTTGGCATCCCTTAGGATCTATATTTTTTCGCTATTTATGGACCAATATTAGAACTCTTCAATTTCTTTCGTCAGCAAACCTATTTTCAAACTTCTCCACTAGTCGATCAAATCTTATTTCTCTACCTTTATTTGGAATCCAGACTCGTTCGCTATCTAGAGTGTCTAATTCTAATAAACCCTTATCTATCCGAGTACTTCTACGACTAGCGTATCCAACCATTCGCCTTAACCTCATTTTAATTGACTTTCTCGGAACTAATCCTAAACCAAATTCTTCTGGAACTATAAAGCCTCAAGGTCAATTATTACCAAAAGAATTGGTTCAGCTTAGTTAGTTCATGATTTCCCTAAAAGATATTTTCAAAAATACCTTCAATACTGATTGTTATCTCCTAGGTTATTCCAAATATTTTATTTTGATCCTCTCCACTCAACCTGAAACCCTACTCTCTCTATGCAACTTCTTGATTAATTCAAGACCTAGACAGCTTTTAAACTCAATGCTTGAGTATCGTGAAATACGAACGGTCAGAGAATTGATTCCATCTTATTAGTAAATCTTCTTTAAATCATTGAAAAACTTTTAAATTGTTGAACCATCCCCTTGTTGGCTTTACTAAACCATTTCAACCTGACTTCCTTGAATCCATAAAGACATACTTCTTTCGTGTCAGCCCTACTTACCCATCACATTCTCAAAACTCTCCTTGGATAAGAAATTATTTCTTCAAATAATTTTGGTAAACGTCTGTATCCTTTAAGTGATTTGTCGGGAATATTCTCTTTGGCTTCTTCAAACTCAACTCAAAGCTCTGATTCTTCTACCTTATCCTGTGTCCAACTCAATTAGTCATACTCAAGTTTGATCAATTTCTTCAAAATCAAATCTCTTAAATCTCAAGAGCTACTTGAACACATATTTATCCTGATAAATTTTCTTGAAACCAGAAGAACATACATCAACATCTTTTCCTATCATGACTAGAACCTTAGAACACGTTTGAAATTTTCGGAAACTCCTTTGAAATTCTTATGGACAAAGTTTAGGAAAATATTCCGTGACCTAATATGACTTCGTACATTACGTTATAGTCAATTGTCTGAATTATGGAAACTGCGAGTTTACTGCAGCCAATTGCGCACTGGCGAGGCAAAAGACTCTAAAGTTGAAGTGATTTCGGGTGTTCATAGGTTTTCGAATATTATTGTGACTGTCCTAAATGCACCATGTTGATCTTCTATGTTGCTTAGCCATGAAATGGATAAAGTTGAAAGATTACTCGGTAACCTAAAATTATTCAAGTTATTGGGTCAAAAATTCACTGCAGTCAGGTGCACTTTGGCGAGGCATGAATTTGAGACAAAGTGACTTTAAACATATTTGGTTTCCGAATATTATTTAGACTATATTCATACCATGGTTGTCTTTTGCACCATCAAATCATTCTAATTTTTGCCTGATTAGAGGATTTACATTTCTAGCGTTTGTTTCCATTTCCAGAAATCTCTGGTCACAACCAAAAAGAAAAGATTCCCTATAAAATTTTACTTGATTTTCCTAGAACTTATTAGGACCATATCAATCTCTATTGGCTCAATTCATTTCAAGGTTCCATTTTTAGGGTGTTGCATATTTTTATGGGTAGTTATATATTTTTGCAGCTATATAAAGTTGGTTGATAGTTATATGTGGGAAAACCTAGATAGTCACCTAGCAACCTTATTGCATTAATCTGATAAAAGCACGCTTAGGGGATCGATTTTATTCTAATGAGATTAGATAGCTACGGATACCAAAGGGTAGTATGGCAGGGCACAAAAGCAAGTTAGTCTAGAGAGAATTATAAATTGTGGTTCATTAAGGAATGAATCATTAGTGGAGCATATTAGTACTTGGGTATTGGATTTGGTGAATGACAGAGTGATACTTTTAGTATAGAGACTGGCCCTCTAAAAGAAGAACCTAAGCATAGCCTAACCTAACCCATTACCATTATGCCATATCACTTGTAAATTTAGAATGAGACAGATTGGTAGGTATCACTTAGCTTGGTCAGGTGGAAAGAGACTTATATAGTTGTGGTAATAATATGGTTAGGAGGACAAGCCTTCAACATAATCGTTGCAAGATCGCCAAAACCAAGAAGAGCGAGTAAAGATAACCACCTATAGTTTTACGATATAGATATTGCAAAATCAAATTGGTTAGGATTGATTATTACTTGAGTTATTTGGAGAGACCGTAGTGACCTAGCGTATCCCTTAAACTATTCCTAGTTACACTAGCGCGGTTTTTCGTTACTAATGGTCCTTATTTTAATTTCAAGGATGAAATTCTTTTAAGGTGGATAGATTGTGAGGACCCTAATTTTTGGAAATTATTTTTTTATTTTATTTTATAGTATTTCTAATTATTAGGTTATATTATATATTTAATTAGGATTTTATATGTACTTTTGTAACGCTCCAGTCCCAAAATACGTAGGACTGAGTACGTGAACATGCCAGCTGCACATATACGAAGAATAATCCAATATATAGAATCTTCGTATATGCACATAAGCTGTAAATAAAATAATTACAGGCCAGAATAACATATCTAATCTCATCACAGCTCAACACAGAAGATAATAAAGTCCAAATGAATAAAGCAGAGTATCAAAAGATAGCCGGGTGAACATACTCACTCCAAACAGCTATGAAAAATAGTCTCACAAGGTCGGAGTCCAACCTCCGCAAATAGAAAAAAAAAGATGTAAAATAATGTCTACAACTGTCTCAACTAAGTAATAGACTAGAAATCAATACTGACTGCCTCGTCATCAATGAAAGATAGCTCCAATGCCGCTCCGTACTCCTGTGGAAAATTGTCTAAACATGGAGAGATAACCAGGTCCTCAGGGGACATAGCAAGATACAAGAAAACACCATGCCATATAAACTGTGATAATATAATAAGAGAAAAGGTATGCTTGCAATCGGGTTCCTGACCATTCTACTGTGAATATGCAGTTGAGATACAATCCATCGACGCATGAGCCCTGGCTGTAAATGGGATCAGTATAGTTCCTATAGAGGGCACCAGGGGCTTACGTCCATAACGCTCTAGAAGCGTCAGAGGGCACCATGTGCAAGGGCTACGTCCATAACGCTCTGGGAAACGTCAGAGGGCGCCTGGAGCCTGCGTCTGCGGAGGAGCGCACAGGTAATCAGGGAAGTACAAAGAAGCCCATACGTCAGGTATTGTTCTCCCCACTCAATGCCTAGTATCATCATCTCCATGACTGATATGAACCTCTAGTAATCGCCAAGTCTTCTAACATGCAATACTATTGGCAGTTACTCCTATCCGTCGCACGCTCCATACGTATCAGTGGCCAGCCGACTACGCGGATACGTATCCTATATGTGACTCACATCACGTGATACAACAAGTGTCAAGGCCGTATGAGATGTACCAATATCTCAACATCAATGGGTGGTCAATAAACTAAGTCAATGCAAGAGAATAAATAAAGCAAGAAAAACGACCGATAGAGTCGCTTGCACCCAAGTGTGACTTGGACGCACAATTTAAATATCGAGAAATAAGAAATACTGAAAATAAAAACTAAAAATAAGAAATATAATATTCACAGAGTAAGGTGGCAAGGTATCTTGCCTGATGGTGCAAAGTGGCAAGTCCAAGTAATCACGATGTCAGCCAAGAAACGTCACAATCTCCAAACAACTCCAGACGCTGAAACAAACATCAAAATGCACTCGGTGTAAAAGATATACCTAGGAAATGCCTGTCCAAAAGTCAAATTCTGGAACAGGGGCAAAATCATAATTTTGGGTCAAAACGATGTCCACCGTTGGACCCGCTTTGCACCGAAACGCGTGCCAAGGTCTATGGTCTCTAAAGTCATCAAACTACATGTCTATGGTTTCAGTTTGAGGAGAGGAACTCAACGGTATGTCCAGTTTTGGATTTCGATGAGCCGTGCACAAATCCTCTGTTTGAGTGGGTCGCGGGCCCGCCAAAAATGGGTTCCGATTCGGCCTTCTCAGAATCGAACCAAACTTGGCATGCAGGACCAGAATTTTGATCCGGACCTGTTGGTGCAAGTTTTGTCTCGATCCGACGACTGTACACGAAGTTATAGGCAAGTTTGCAAAATGCCGATACGGGGTATCTCAATGGATACACATTGATTTCGTCACGCTCACGCAACGAAACTGAGTTCCGTCAGTTCCCACACGTCCGCAACGTCCATACGCGCCTTTCGATGCGTATAGCGTGTGACCATGTCGTCCAGTTTATCGGGGCGCACGTCGTATCGGGGAATTTCTATAAGTTTTTTAGTATTTTGAAAACCTATTTTTCTTGAACTTTGAAGTCGAATATTTTTGCACATACTTTATGAAATCGGGTTCTACAAGGTGGTTTGTAATCTCCTACATGTTATCTAAAACTGTTTTTAAACTGGGTTTCAAAAATTCTAAGTATTTGGCTCAGCATATGGCTTCCAAGTTAGGTGTTTGGGATTACTACAACTGTCCTATTCCAACAGTTTTCTTGGGAATTTTGGTTCAAATATTCGAGCAATACATAGGGTCTTGCTCGATTCTGCCAGAAGGGATTTCGAGAGGGTCATGTCTACTACTGATAGGGAATTACAGAAATTGAAACGACTAAGCGGAGAAGGAGGGAAGGAAGGGGTAAGGGGGTACCTTGCTGCACCTAAAACAGGGTGCGCTCGGTTCCTCACATCGCAATGGAGTCCAGGGCGGTTGTGGCGACCGGCGAAGCACGGCGGTGGCCGCTAGGAGGTCGAAAAGATTCGTCGGGGTTCGGGGTCGAGAGTTTTCAGGAGGAAGATGAGTATTCGGGGGTTAGGGTTTGGTTTCGACGAGCAGTTGTGTATATATACTGCGCCGTAACTTCGAATCCTATTCGAACTCAAAGGGGGGCTCGGTTTGTGAGTATAGCAGCTAATGCTGCTGTGGGACCATGGTATTAGGAGTATGGGAACTTGGGACTCCAATTCGTATTAGGAGTGTGGGAGCCTTGGGGTCTTAGGGGGTCCGGCCCCCTTCCGCAACTAGCTGCTGCTGTTGATGGGGGGTTCGGCCACCACTAGTTTCTCCTTTTTAAAAAAAAAACAATTATGTATATTATATATATATTTATTAATTATAAATATATATATTTTAAGCTATAAATTCCAAGAATTTACCAACAAATTCCAAAAATCCTAAAATTTAATATATACCTATTTAATAGAAGTATTAACAAGCACACATATAATATGTACACCCATGCATTCATATTTACGTACATATACCAAATAAATAATAAAATAATATAAAAAATTAATTTTTAAGGCACTAAAATAATTTAGGAAATATTGGGGGTTTACATCCTACCCAACTTAAAGAAAATTTCGTCCTCGAAATTAAACTAAGGTCGGGGGATCAATGCAATGCAAGGAATACGATGGTAATTCAAGAACTTAAAATATAAGACATACCTTCATCTACGAACAATTGCGGGTAGCGATTTCGGATGTCGTCCTCGCGCTCCCAAGTAGACTCCCATGGCGAGTGATGCTTCCATGCCACGCGAACTAATGGAATAGATTGATTCCGTAACACCTTCACTCGGCGATCGAGGATACCTACTGGTTGCTCTTCGTACGACAAACTCGGTCCAACTGTAATCTCGGAGTGATCAAGCACATGATTAATGTCCGTCACGTACCTCCTCAACTGAGATACATGGAATACGTCATACACTCCCTCTAGCGACGGTGGCAATGCCAATCTGTAGGCAACCTCTCCAACACGTTCTAAGACATCGAAAGGGCCGATGTACCTTGGACTCAACTTGCCACGTCCTCCGAATCGAATCGTGCCTCTAATGGGGGATATCTTCAAGAACACATGGTCGCCCTCTTTGAATTCCAAGGGTCGACGACGATTATCTGTCCACTACTTTTGACGATCCTGCGCTGCTCGCAGGTGGTCCTGAATCTTCTTTACTGTCTCCACTGTGCTCAAGACCAACTCGGGACCCAATAGCTGTCGCTCTCCTATGTCGCTCCAACAAACAGGAGACCGACACTTCCTACCATACAATACTTCAAACGGAGCCATTTGAATGCTCGCTTGATAGCTATTGTTATAGGAAAACTCAACAAGATGGAGATGGTCCTCCCATGAACCGCCAAAATCAAGCATGCACGCTCTCAACATATCCTCTAGCGTCTGAATGGTATGCTCCGACTGGCCGTCTGTTTGAGGATGATACGATGTGCTAAACTTCAATCGGGTGCCCAAACTCTCTTGCATGCTCCTTCAAAAGTGCGAAGTAAATCTCGAGTTACGGTCCGACACAATACTAACAGGCACACCATGCAATCTCACAATCTGCTCCATATACATCTCTGCCAATACCTCTGTCGACTGGCTCACTCTAAAAGGTAAGAAATGTGCTGACTTGGTAAGTCTATCAACAATCACCTACACTGCGTCACGTCCCTTAGGACTCCGAGGAAAACCCGTGACGAAATCCATAGTAATGTGCTCCCACTTCCACTCGGGAATGGGTAGCGGCTGCAATAATCCGGCCGTCCTCTGGTGCTCTGCCTTAACTTGTTTACATACCAAGCTCTTGGCAACGAAATGAGCTATCTCTCGCTTCATTCCATGTCACCAATAATACTGTCGTAAGTCATGATACATCTTGGTCCCTCCGGAATGAATAGAGTAAGTCGAACTGTGAGCCTCGGCCATAAGCTCCTGACGTAGCTCTCCATTGGGTACATAAATACGATCACCACATCGCAATGTCCCATCTGAGTGGATCCTCAAACCTGTCTGCTCTCCTGCTTCAGTCATCTCTTTCAGCCGTCGAAATCTAGCATCATTAGGCAATGCTGCCTTGATGCGCTCTACCAATGATGATTGCACTTGAGGGTTGGCTAATACGTCGTCTGCTCCATACAAACTCCTGATCCTTGCAAGTTAATCGAGTCATAGGCCTCGCTATTCGAGAGAAATCTTCTACGAACCGTCGGTAGTAACCCGCAAGTCCGAGGAAACTTCTCACTTCAGAAGCTGATGTGGGAGCGGGCCATGATTCAACTGCTGTGATTTTCTCTGGGTCTACCGATATACCATCACCCGTAACAATATGACCAAGGAATGATACCTCCTTGAGAAAGAAATCACACTTGCTAAGCTTCGTAAAAAATCGCTCATTCCTCAATGTTCCCAAAACTATCCGTAGGTGCTGCTCATGCTCCTCTTGACTCTTGGAGTAAATCAAGATATCGTCTATAAAGACTACTACAAATTTGTCCAAGTATTGGTGAAAGATCTTGTTTATTAAATTCATAAAAACTGCAGGAGCATTGGTCAAACCGAAGGGCATGACCAAGAACTCGTAGTGTCCATACCTCGATCGAAAGGGCGTCTTTGTAATGTCTTCCTTCCGAACCTTCAATTGGTGATAGCCTGATCGTAAGTCAATCTTGGAGAATACTTTTGCTCCACTCAGTTGATCGAAGTAGTATCGTGTCACATACACAAAAATGAACTGATACAGCCCTCCAGGGAATATTTGTGGAACATATTGCACAGTGGTACAACTTGTTGGGCCTTTTCATTGATTTACTACTTTGCTTACATAAGAAAACTATATCACAATTGTCATATGCTAAAAGATCTACCCTTGATGTTTTTTAATGCAACTCCACTACCCCTATTTCAGTAAGTTTTTTTTTTACCCAATTATCAATGAATACAAAATCACCAATTGAAGAAGTCCTTTCCTTGCATAACACTGGAGTTCATACTGAAGAACCAAGTACATTGAGCACTTTAAATGTTACTAAAGTTTTCTGGTAGTATGACTATCATCAGAGATAATAAGCATCAAGTATAGATGATTTAGCATATCGAGCCTATAGTTTCTCCTATTGAAATAAAAGAAATTGAAGTTGTGGAGATAATAAAAAAATTGTTCCAGAACTCAAGATACCCCACTACTTTGATAAAAAAAATAATGGAATCAGTAATGCGATGAAATGGTGACTGTCAGTGCATATAAATGTAAAAAATTTGTAGTGTTACATAATAGGAACTATGATGACAGTGGTCAATTAGTATGAGAACATTGTCATACTAATCACAGCTCATATGCAATTCTATAACTAGAGCTTCGTGGGAAGAAGAGAGAAGAGTCTCAATAAAGATTTATTTTCCTGCGTATATAATATATCTTTGTCAAGATTTCATACAGCGAGTTGCCTATATTCAAACTCTACCACACTCAAACAGCTCATGCCTTGTTCTAATTAAGCACACAAATAGCCTTCTTTTGAACTTTTAAGGTGAGATGTCTATTCATGATTTCTTTTTCTATTCTTGATTTTGTTTTCTAGTTGAAGATTTAATCGATGATTGGTTAAGCTTGACAAGCCTTGAACAACACAAATAATTTATAACTTCATATAGCAGATCGTAAATATACAACATTAGACATTCTCCTATTACTCAGCTTTCACTCTCTCTAAGCTGACCAACCTCCTATTGTAATATTGATTTCTAACAAGTAAAACCTTGTATTTGTACCTTTAAAATGAGATAAATGAACACTTTGAAGCATCATTGAGCCTATAGTTTTTCAAGCTATTTCCTTGTTAGACATATAAACTTCTTAGCATCAGTACTAATGATAAGTGTAGAACTAATAGCAGAGTTAAAGTAGTAAATAATGAATACACCTTAATCTCTATATATGATACAATATTATATCAGGAAAAAAGTAGTAATTTTTTGCTTCCTAAAACTTAATGTTCTCAGAACCATTCACACAGAAACAAGCTATAGTAAAAATTGGTGTTAACACAACCAAACATGCACATATTGGTAGGAATATAAAGGAAATTCCATAGTCCAGTCCTGCTATCTAAATAATAACTCAATCCTGCCATCTAAATAATAATCAATATATAGTATCGGAGGCTGTCCACTCACATGCTGGTGAGAGTAGCAAAATCCCAAAGAGGGATAAAAAAATATTCCATGTACGAAGCCAATGCAAATGCTAAAGCAAAAACCTCTCAATACAAGTGTCCATACTATTTAATATTTATATGATGTAGTATTCTCCCAAACACAAAGAATTCCACTTTTATAGGGGAAAAAAGCAACAACAAAAATAATTATAGTGTGTTGATCATGCATGAAGTAATTTATCTAATTTGAGTCCAAAGTATAATATCATGACAATTTGTTAAATACTAATATAAACACAAATTAATATCAAATTAAACCAAGAACTCATATGTCAAATTAAAATCAATTTTCTTATATAAAATTGGTGGAACAAGAAGAAGAAATCAAACATGAGTCTAGTGGTTCAGCCGTGTGTCTCCGTAGATATGTAGAGGTTTTAAACGAGAAAAAAAATTAGAGTATGAGTAAACCATAAATAAAAAGAAGGAAATTGGGAGAGGAAAACCCTAAAAAATAGAAAAAAGCCGAACCTGTTATGGCTAGGAGGAGAAGAAGAAGAGGTGCGAGATGAGGAAGGAGCGGACTCCGAGAACGAGGAAGATGCAATCGACGGACAGAACCAGGAAATGTTCATCCACTGCAACGGATGGTCTAGGTACTCAGCCCGGTGGAGTGGTGGCGATCGACGGGGTCGTCGGGACGACACCGACGTCAGATGAGGAGAGGGAGGACTGCTCCTACGAGGGGAAGAGGAGGGAGAGGAGTTCGGGGTGACATTGCCAATCGCCATCGAGGAAGAGAGGAGAGGAGGAGTGCAAATAAAACTAGATCTCTAGGGCACGGGCAGGCTCGTGGGAGGGAGATGAATATTTGGGAATCCTTTAGGGCTTGGAGAGGGAAATGAATGTTAGGGAATGTGTTTCCTTCTATACACTTATCTATCAATGGTTCAGATTGAATCGTTCACATCAAACGGCTAAGATTAATATAAAAATTAAAATATAAAATAAAGAATAAATGGGATGGGCCAAAAATTTGGGCGGTCAATTATTTTTCTTCCCCGCCAAGTTTTATTAGGACGATCCAAAAGTTTATTTGGGACAAAAATAATTCGTAGTCTAAAAAAAGATACATTATTATGATCCATTTAGAAGTCTGTCCTAAATAATGTTATTTTTTGTTACAAAATGAATAAGCGTCCTAAATATTAAGTTTTTAGGACTTTTTAGATTAGCGTATCTAATAATGACGTCCCAAAAGCTCTCTTTTTTTGTAGTGAGGCAAGGGATACTTGTTCTTCACCGTCACTGCATTCAATGCTCTGTAGTCAATGCACATACGCACTGTCCCGTCTTTCTTGGGCACAAAAAGAACGGGTGCTCCTCATGGTGACGCACTGGCACGAATAAATTCCTTCTCTAATAAGTCATCAATCTGCTTCTTCATTTCTACCAACTCCTTGGGTGCCAGATGATACACTCGAGATGAAATAGGCTCGGCTCCGGGAATAAGCTCCATAGAAAACTCAATATCTCGGTCAGGTGGTAGTCCTGGCAATTCTTCGGGGAATACATCCTCGAACTCGGTGATAATAGGGTGCTGAGGGGTGTCATACATCATCATATGAGTCCTCGATGTGGGTGCATCACAACTCTCTCCGTCTTCTTTGGTGAACTCAAACTCTACCGCATTCGGTGGTCTAAAGATAATACTACTCCTATGGCAGTCTATGAGAGCGAAATGTTGGCTCAACCAATCCATTCCAAAAACCACATCAAATGTCGACATAGGGAATACAAGAAGTCGTGCCATCATCTCTCTGCCATTTATCACTATAGGACAACATCTACAAACACCACTAACAGGTACAACTCCTCCTCCATTGAGGATTTTAACATTCTTAACTAAGGGTGTGATGAGAATGTTGTGTCTAGTGGCAAAACTAGTGGCTATAAATGAATGTGTGGCTCCAGTATCAAATAATGTAATAGCAGGAAAAGATGCAACTAAAATTATACCTGCTATAACTTCCGCCTCTGTCTCTATATCCTCAACAACAAGTGAAAATACCTGCCTATAATTCTGTCCTGGGCCCTGAGCTCTGGCCTTGTTGTACTGTACGCCTTGGGGAGGCAATGGTGGACGAGGTGCTCCTGCTATGGGCTGTGGTGCAGGAAGAGCTGGGGCTGTGGGCCTCGGGTTCTGTCGAGCTTGTACTATCGTCTGTTGCTCTGGACAGTCCTTGAGCATGTATTGATTGGATCCACATCTCAAGCATAATCCAAGGCGAGTCATGCAGTCGTTCTGGAGATGTCCTTATTTTCTGCAGTAATGGCAAACGAGCTTCTGATAAGGTGAGGGCCTCTGCTGGAACTGTCCTGTGGCCCTCCTAATAGGTCCACTCTGAGTAGCTCGGGCTGGTGTAACTGTCACGACCCGCTACCCAAATTGTTGGGCCAGGCCGAGTCATGCCCAGCCTACGTTGAGATAAAACGTAGTAAGCTGTTCTAAAGACAACAGGATAAGACTAAATGTGCTAACAGTTCTATAAGTGAAGAAGAATCATAAATGCTCCAAACACAAAAGTCGTCGTATATAATAAGATGTCCAAGTACAAGTAAACTGAAATGTAAAACTGGATACATGTCCAGTTACAAAATGATATAGCCTAATACATGTCTACTCTCAAGTCTAAGTAAACAAAAGACAGCTAGGCAAGGTTCCCCGCAGGAACATCCTCATAAAGCAGAGCCGGGTCCTCGGCAGTAACACCATAGTAAGAGTCGCAGAGTAACTCCTCCTCAGTAAGGACACCTACAACGTTATCCTGTCAGGACGGGAGCAAGTACTAAATCTAGCAAACTAGCATATGAAACATGGAAATGAACATGAGAGGAATAACTGGAAAGCATGGCATCACTCAATCTATCATGGCAAGGACACATATGTCATAGAGACAGATGTATATGTAATGTTTAAAACTGTAGTAGGTACGTGATCGGTCAATAGATGTACAATGTGCTGGGGCACATAATGAAATGTACATACGTACAAGTGTAAAGGCGGTAGATGTACATACGCACAAATACAGCTTTGAGATAAAGGCCTACGGCGTAGTAACATATAAAATGAAACTTTGCTCGGTACTGTAAAGGGGGATATGATCACGTACACTACTATCAGTTTCCCCATAACCCATATTCTAATCATGTGAGAGATATATCAAGACTGTTCTAAGCATGGTAGTAACTGGAAGTATATCATGTAGAGATTCTAACTTGCTACCCCAAGGATCAGCATTTAACATGGTGGGGTTTGCAGTTCATTTATGTGACAATATGTAAAGTTCGTAGAAAGTACTTGCCTCTAGCAAAGCAAAACAAAACAAGCTGCGATAACGATGCTATGGATGTCCAGTAACTCGTCACTGTAAAAGTAAATACAACAACTTAGTTTTACACTAAGCTAAAACACTAGGACACTAATCTGGTAAAACACGACTTGTGATTGGGCACCTAGCCAAAATGATGACTTGGACTAGGAGACCAAGGTGGGGGTGACACACTAGGTTAACTAACATTCCAGGGTCTTTACACTAGCGAGGGATGGGGTTCAATATGACTAAAACTCCAAATAACACAAAAAGCTACAAGTCGTAATTAATCAATAAATAAATCAAAAGACTATTGTGTTCTAACAATTTTAGAGATAGGCAAAAAGCCTGGTTTTTCTTAAAGTAAAGTATCAAAGTGGTCCTTGTTAATCATAGAACTTTATTATAATTTTTCTGGAATTTATTAACCAGTACAAGCATTTTATAAAAATCAGCTTTCTTAAGTATACAGAAAGTGAGTTTTGGTTTCATATGTCAAACTAGTGGCAAAATAGTAAATTAATTACTACAAAAATTATACTAAATTAGCCAACTTAACAAAGTATCTAAAAACTATTTTTCCACAATTTTAGCAACACTTTAAGTATTTTTAGAAAATCAAAAATAGTAATGCACAATAATAATTAATTATCTGCGTATTTTGTCCATGTATATAATTTGAACCAAAGTTCAAATACAGGACCCAAGGCCATGAATCAAGTCCAATATGACTTGTACAGGTCTTGAATGTGTGAAAACACATTTGTGCCCAAATACCCATGCTAGGCTTGGACAACAAATGGTTGCAGTAATTTAAATAAAATACAAGTTGGTAATAGTGCAAAATAAATATTATTATTTTAATAAGGTAAATTTACACAAAAGAATATTTACATACCTATGGAAAAAGTACATATATATACATAAAAAAATACTTAATTTATAAAGTATATATATATATATATATAATAATATATACATATACAAGAAAATATATATATATACATATACATATGTGTACATATATATATATATATATATAAATACTATCATATATACATATAATTTACTAACCATAAAAATATATACATATATACATACATACTGTTAAAAATAGTATATATATACATATATATACTAATATACATATATATATATATATATAAATATATATATATATATATAAAAACAGTAAAAGAAAAAAGAAAAAAAAAGAAAAAAGAAAAGAAAACAGAAATAACAAAGGGGGGGGGGATTCGAACTCTGCCCAGCAGCGGGGGGGGTTTCTAAACTGTGCGGGCTGGCCAGTAGGCCAGTCCGGCCCGATTGTTCGGATAGGGTTTTGTTTTATTTTATTTCGTTTTAGGTTAGATTAATAATAAAAAAAAATATAAATATCGGCCCTGTGTCCTGACTGTTAGGGACACAGGTATCCACGTGTCTAGGCTTGCACGACACGTACGGTTCAAAACTCTCGTGTCCAGTTCTATCAAAATGTTCGCCAGGACACGGCGAACCACATATGTGGACACGAGCCTCACACGACACGATTTGACACAGTTACTCACGTGTCCGGCGAAGAGGAAGGGTTTTCGAAGGAGCTCGACGGCGACTGAGGCGTTGTGGTGGTGGCGCGTCGGTGGCGCTGGGCGCGTCTCGTCAAGGCGAACGTCGTGGTGGTGGTTGTGGGCGGTGGTGCTCGGCGCCGGGGGCTGAACGGGGCTCGCCGGAGTAGAACTAGGGTTTGGGTTCGTCGGAGAAGATAGGGGGATCTGGGGTGGTCGTGATGGTCGGGTAGGGTTAGGGTTTGGTCTGGGAAAGGAGAGGGGGGTCTTATAGGTGAGTTAGGGCGGTCGGGGGCTGTCGTGCTGGCCGGGAATGGCGGGGGCAACCGACGTCGAGTCGTCGGTCAGTCGGGGCAGGGATGGGTTAGGTTAGGTTTTACGAAAAAGACCCTAGAGTTTAGGAAATTGAAACCCAGTCCCTTAGGTTACTAAATGCAAATTAGAATTTGCATTTCGAAATTAAAACAATTAATTTAATTGCAAACTGACTATAAATTAATTCAGAAAATTACAAACTGATATAAAAACATTTCTAAAAATTGCAAAATGATATTAAAATAATTAAACAAATTACAATTTGATATTTTTAATATGTAAAATTCATTTAAAATCATTTAAAAATTATAGAAAAATTCCTAAAAATTCCTAAAAATTATTTAAGGCTATAATTGACATTAAAGATTAATTAACACTAATTAAAAATGGATTTTTAAAACCAGGGGCTTACAAGTCTTCCCTCCTTGAAAAATTTCGTCCTCGAAATTCACAAGGATTGAAGACCCTACAATATTCTAACATAGCAAGCAGTGCAACAAAATAGCTAAGGCTGCGATCGAAACTAACCTCTAAGGTATCAAGCGGGAACGGGTGGTTCCCCCGCAGCGGTTGGATCGAACAAGTAAGGGAATCTCTCCCTCATGTCCGACTCCCTCTCCCAAGTAGATTCACCTGGGGAGTGACGGCTCCAAGCTACTCGTACTAGGGGTATAACCTTGTTCCTCAGCCTCTTCTCTCTCCTGTCTAATATCTCCATTGGCTGCTCAGAAACTGTAAGGCTCGGTCCGACCTCCAACTCTGAGTGATCTAGCACATGACTGGGGTCTGGAACATATCTCCTCAGCTGAGATACGTGAAAGACGTCGTGAACTCCTGCTAGGTTGGGTGGAAGTGCAACCCTGTAAGCTACCTCTCCGATCCTGCCAAGTATCTCGAACGGCCCGATGTATCTGGGGCTCAGCTTCCCTCCTCGTCCGAACCGGATCGTCCCTCGAGTAGGTGATATCTTCACTAGCACCATATCACCGTCTGCGAACTCCATCGGCCTGCGACTAGCATCGGCCCAGTATTTCTGCCTGTCCTGAGCTACTCTGAGCCTGTCTCTGATCATCCCGACTTTCTCTGCTGCATCCGTGATCATCTCTGGCCCAAGCATAACTCTGTCTCCGACATCATCCCAAAAGAGCGGTGTCCGGCATCGTCGTCCATATAGTGCCTCGAAAGGAGACATACCAATGCTGGCCTGGTAGCTGTTGTTGTATGAAAACTCTACCAAGTGCAGATGGCTCTCCCATGATCCTCCGAAGTCCAGCACACAAGTCCTCAGCATATCCTCCAGTGTCTGTATCGTCCTCTCGGACTGCCCATCTGTCTGCGGGTGGTACGCCGTACTGAACTTGAGCCTACTGCCCAACTCCTCCTGTAAGCTCCTCCAGTAGCGGGATGTGAATCTGCTGTCTCTGTCTGACACGATGCTCACCGGCACTCCGTGTAGGCGAACTATCTGCTGCATGTATAGCTCCGCCAACTTCTCGGTGGAAAGCCCCACCTTGAAGGGTATGAAGTGCGCACACTTCGTCAGCCTGTCTACGATGACCCAGATGGCATCCTTCCCTCCTTGGGAACGAGGAAGCCCTGAAACGAAGTCCATCGTAATATGTTCCCACTTCCACTCGGGAATGGGTAATGGCTGTAACAAACCAGCTGGCCTCTGGCGCTCCGCCTTGACCTGCTGGCAAACTAGACATCTCGAAATGAAGCGTGATACATCCCTCTTCATCCCGTGCCACCAAAGATGTTCCCGCAAGTCACGGTACATCTTGTTAGCACCAGGGTGAATAGAATATCTCGATCGGTGCGCCTCCTGCAAGACGGCCTCTACTAGATCTCCTCTCGGTACGCACAATCGGCTGCCACGCCTCAGGGATCCATCCACTGCTATAGTGAAGTCATCCAGCAATCCAGCTAATGCCTGGGGTCGAAGTCTGCGAAGGCTCTCATCTATAGACTGTGCCTCCCTGATCTGCTCCATCAAACCTGACTGAATGTCAAGTGCCATCATCTGTATCACTGATCCTGGCCGAACTAGCTCGATACCGAGCTTCTCCAGATCCTCCCGCAAATGCCGATCAATCATCAAGTACCATGCCATCGGATGCCTGCTCAGCGCATCCGCCACTACATTTGCCTTCCCGGGGTGATACTGTAAATCGATGTCGAAGTCCTTCATCAACTCCAACCATCGTCTTTGCCTCATGTTCAGCTCTTTCTGCGTGAACACATACTTTAAGCTTTTGTGGTCAGTAAAGATCTCCACACGCTCTCCGTATAAGTAATGTTTCCATAACTTGAGTGCAAAGATCACCGCAGCTAACTCGAGGTCATGGGTAGGATAATTCCTCTCATGAGTCCGCAATTGCCTAGATGCATAAGCAATTACTTTCCCATGCTGCTGTAGAACACATCCTAGCCCCTTCCCAGAAGCATCACTGTATATGGTGAAACCTCCAGAACCTGAAGGTAAAGTCAGAACTGGAGCGGTCGTCAACCTCCTCTTCAGCTCCTCAAATGCTGTCTGGCAGTCCTCAGACCAAATGTACTCTGCGTCCTTCCGCGTCAGCTTCGTCATGGGTTCAGCTATCCTAGCAAAGTCCTGGACGAACTTTCTATAATAGCCTGCTAAACCCAGAAAGCTCCTGATCTCTGAAACTGACGTCGGAGCCTTCCACGTCTCAACTGCAGCAATCTTCCTGGGATCCACCGAGATTCCATCTCCAGTGACCACATGGCCGAGAAACTCCACTCGGTCTAAAAAGAACTCGTACTTTGGCAATTTGGCAAACAATCTCTCCTGCCTCAGAATCCCCAAAACTATCCGCAAGTGCTCTGCATGCTCCTCCGGCGTCTTCGAGTATATCAGGATGTCGTCGATAAACACCACGACGAACTTATCCAGATACTGGTGAAATGTCTTATTCATCAAGTTCATAAATACAGCTGGCACATTTGTGAGACCAAATGGCATCACCAGAAACTCGTACTGCCCGTACTTCGTATTGAACGCCGTCTTCTGGATGTCTGCTGGCCTAACCTTCACCTGGTGGTACCCGGATCTCAAGTCTATCCTGGAAAACACCTTCGCCCCGCTCAACTGGTCGAACAAATCATCTATCCTGGGCAGAGGATATTTGTTCTTGATGGTGATGGCATTCAAAGCCCGGTAATCAATACACAACCGGACTGTACCATCCTTCTTAGGCACAAAGAGCACTGGTGCTCCCCATGGAGAAGCACTGGATCGAATGAAACCCTTTTTCAACAGGTCATCAATCTGCTCTTTCATCTCTATGGCCTCCTTGGGATTCACTCTATAGCAAGCCCGGGATACTGGTGATGAACCCGGCACCAAATCTATAGTGAACTCCACATCTCTGTCAGGCGGAAGTCCGGGAAGATCCTCTGGGAATACATCCATAAACTCCCTAATGATAGGGTGTGGCGGTGCTGCGTCCCCGACTGTCGCACAACAGTTCGGCTCTAGGCTGATCTCCGGCCCTGTCCTACTAACACGAAATGGTACTGTGCCTGGGGGACTGAACAGAACACTACCCTCATGGCAATCTATAGATGCATGGGCATAGCTAAGCCAGTCCATCCCCAATATGATATCATAACCGGGGAGCGGCATCACAAAGAATCGCCCCTCGAACTCTCTCCCGGCTATCAGAATAGAGCATCTATAGCTAGCTCTAATAGGCACTGGTCCTCCTCCCGTCATTACTCTACTAATCTCCGTCGTAGGTGTAGATACTAAGTGATGTTCTTGCATAAACTCTAATGATAGGAAGCTATGAGATGCACCAGAATCAAACAAACATAGAGCTAGAAAAGTATGCAAATAAACATGACCTGTAATGACGTCAGCTAAGTAATCCGGCTCCGAAACCTGCTCCGGCTCCGGCTCAACGGCTAGACTATAAACCTTCCCCTGAGGTCCCTTCTGCTGCTGCAGATGCTGCCCAAACCTCTGCTGCTGGGTCTGGAGTGGTCCTCTAGGCTTCGCCGCTGGGCAGTTCCGAAGCTGATGGGTGGCAGACCCACAAGCTAAACACTGACTCAACCTCTTCCTGCAGACTGCGAAGTCATGACCTGGTCTTCCGCAGTAAGAACATATAGCTCCTTTCTGCTGCTGCTGCCGGGGTCCCGGGGCTCGAACTGGCGGGGTCTGATGATGTGGTGTAGAGGGACGGTAAGTCTGCTGGGATGGCGTCGATGCTCTCTGCTGGAAAGCCTGACGCTTGGACGGTCCCTCATGATGTACAGGAGCCGGCCTCTTGCTAGACAGAAGACGCTCCTCAATGCTCCGGGCTAACTCTAAGCTCTGATAGTAGTCAGTCGTACCGTTTGCCACTATAAGAATCCCAATGTCTGGAACTAGACCATGGCAAAACCTACGGGTCATCTCCTCTGGATCAGCAACCAGACTAGGAGCAAAACGGCTCAAGCGACTGAACTCTCCCGCATAGTCATCAACAGAACGGTTCCCCTGCTGGACGTTCTGGAATCGTAGCCCCATGGCTACTCTAGCAGCGGTCGAGAAGAACTTCTTCTTGAACTGGGTCTTGAACTGGTCCCAGGTGGCTCTACCTCTCGCGAACAACGGCTCATTCCTGAACCAAACTCCGGCTAAGTCTATCAGCAGAAATCCTGCTGCCTCGACCTGAAGGTCATCCGGCATCCTAACTCCCAGAAGCTTCCTCTCTACAGAATCTAGCCAGTCATCAGCTACTACTATGCCCTCAGTCCCTGAGAACTCCTTGGGATTCAGACCCATGAAGTCCTTGACCGTCCCCGCTCTCTGCCGCGGCTCTACATATGGTGGGACCACGGGACGTCCCTCAGAACGCTCCATGCTCTGGCGGAGTAGGGTAGTCTGCTCCTGATGGGTTGTTAGGAACCCCTGAATCAGTGTGAGCAGCTGGTTCCCGTCGAGTGTGACGGAAGCCTGGGTGGGTATAGTGATAGGAGGTGGTGGAAGTATCGGGTCCTGCTGGGCCTGGGATGTGGAAGGTGGTATCTGGGCCTGTGGATCTGTGGAGTGGGGGAATGTGGTAGGTGGTGGTGCATCAGTCAACTGGTCGGCTGACTGGATACGGAGGGCCCCATTCTCGGGGGTAACATGCTGGGACGAACGAGTAAGCACCATCTAAATTACACATAAAAGGCTTATAAGGACTTATTTAAAGTAAGCAATCATATGCAAGAAAATCTAATTATAATAGCAAACATGTGACGTATTTCCTATGTTGCAATCCTAGCATTCCTCTAGGTGTACTAAGCGTCTTTCCTAATGTTGTCTAATTACCTTAAGTTCCTAATTGCAGGTATGCTTGGTACAATAAAGTAACCAAACAGTTTAGTCGGGACCTGCGTGGGCCACCACTAAAAACATGTCACGACCCGCTACCCAAATTGTTGGGCCAGGCCGAGTCATGCCCAGCCTACGTTGAGATAAAACGTAGTAAGCTGTTCTAAAGACAACAGGATAAGACTAAATGTGCTAACAGTTCTATAAGTGAAGAAGAATCATAAATGCTCCAAACACAAAAGTCGTCGTATATAATAAGATGTCCAAGTACAAGTAAACTGAAATGTAAAACTGGATACATGTCCAGTTACAAAATGATATAGCCTAATACATGTCTACTCTCAAGTCTAAGTAAACAAAAGACAGCTAGGCAAGGTTCCCCGCAGGAACATCCTCATAAAGCAGAGCCGGGTCCTCGGCAGTAACACCATAGTAAGAGTCGCAGAGTAACTCCTCCTCAGTAAGGACACCTACAACGTTATCCTGTCAGGACGGGAGCAAGTACTAAATCTAGCAAACTAGCATATGAAACATGGAAATGAACATGAGAGGAATAACTGGAAAGCATGGCATCACTCAATCTATCATGGCAAGGACACATATGTCATAGAGACAGATGTATATGTAATGTTTAAAACTGTAGTAGGTACGTGATCGGTCAATAGATGTACAATGTGCTGGGGCACATAATGAAATGTACATACGTACAAGTGTAAAGGCGGTAGATGTACATACGCACAAATACAGCTTTGAGATAAAGGCCTACGGCGTAGTAACATATAAAATGAAACTTTGCTCGGTACTGTAAAGGGGGATATGATCACGTACACTACTATCAGTTTCCCTATAACCCATATTCTAATCATGTGAGAGATACATCAAGACTGTTCTAAGCATGGTAGTAACTGGAAGTATATCATGTAGAGATTCTAACTTGCTACCCCAAGGATCAGCATTTAACATGGTGGGGTTTGCAGTTCATTTATGTGACAATATGTAAAGTTCGTAGAAAGTACTTGCCTCTAGCAAAGCAAAACAAAACAAGCTGCGATAACGATGCTATGGATGTCCAGTAACTCGTCACTGTAAAAGTAAATACAACAACTTAGTTTTACACTAAGCTAAAACACTAGGACACTAATCTGGTAAAACACGACTTGTGATTGGGCACCTAGCCAAAATGATGACTTGGACTAGGAGACCAAGGTGGGGGTGACACACTAGGTTAACTAACATTCCAGGGTCTTTACACTAGCGAGGGATGGGGTTCAATATGACTAAAACTCCAAATAACACAAAAAGCTACAAGTCGTAATTAATCAATAAATAAATCAAAAGACTATTGTGTTCTAACAATTTTAGAGATAGGCAAAAAGCCTGGTTTTTCTTAAAGTAAAGTATCAAAGTGGTCCTTGTTAATCATAGAACTTTATTATAATTTTTCTGGAATTTATTAACCAGTACAAGCATTTTATAAAAATCAGCTTTCTTAAGTATACAGAAAGTGAGTTTTGGTTTCATATGTCAAACTAGTGGCAAAATAGTAAATTAATTACTACAAAAATTATACTAAATTAGCCAACTTAACAAAGTATCTAAAAACTATTTTTCCACAATTTTAGCAACACTTTAAGTATTTTTAGAAAATCAAAAATAGTAATGCACAATAATAATTAATTATCTGCGTATTTTGTCCATGTATATAATTTGAACCAAAGTTCAAATACAGGACCCAAGGCCATGAATCAAGTCCAATATGACTTGTACAGGTCTTGAATGTGTGAAAACACATTTGTGCCCAAATACCCATGCTAGGCTTGGACAACAAATGGTTGCAGTAATTTAAATAAAATACAAGTTGGTAATAGTGCAAAATAAATATTATTATTTTAATAAGGTAAATTTACACAAAAGAATATTTACATACCTATGCAAAAAGTACATATATATACATAAAAAAATACTTAATTTATAAAGTATATATATATATATATAATAATATATACATATACAAGAAAATATATATATATACATATACATATGTGTACATATATATATATATAAATACTATCATATATACATATAATTTACTAACCATAAAAATATATACATATATACATACATACTGTTAAAAACAGTATATATATACATATATATACTAATATACATATATATATATATATAAATATATATATATATATATATATATAAAAACAGTAAAAGAAAAAAGAAAAAAAAAGAAAAAAGAAAAGAAAACAGAAATAACAAAGGGGGGGGGGGGATTCGAACTCTGCCCAGCAGCGGGGGGGGGTTTCTAAACTGTGCGGGCTGGCCAGTAGGCCAGTCCGGCCCGATTGTTAGGATAGGGTTTTGTTTTATTTTATTTCGTTTTAGGTTAGATTAATAATAAAAAAAAAATATAAATATCGGCCCTGTGTCCTGACTGTTAGGGACACAGGTATCCACGTGTCTAGGCTTGCACGACACGCACGGTTCAAAACTCTCGTGTCCAGTTCTATCAAAATGTTCGCCAGGACACGGCGAACCACATATGTGGACACGAGCCTCACACGACACGATTTGACACAGTTACTCACGTGTCCGGCGAAGAGGAAGGGTTTTCGAAGGAGCTCGACGGCGACTGAGGCGTTGTGGTGGTGGCGCGTCGGTGGCGCTGGGCGCGTCTCGTCAAGGCGAACGTCGTGGTGGTGGTTGTGGGCGGTGGTGCTCGGCGTCGGGGGCTGAACGGGGCTCGCCGGAGTAGAACTAGGGTTTGGGTTCGTCGGAGAAGATAGGGGGATCTGGGGTGGTCGTGATGGTCGGGTAGGGTTAGGGTTTGGTCTGGGGAAGGAGAGGGGGGTCTTATAGGTGAGTTAGGGCGGTCGGGAGCTGTCGTGCTGGCCGGGAATGGCGGGGGCAACCGACGTCGAGTCGTCGGTCAGTCGGGGCAGGGATGGGTTAGGTTAGGTTTTACGAAAAAGACCCTAGAGTTTAGGAAATTGAAACCCAGTCCCTTAGGTTACTAAATGCAAATTAGAATTTGCATTTCGAAATTAAAACAATTAATTTAATTGCAAACTGACTATAAATTAATTCAGAAAATTACAAACTGATATAAAAACATTTCTAAAAATTGCAAAATGATATTAAAATAATTAAACAAATTACAATTTGATATTTTTAATATGTAAAATTCATTTAAAATCATTTAAAAATTATAGAAAAATTCCTAAAAATTCCTAAAAATTATTTAAGGCTATAATTGACATTAAAGATTAATTAACACTAATTAAAAATGGATTTTTAAAACCAGGGGCTTACAGTAACTGCTGGGGTATGGCGCCTCGATGTCTGCTGCTATTTCTTGTGAAGAATCTTCTGAGCACGAGCTTCTTCCAAGACAGCTGAATAGGAGACTCGAGACTGGGTAGTCGTATAAGACTTGAGCTCTGGTACAAGCCTCTGGTAAAATCTTCTTGCCTTCTCTAACTATGTCGGAATCAATCCTGCACCAAATCGACTCAGGCAATTGAACTCCGAGTCATACTCATCAACTGTCATATTCCCTTGCTTCAGATGAAGGAACTGGTCGTAGAGACCATCTCTGACATGAGTAGGGAAGAATCTCTCATAAAATGCATCATAGAACTGCTTCCAGGTGATCCCAGTGCCTAATCGTCTCTCTTCCGCCTTCCACCAGTGGTGAGCATTGTCTTCTAACAGTAGGTCCACTGCTGTCATCCAATCTCGAGCTGGCAATTGAGATGCCTTCAGTAGCTTCTCGGTACTAATAATCCACTGTGACACCTCTAATGGCTTCTCCGTTCCTCTAAAGGCCTTGGGGTTCATATCTTTGAAATTCTTGATAGAGCCTTCATAAGGATGCAGAGCCGGTGCTGGTGCTGGTACTGGAGGTGGTGGTGGAGGTCTAGCCATGGCTGCCATCATCGTCTGTCTCATCAGCTCAGTCTGTTGCCACTGAGCCTGCATCATGGCATACATAAACTGAGTAGTAGGGCTCCCATCAGTCGGTGGTGGAGGCATCTGAGGTCCCGACTGTAGGGAAAACTGCTGTGGGAATGGTGGTGGTGGTGGCAGCGGTGTACTCCCTACCGGTGGCATGGTAGTGGTCTGCCCAGCTTGGCTTCCTGGAGGCGCTGCGACCTCTGGGTACTCCGTCGTCGGAGTCGTAGTAGGCTGCGACAGTCCTGACTGGTAGGGTGTCGCTGGAGTCATGGGAGGATTCTGTCCCTCCGAAGTAGTTTCCTCACCAGATGTGAGGGCCAAGACAGAAATAAGTCCGCTTCGTAGATTCATACTGTTGGCACGAGGAAGATAAGTTGATATTAGAAAAGATTAGATATGGGATAAATCAAATAATCAAGGAAGTTTCGAAAGGATTGGAAGTCAAGCGATAGTAGTAGTTCTGGATGAGATATTTCTATTCCTATATGCAGGCTTGTTGGGCACAGTCATGTAATCCAACAATATTAACGTTGACCTGCATGGGCCACCACAAAAACATATAACACCGCAGTCCCAAAATACGTAGGACTGAGTACGTGAACATGCCAGCTGCACATATACGAAAAATACTCCAATATATAGAATCCTCGTATATGCACATAAGCTGTAAATAAAATAATCACAGGCCAGAATAACATATCTAATCTCATCACAGCTCAACACAGAAGATAATAAAGTCCAAATGAATAAAACAGAGTATCAAAAGATAGCCGGGTGAACATACTCACTCCAAACAGCTATAAAAAATAGTCTCACAAGGTCGGAGTCCAACCTCCGCAAATAGAAAAAAAGAGATGTAAAATAATGTCTACAACTGTCTCAAATAAGTAATAGACTAGAAATCAGTAATGACTACCTCGTCATCAATGAAAGATAGCTACAATGCTGCTCCGTACTCCTGTGGAAAATCGTCTAAACCTGGAGAGATAACCAGGTCCTCAGGGGACATAGCAAGATACAAGAAAATACCATGCCATATAAACTGTGATAATATAATAAGAGAAAAGGTATACATGCAATCGGGTTCCTGACCATTCTACCGTGAATATGCAGTTGAGATACAATCCTTCGACGCATGAGCCCTGGCTGTAAATGGGATCGGCATAGTTTCCATAGAGGGCACCAGGGGCCTACGTCCATAACGCTCTGGAAGCGTCAGAGGGCACCATGTGCAAGGGCTACGTCCATAACGCTCTGGAAAACGTCAGAGGGAGCCTGGAGCCTGCGTCTCCGGAGGAGCGCACAGGTAATCAGGGAAGTGCAAAGAAGCTCATACGTCATTTATTGTTCTCCCCACCCAATGCCTAGTATTATCATCTCCATGACTGATATGAACCTCTAGTAACCGCCAAGTCTTCTAACATGCAATACTATTGGCAGTTACTCCTATCCGTCGCACGCTCCATACGTATCGGTGGCCAGCCGACTACGCGGATACGTGTCCTACATGTGACTCACATCACATGATACAACAAGTGTCAAGGCCGTATGAGATATACCAATACCTCAACATCAATGGGTGGTCAATAAACTAAGTCAATGCAAGAGAATAAATAAAGCAAGAAAAACGACCGATAGAGTCGCTTGCACCCAAGTGTGACTTGGACGCACAGTTTAAATATCGAGAAATAAGAAATACTGAAAATAACAACTAAAAATAAGAAATATAATATTCACAGAGTAAGGTGGCAAGGTATCTTGCCTGATGGTGCAAAGTGGCAAGTCCAAGTAATCGCGATGTCAGCCAAGAAACGTCGCAATCTCCAAACAACTCCAGACCCTGAAACAAACATCAAAAATGCACTCGGTGTAAAACATATACCTAGAAAATGCCTGTCCAAAAGTCAAATTCTGGAACAGGAGCAAAATCGTAATTTCGGATCAAAACGATGTCCGCCGTTGGACCCGCTTTGCACCAAAATGTGTGCCAAGATCTATGGTCTCTAAAGTCATCAAACTACATGTCCATGGTTTCAGTTTGAGGAGAGGAACTCAACGGTATGTCCAGTTTTGGATTCCGATGAGCCGTGCACAAAATCGTCCGTTTGAGTGGCTCGCGGGCCCGCCAAAAATGGGTTCCGATTCGGCCTTCTCAGAATCGAACCAAACTTGGCATGCAGGACCAGAATTTTGATCCGGACCTGTTGGCGCAAGTTTCGTCTCGATCCGACGACTATACACAAAGTTATAGGCAAGTTTTCAAAATACCGATACGGGGTATCTCGACGGATACACGTTGATTTCGTCGCGCTCACGCAACGAAACTGAGTTCCGTCAGTTCCCACACGTCCGCAACGTCCATACGCGCCTTTCGATGCGTATAGCGTGCGACCACGTCGCCCGGTTTGTCGGGGTGCACGTCGTATCGGAGAATTTCTATAAGTTTTTTAGTATTTTTGAAAACCTGTTTTTCTTGAACTTTGAAGTCGAATATTTTTGCACATACTTTATGAAATCAGGTTCTATATTTAGAAATCTAACTAGTTCCATATTAGAAAACCCTCTATGCAAATCTTCTTTGTATTTTTATAAATCTAAATTTAATATTTAAAACTTATATGCTTCTTATCTAATAGCAGCACATAGATTTTAAATTAAGCCTCCTTCAATAATGACCATTGATTATAATATTTAAACAAATTATATTCCAAATTTAGCCTTATTGGTAATCCTACTACTATCCAAATTATCTTATTCTAACATGTCCAATCTAATCATACTTAAACTAAATAATACATATGTATCTTAATTATATATATATAAATATATGAGTATCCCATAATTCTTATATTACAAATCATGCACACCTTCTCTTTTTCGTCCAAAAATATTCTCCAAATTCGCTAGAAAAGTCAGCCACGTTTTTTACCCGGCAAAGCAACTTAGAAAAGCCATATCTCCTAGCTCGGGACTCGAAACGCGTCCCAGTTTTTTTGTTGGAAGCATATCGAGGTAAGATTTTCAAAAACAAATTTTAACAGACAAAATTCGTTCTGTAGATTTCTGTAAAATTATTTGAGTATTAGATTCCCGAAAAACAAACATGTTTCGATATTTTTACGTTTCCTGGAGATTCCGGAAACGAAAATACGATCCGTTTAGTTTTTCGGAAAGCTGATACAAAGATCTATACCATCTCCTAACTAAATAAATCTAATAGGTACAATATTAATTATAATTAGATAATAGACTATTTTTAGCATCCGGAGACGTTTGTTTGGACCTTAGTTCCTCGGCAGCCGTTGTTCCACCTACTTTCCTGTTTGATCTTCATCACCACAGTGCTCACGACCCAGACAAGTAAACCTTGCCAAATACTATAGTATTTACGTACTTTCCTATATTTTTAGCATATCTTGCTTTGTTACATATCTCTCTTATTTCCTCTCATGATTCTTTCTAGTTACATGTGCACGTAGATTTTGATTTTTCTTTCTATACTACTTGTTCTATCTTTCCTATCTTGTTCATGTCTAGTGATAGTATTGATATGCATGTTCCATATTTTCCCTGACCTGTTTGACTCGTACTTGACTTGGACATGACTGGATAGGCTTAACTTCCTAGTACCTTAGGAGAGAATGTTTTATTAGCCGTGGCTATCCTCTATTGTTAGTGCCTCCCCGGGCTACGATAGAGAACCTATTATAGGACTGTTAGTGCCTCTCCGGGCTACAGTTTGGCCATAATTAATAATACATTCTTATGACATGTCACCATCTGTAGAGTTCCTTTATGTGTTATCATTTTCTCTACTTGTTTTTATATTTCTCTTGCATGTTATTTACTGTACAGTTGGCATGTATATTATGTGTCTTGCTAGTCCTCTGAGGACCTGGTGATCTTTTCAGATATTAGATGAAGGTATGTTACACCTATGGAGGATGATTACTACACCGAGACTGCAGGTATATTTAGTTGATGTTTTATCTTTCTCTTCCGTAATTAGATTTTGTCCTATATTTGATTCTTGCTACATTATAGCCTAGTCTTGTACAAGCTTCTATTTTTCTCTAGCTTGCTCATGATAAATGTGTTATTGGGGATCCACTCTAACATGTTTATCGATTCTAGAATCAGTGTATCATGGCCTGATCAGCCTTACTGTACTTGATTCGTCATCTTTATCATTATTATGTGGATTGAGATATAGTTAATCTGGAATAACCATACATCTTATACGTATTCGAGCTGGACTGGAGTCCTCTCGATGCGTAGCTGGCATGTATACGTATCCTAGTCCTACGTATTTTGGGACTGGGACGTTACATATTTTTGTGGTGGCCCATGCAGGTCGAGTTAGCTTTTTCGGTTACGTTACTGTACCGAGCGGGCCTGCGACCTGATTAAAACCTCAGGAATCTCAATCCACAACTGCCTTGATAATTCATTTGGAAATTTCTCTACCGTCCTTGAACTTCATATTTGCTCTCGATTACTCTTCCTTTACTTTCTCGTATCATTGCTTCTCGTCCCTTCCTATTTTGGAGTGACGAATAATCGTGCTATATAGGATTTATCAAAAATTCTTAAGTTATAGTGTAAGTTAGTCTACTTATTGTATTTTGATTGCTTGATAGATAATGGGGATTAGAGATGACATAAGCCATAGGGCATCATGTGTTTGATGAGGTAGTTTAACCAAAGGTGGGTAGACGTCCTTAGTATAGAAATAAATATATGATCATGCTAGGTTATGCTCTTATGGTAGTCACTAGATCAAGAATAGAGTGATACTTTTAGTATAGAGACTGACCCTCTAAAAGAAGAACCTAAGCATAGCCTAACCTAACCCATTACCATTATGCCATATTACTTGTAAATTTAGAATGAGACAGATTGGTAGGTATCACTTAGCTTGGTCAGGTGGAAAGAGACTTATATAGTTGTGGTAATAATATGGTTAGGAGGACAAGCCTTCAACATAATCGTTACAAGACCGCCAAAACCAAGAAGAGCGAATAAAGATAACCACCTATAGTTTTACGATATAGATATTGCAAAATCAAATTGGTTAGGATTGATTATTACTTGAGTTATTTGGAGAGACCGTAGTGACCTAGCTTATCCCTTAAACTATTCCTAGTTACACTAGCGCAGTTTTTCGTTACTAAGGGACCTTATTTTAATTTCGAGGACGAAATTCTTTTAAGGTGGGTAGATTGTGAGGACCCTAATTTTTGGAAATTATTTTTTTATTTTATTTTATAGTATTTCTATTTATTATATTATATTGTATATTTAATTAGGATTTTATATGTACTTTTGTGTCTTTGATTGTTGGAGCACAAGACATGCCCATCTCTCAAAACGTCCTTTATAAGTTTTGTAGTAGACAGGATGACCTTCAATTTGATATATCATGTCCCATCCGAATTTATCCCCTAGCATCCTTTTGACTTCGTGCAACTTCGAGTCAAATTTAGGCAATTAGATTATTTACCATAATTCCATACCTAGCTTTCCATGTGAGTTCGAAACTCGATATAGATCAAAACCATTCGACACACATGCTAAGGGTGTGCCACTCAATCGAGTTTCTATGTGCTATTTAATTGCGAATGGCACAAGAGACTCATTAGTTGACTTTTCGAGTTCGACTTGACTAGAAAATATATTTGGACTCTAACCTAGCCAACCCACTTATAGAGCCATGATAGGTTGCCATGGCTTAGTATAATTATTTTGATATTTATTTTGCGATGTTATACATCCAAATAGATTTATATACAATTTTGAATATATATGATTATATTTATAATAGCCTAATATTTTATATAGATATGGCATTAGTCATGGTTAAGTTCTAAGATGCCTAGCGACTAGGAATTTTGGTACGATTAGTGTAGTTGTGTGCTTTGACTAGTATATTAGTCATGATAGGAAAGGCCCGGCCATAGCTATGTCCCAAGTAAGAAAACCAGATAAAATTGTGACTTAACCCCCACCGATGATTTATTATTAGATTATTGACTTTCTAGGAGACCCGGTTGTACCAATTTAGTCCCGACTTGACCCGAACCAAATCCAAATCTAAATAGACATGTAGTACTCTTAAATACCTTCATGTTGATATATATATTTTGTATATATATCTTATAAATATTAATATGTTTTCAATTTTGGAAAGTTTCTATTTATAGGAAGTGTCTACGTGTAATCCTTGTTGGCATTAGTTTATATTTGACCCAAAGTCCAACCCAAACCTATATAGGTATGCTGGATATTAATATATATTAATAACCATATATATTTAATATTTATTCAGATTTAGATTGTATTTATATTTAGAAATCTAACTAGTTCCATATTAGGAAACCCTCCATGCAAATCTTCTTTGTATTTTAATAAATCTAAATTTAATATTTAAAACTTATATGCTTCTTATCTAATAGCAGCACATAGATTTTAAATTAAGCCTCCTTCAATAATGACCATTGATTATAATATTTAAACAAATTATATTCCAAATTTAGCCTTATTGGTAATCCTACTACTATCCAAATTATCTTATTCTAACATGTCCAATCTAATCATACTTAAATTAAATAATACATATGTATCTTAATTATATGTATATATATATATATATATATATATATATATGAGTATCCCATAATTCTTATATTAAAAATTATGCACACCTTCTCTTTTTTGTCCAAAAATATTCTCCAAATTCGCTAGAAAAGTCAGCCACGTTTTTTATCCGACAAAGCAACTTAGAAGGGCCATATCTCCTAGCTCGGGACTCGAAACGTGTCCCAGTTTTTTTTGTTGGAAGCGTATCGAGGTAAGATTTTCAAAAACATATTTTAGTAGACAAAGTTTGTTCTGTAGATTTTTGTAAAATTATTTGAGTATTAGATTCCCGAAAAACAAACATGTTTCGATATTTTCACGATTCCTGGAGATTCCGGAAACGAAAATGCGATCCATTTAGTTTTTCGGAAAGCTGATACAAAGATCTATACCATCTCCTAACTAAATAAATCTAATAGGTACAATATTAATTATAAATAGATAATAGACTATTTTCAGCATCCGGAGACGTTTGTTTGGACCTTAGTTCCTCGGCAGCCGTTGTTCTACCTACTTTCCTGTTTGATCTTCGTTACCACAGTGCTCACGACCCAGGCTGCCAAGTCCTACAGTATTTACATGCTTTCTTATATTTTCAGTATATCTTGCTTTGTTACATATCTCCCTTGTTTCCTCTCATGATTCTTTCTAGTTACATGTGCACGTAGATTTTGATTTTTCTTTCTATACTACTTGTTCTATCTTTCCTATCTTGTTCATGTCTAGTGATAGTATTGATATGCCTGTGCCATATTTTTCCTGACCTGTTTGACCTGTACTTGACTTGTACATGACTGGATAGGCTTAACTTCCTAGTACCTTAGGAGAGAATGTTTTATTAGCCGTGGCTATCCTCTATTGTTAGTGCCTCCCCGGGCTACGATAGAGAACCTATTATAGGACTGTTAGTGCCTCTCCAGGCTACGGTTTTAGCCATGATTAATATTACATTCTCATGACATGTCACTATTTGTAGAGTTCCTTTATGTGTTATCATTTTCTCTACTTCTTTTCATATTTCTCTTGCATGTTATTTACTATACAGTTGGCATGTATATTATGTGTCTTGCTAGTCCTCTGAGGACCTGGTGATCTCTTCAGGTATTAGATGAAGGTATGGTACACCTATGGAGGATGATTGCTACACCGAGACTACAGGTATATTTAGTTGATGTTTTATCTTTCTCTTCCGTAATTAGATTTTGTCCTATATTTGATTCTTGCTACATTATAGCCTAGTCTTGTACAAGCTTCTATTTTCCTCTAGCTTGTTCATGATAAATGTGTTATTGGGGATCCACTCTAACATGTTTATCTATTCTAGAATCAGTGTATCATGGCCTGATCAGCCTTACTGCACTTGATTCGTCATCTTTATCATTATTATGTGGATTGAGATATAGTTAATCTGAAATAACCATACAGCTTATACGTATTTGAGCTGGGCTGGAGTTCTCTCGATGCATAGCTGGCATGTATACGTATCCTAGTCCTACAATTTTTGGGGCTGGGGCGTTACATTATGGTTCTAAGTCAAGGTTCTCAACTGTAGGATCTCGGAGACATACTTAACTTCCTCCTCGGTACCGACATCCTATTTCAGTCATTAAACAAAGACAAGTATCGGTTATGCTATCTTATATTTTAATTAATAATTGTCATGTTGCATGTTTAAACCATATTTCTACACGGAACCCTCTCCTAGGGTTCAAATATTGATTGATATTGATTGTGGAGATATTGGGGGAATAGTGTAGCGTTTATGACCAATACCCCTAATATTGCATATTATTATTGTACAAGCTTACCCCTCTTACACAAGAGGATAAGCCGTATCGCGTCGCTAGGATGCTATTGTACAACCCAAGCCGGTCATAGACGCTTACACATTCAAATCACATTGTTTTAAGAAATGAATTGTTAAATTGCTAGAAAGTATTGTTTCAATTGTTTAGCCTGTACTTTTCTATTATTATTTGAAATGTGAGGTACATATTCGTACTTGCTCCCTCCTGACTGGAGACCAATATTTTTAGGTGACATTGAGGATGCTGAGCTATGGTACAATAGCTACTATGACCCGGTGCTTTACCCTGCGGTGTTACCAGAGTTCCCATTGGAGGATGCAGATCCTGAGGCCGATGAGCCGACTATTTAGCTAGTTATTTTCCAGTTAGCTAGTTTTGTTGTTTTGGAGTTTGCAGATTTGGATTTCAGCATTTTATTTCAGTACTTTCATTTCCAGTTGTACTTTCAATTGTTTAATAATTTTTTTTAAATATTCGCAAATTTGTGTTGTGACAAATGTATGAATACTTGCATATAGAACAGCTTACTGTCGCCGTCTCACAGCGATGCAGGCTGGGCATGATCCGGTTCGACCCAATAATTTGGGATCGGGTCCTGAAATGTTTTTAGTGGTGGCCCATACAGGTCAGATCAACAACTTAGGAGAATATATCTAGAAACAATTAGAACACTAGAACACTAATTTGTCACAACATAGGACCGAAATATATTATAAATAAATATTTTTGTTTGTTATAGACTGGTAAGCTACCTTGCTTATGTTTTGCATCATAAACCTTATCCAGCATAGGCCGATTGTATGGTGGTCTATTTTACTATCTACTTTAGTTTCTAGATTTTATATATATATCTTTTAGTGTCCCTTGGCTTTCAGAGGTTATTTTCCTCCATATCCTTATCATACTCCAGCATTCCTTAGCATCCATACTCTTTTGTTATTTATGGATTATGATTAGATTTTTCCCAATCTCCTTTTTCAACAAACCTATTTCAAAATTTTCAATTAATTGATCAAATCATACTTCTCTATCTTTATTTAGAATCTCGATATATTCTACTATTTAAAGTTTCAAGTTCTCCTTTAGCAAACTTGGTAAACTTTTATCTATCTCGAGTATTTTTACGACTAGTGTATCCAACCATTTATCTTGACATTATTTTCAATTGACTTTCTTGGGACCAATTTCGAACCAAATTCTTCTGGAACCATAAAGCACCAAGGTTAATTATTACCAAAAGAATTGGTTCAACTTAGCTTGTTCACGAATCTTCCAGGGGAATTATTTTTCAAAAATAATTCCAATATTGATTGATATTTCCTAAGTTATTCTAAGACCAAGAATATTTTCATTTGTTGACTTCCTCCACTCAACTTGAAACCTTACACTTTCTAAGAACTTCTTGATCAGTTCAAGGCCTAGAAAGCTTTCAAAACTCAATACTTGAGTATCATAAAACGGGAACGGTCAGAGAATTGATTCTATTCTATTATTGAATTTTCTTTTTGTCATTGGAAAACTTTTTGAATTGTTGAGCTATCCCTTTGTAATTCCCATGGACAAAGTTAAGAAAATATTCAGTGAGTTAATATGACTTCGCATATATACATTACAGTCATTTATCTGAATTATGGAAACTGCAAGTTTACTGCAGCTAGTTGTGCACTGGCGGGGCATAGACTCTAAGTTGAAGTGATTCAGGTGTTGATAGGTTTTTGGATATTATTGAGACTACGTCCTAAATGTATCAAATTTACCTCCTTTGTTGTTCAGCCAGAAATGGATAAAGTTGATAGACCACTCGGTAACCTATCATTATTCAAGTTATGGAGCAAAAATTTACTGCAGTCAGGTGCACTCTGGCGAGGCATGAATTTGAGGCAAAGTGACTTCAGATATATTTGGTTTTCGAATATTATTCAGATTATATCCATAACATGGTTGCCTTTTTAGCACCATCAAGTTTTCTAATTTTTGCCGATTAGAGGATTTGCATTTCTTGCGGTTGTCTCCATTTTCAGACATCTTATCACAACCAGAAAGAATAGTTTTCTTATGAAATTCTACTTGATTTTTCCTAGAACTTATTAGGACCATATCAATCTGTATTGTCTCAATTCCTTCCAAGGTTCAATTTTAGTATGTTGCATGTATTTTGTGGATAGTTATATTTTTTGCTGCTATATATAAAGCAGATTGATAGTTATATGCGGAAAAACCTAGATAGTTACCTACCAACCTTATTATATTATTCTGGTAAGAGCATCCTTAGAGGATCGGTATTCTTCTAATGAGATTAGATAGCTAAAGGGTAGAGAAGGTAGAAGAATACCTTGAGTAAGCTAGCCTTGAGGGAGTGGTATATCTAGCTTGTGACTTATTTGGAATAAAATCGTTAGTATTCGCTAGTGTCTAAACCTTATTCAAAAATGATGGTATTTGACGATTTTGAGTTTTATGCTTAAAGGAAGAGTTATTGAAGATAAAGGAAGACGTAGGTAGAGTTAGCGAGGAAAGTATAGGATTTGGTAATGTTCTCCCATGGAGGAAGTGAATTTGGATTTTATATATATATATATATATATATATATATATATATATATATATATATATAATGATCAAGTAAAGAACACTTGACGAGGATCAACTTTTATGATTAGATGACTACTATACCTAGAAGGGACGGATATACACTACAACAAATATGGCCTACAATAGCAGTTTTTCTATAGCGTTCAAGTGTCCCCGCTATAGAATGTTATCAACAATAGCGTTCTTTCTGCAGTACTATAAAAATATCTATCTATTGCGTTTCCTGAATGTTATAGAATCTATAACATTTATATGGTTGTATGTCAAAGCAGATCTCATGTTTGAATCCTAGGAGAAGCAACGTAGGGTTTTATTTTACATGATAAAAGAACAAACTATAACATATTTTGCGTGAAAGCATACAAATTTACAAAATCTGTGCCCAACATTTACAAAATCCATAGCCCAGACCCCTAATATTCCTTCTTCCACACATAACTATCGGCCATAAAATTTTTCCGTCGCATGCCTCCCGCGCACTACAAAAAGATGGAAGATTAGCGACTGACCTAATAACTGAATGATTATTCGCTAGACCAGCGACTAAACAATGACTAAATATCTATGAATTTGTAATTAAATTCACTAGAAGTCATTTTTCCTTCGGTAAAGCGTCGAGACCATCTAATAATTTTTTTAGCGATAAAAAAATTTCGTAAGTAGTTAGTTGAAAATTTTAAATTCTAATTATCGACTGTCCAACGATTGTAATTTTAGTACTTGGAAAAAAATTTGTTCCCCCCAAAACTTTCGTACCCAAATATTCAATCCCTCCCAAAAACCCTCACTTTCGACTATCCACCATATCAACAACCCTCACTTTCGTACCCAAATATTCAATCCCTCCCAAAAAAAAATTGTTCCCCCCAAAACTCCTCATCTTCCTCTCGATAGGTTACCCTCCTCTCGCACCCTCCTCCTCCTCCTCCTCTTGACCCTTGACGTCGATGCCCCTCCCCTCAAAGTAGAGGAGATGAGTTTGAGAGGAGGAGCTTTTCTTGGAACTAGGGTTTTGAACCTGCTTCTTCGTCTCGATCATGGTATCGATCTCGATTCCTACCAAGTTTCGAAGCTTCTAGGTACTCTCGATTCTATTCTTAATTACTTACTGGTTTCTTGATCCCAGTTCTCGGAGGTCCGCCGACAGCAACGGATCATTTCTCGAATGATTTTTTTAATTTTCCTTTTTGTTTATAATATTCTCGATCTTGATTACAAAGTCCTAGCTGTTTGGTTCCGACGACTTCAAATTTGAAATTTTATGTTGTTCTAACAAGTTTCATGCTTTGAATTTCTAGTTGTGATTGGAATTTAGGGTTCTAAAGAGTGGCCGGGATGACTATGGCGATGTTGGCTGTGAAGATAGAGCAGAGCTGTGTGTAGAACATGCTGTAGGCCATGGCGTCAAGCTCCTCGAAGGGGATGTCTTTGGCACTTTTTAATTCGGAGATGTTGTCTCTGTCACATAGGTAACTGTTGATGGTTTAGGCTTTTATTTATTCTATTTTTGTAAGTTTTTTAGTTTTATGTTTTAGGGCTTGGTCTGGGATGGAAGATCTTGAATACATGTTTTAGGGATTGGTCTGGGATAGAAGATCTTGGATTCCACTCTATTAATTCAAAGTGTAAAAGAACCCCAAAGTGTTTACGTCATAGTTTGCAGTATCTACCAATACCGATGTGGTTTGGCATGTCCCGATCCGATATCGACCGATACCCGATACCGACTGATATCGACATATATATATATATATATATATATATATATATATATATATATATATATATATATATATATATATATATATACCAAAAGTAGAAAAGGGGAAGGAAGTAGAAAGTTACCATAGTTGAGGAGTTCCCTAAATTTCTCACTCTAGTTTCAGGATGCTCCAAAATAACATTTGGGAAGAACCAGATCCTAATTTCTAAAATTCCTGACTCTGGTTTTTAGTATCAAATAGGTACCTAACCTGTTAGCCGTTAGAATATGAGAGATGGCTGCATGAAATATAGCAAATTAAGTCTTCCAATTTAGTTTGTGAATTTATTTTCGAGTCATATGAAAATATGGCCATTGTTATACTAGTGTAACAAAAATTGAGTTATTATGGTTTTGGGTTTTAACTGGTACACACAAAGTAATTATGCTCAAGTGTCTGAGCAATTTGGCTTCTTATTAGGGGTCAATTTAGAAGCTGAGTTTAGCTGGTTAAATTCTATATCATTTGGTTATGATGCTATCTTGGAAACTGTGACTTGTCCACTGAAATGGCAAGATGGCTAGATGACAATTGTTATCACTTTAGGGTATCGGAGGTTGGTATCAAGATTAAATGCTACTTAAGCAAATCTGAAGTCTACACTAGCTAGGTTGGAACTTTTTCATACCATATTACAGTTCTCTTGGCTATTTTACAAGGGCATCTCACATGACCAAAAGAAATAGTAAGTATGAGTTCTTGTATAGATGAAGACTTGACGGTTCCTTGTACCTGGGACCTTCAACTCTTGGTTCTTCATGCTGAATGAAAATGCTCCATTCCATATATAACTTACTTTCCTCATACTGCTAATCGCCATGGTTTCCCTAACACTGTAAACATCTAAATAGTTGCAACACAATAGGCTTGATAATTGAAAGAGCGTCAAAATTCATATATGTGCATATATCTCAAGGGTTAAAGACAATGAATGTACCTGGATCTATAGCACGTAGTCTCCAAGCAGTCAGTATGTGAACAGTGATACATTAAATACAATTAGATGCAAGTGTTATGTGGTCATGTTTCTCAAATCCAAACCTTGGGGTTAATACAGTGAACTTGCATAGTCTTCAAGGCAAAGAGGGCACTTAGACTCCAAGGCTATTCAGGGCCAGCAAAGCGCAAAAGGAAGGCACGTCCTGGAGCACAGCAAGATACATATCTAATGAGGGGGGAAAAATTCATAGTGTACAATATCGGTCGATACTGATGCACATCGTTTTGGTTTTAGCATGTTCTGATCCAATACCGTGTACTGTCAATACTGGCTGTTTTGACATTGGATCTCTCTTACTCGGTTAAATTCAGTAAAAGGAAAAAAAGAAAAGAAAAGAGAAGTATGGGAAAAATATAATGTTGACACAATGAATTGGACATGCCAAAGATCGACATGGTACATTTCATCCTCGGCACACTATAACCATTACCCCTTTTTTGTTAAAGATGTTTATCTATACTTTGCAATATTCTTCCATTTTAATATTATTCCATTCAAAATAATCATTTGTGGTTTTACTTTTTTCTTAGCTAAATTGTGGGTGTACTTTATCTAAAAGAAATTAAATAAACACTAGTGTCTACCTGAGAGACAATCCATCAGTGTCAAATTCAAAGCTAACAAGAAAGAACAAATAATACACAAAGGTACAACTAAATGTATCAAAAAAATATTCTAGTTTTTAAATTATATTAAATTATTTTTGACTTTCTGAAATTAAGAACTCAAAAACTCCAAGCTGAAACTTCCGAAACTATCGGAAGCACCGCTATGATCCGAAACTATCTTAAGCACTACTATGATAGTCATAAGAAGGGTCCAAAATCGACGCTGATACTGATGCTGGCGAACCTTAAAAAGATAGAGGCCCGCAATCTCAAAAGTGCTTTGTGTTGCCTTGTTCTAGATCGACTTGTTCGCAGCAAAACATGGAAGCTTCATAACACTTGAACCCTAGTTGAGGATAGTCTTAGATCTAGTAGGTCCTTGTATAATGTCATGCTATTTTGCAACAAAAACAAGGCGCACGCCTCGCTGAAGTGAGGCGCAACCTCCCTTGGAGCTTCCTACCTAGCCGTGCGCCTAGACACACTTTTAATAATATGAGCTTTCCAGAATCTGTGGGGCACACGACTCCAAGATATCAGTATATGAGCAGCGATTCGTTGACTTCAAATAGATGGTATTGTTTTCTGAAGTAATATGTATGGTTTTAAATTTATCATTGTACTCTTCAATTTTACGTGATAATAAATGCTTCAATTATGTTTACGTGACTTTATCACACTTTTTGTTAAACTATTTTTTTTCCTACCATTGACTATTTATAGAACAAAAAGGAAACATACTTCATCTGTTACATTCTTCACCTATTCTTTGCGTTGCAGGTACATGGCATATATTATGGACACAAATGAGGAAGAGCGTACAAAGGTCTATTTATCACCCTGCATTTTTGTAATAATACTTTGACTTATCAGCACTCTTTTTTTTATTAGTTATATATTTGTTCCTTCAACTTTCTTTACCACGTCCATTGCTTAAGGTAATGTAATTATATTTATTGGTTAAGAGTTGTGTTATTTCTAGTTTGTTATGACAGGATTTGTTGCAAATTCCACTGATTTGGTTTCTTACGTAAAAAGAGCAAATGATCTTGTGAGGAGCAAGATTCACCCGACATCTATAATCAGTGGGTTCAGGGTAAACTTTGATAGTTTGATGTATTAATCTATTAGCTCACAATTTCCCTATTTCTTTTTTTGATTTTAATATATCTTACGAATATTGGGAAGGTTCTTGATAACTTGTTAGTTGTCAAGGTTTTAGACAGTGGCATCATATATGACATTTGGGTCTTCAATGGCAATGAGAATTTTGAGAGTACTTTTCTGATGGGTGTTCAAAAATATATTCGACTGTTACATTTGATACCCATATCAAGTAAAGATATTAGTGAAATATTCACTATTCTAACTGGAATTTGTGATTGATGGGTAATTTGAACTGAAGACTTAGTTGTCTATATGACATGTTTTGCTTATTACTTTTTTTCTTGTTGAACTGCTTGTCGTGAGGGAAGCGTGCAAGTAAGTTGATGAAAAACTTGTTGTTAAGGTTTGTATGACTTGCGATAAGCCGTGCGTCATGATGATATTGCTGTCATCTTTTTGTTTTGGAGGGAGGCCTATTCAACCTCTTAATCAACTTTATTATGCTCATATTTAGGTTAAGTTCCAGTCAGTATAATTGGTTTGTCCTACCTGTGCAATTTAAAAATGTAACTGATAGAAGTTGTTCAATAGGTTGTAGATGCAGTGCAAGCAGTGAAGATGACTAATGCAAGGGGTGAAGTTAAGTGCCCAATTAAGGTATGTATTCTTACAAAAGTATAATTTTGTTAGCTTTATCAATTTGTTCTAGCTTTTATATGATGTGAGTGACAAAGCTAATGCTAATAAGCTTTGCAACTCACACATAAACCCAACATCCAATCCTCACATCCAAAATCCAACATCTGTTGGAGCATTTGAAATGGGTGAGATATAGTGGAAACTGAACTGCTTTGCAACTCACACATAAAAGCTACAAGGCTACTACTAATAAGCTTCATAAGATGCAACCCTTGTAATATGTAAAACCAAATGCACATGTCGTCAAATGAAATTGTGTCCGAAACTGAGTGGAAGAGTCATACTCGTATATGTTTGGCAATTATTATGAACTATTTTTTTGAGAAAATAAGCTTGAGAAGAATCACGGTTATGGTAGTTTTTTTGAGCTTTAGATGTTATGTTCGGAGTTTTTCATTCTATAACAAAATGATCTTATTATTGGTCGAATATGTTGCAAGACTGAATTGTCAAATACTTGCACATTTTTATAAGGCATAAATGTTTGATGGAATTGAATTTGGTCATCTTTTCTTGCAGAGCAACTCTGCATGCCTAAAATGACCTTTTCTTTAATCTCATTTCTAGAAGGGTATTCGTATTTCCTAAGTCTTTCTTTGATTCTTTTCTTGTTAACCTTTTATCATTTATTGAGTTCTTTAATCATTCATAGTAGCAAATTTTCATCATTGGGTGGACCCTTTTAATCATTTTGATACATTCTTCTGTTCATGCTAATCTTTATTGAATTATTCTACATTTATGAGCGAATTGATCATTTTTGTTACATGCATATTTCTTATTCTACTAACTTTTATGGCTACAGAAGCATCTTTCTTCTCTCCTAATTAACATATATAAATTGATACCAGATCGTTAGAAAAGTATGAGAAAATACTGGAATACAAATGCAACAAAGATAAATGTTTATGAAATACATGGATACATGATCTTGTATGAACTTATTTTTTATATAATAATGTTAATATGTTTTTTTTCTCAATTTTGTGTAGGTTGGCGTGTAAATTTTTTATGGTTGTGGATATAAGCTAAAAGGAAAGAGTTGACCGAGATGCATTTTGGCCTACAGATATTTTGTATGGAAATGAAATGTTTTAGTTGAATTTTGGACTAGCGTTAGGTTACAAATATTTTGTACATCTTGGATTTTCTTTACATGAAAAATTTATTTCGGACTAATATTTCGACCACTTTAGGTGTACAACAACTTTTTGTATATCTTGAATGTTTTAATGAAAAATGTATAAATTTATTTATTTTGGCAAACCTTTTCTATATCTTGATTGATCGAAATGGAAGTTGCGATTGAAATTGTTGAAATCAATTATGATTCAGCACAAAATTTTATGATGTACAGGTTAATTGTATGTGATACAGAACAGGTTATTCAGATATAAAATTGTTTAGCAGATTTATAGCACTCAAAATGCTGTAAAATTCGATAGCATTCAGAAACGCTATAATAAGTCAACATCATTAAAGAATGCTATGCATCATTTATAACATTCATTAACGCTATTATTCATTAACAGCATTCAAGAACGTTATAGACCATCAACAAAATTCAATCAATCTACAACATTCACGAACGCTATAAACAGTCACAGCATTCACGAACGCTATAAACCATCCACAGCATACACAAACGCTATAATCCATCTAGCGTTCATATGTCTTGACATATTATAGCATGGGCAATTATAGCAGACAGAATATGCTATAGAAGGCTTTCTATAGCGTTCTGCGCATGCTATTGTAGGCCATATTTGTTGTAGTGATAGCCATGGAAGGAATAACACGAGCAATGGAATGATAGGTTCTAGAGAAGGAATAAGAGAGATGAATTGAGATAAGACCATTGGCATACAACCTTGGAAATGAGCAATTGAATTTGCAATTTCTACCAAACATTGGAGGCTCATATTGGTTATGGTAAGAACAATTGGGATTCTGTGATATTTTGCTAATGCATTTGGATGAGAACGATTGATAGGTGCATATTTAAAGATTAAAATTGATTAATGATTGTATTTTTGTCAATTGATTTCAAGAATTGAAAATTCTCGAATATAAGTCATGGATCAACTTAAAGAATTTTTCTAAGGATTTACTATGGCAAGGAATGATTATAATTTTGATGTAGTCAGTTTTGGAAGAATGGCTGACAATTGGATGTTGATGTCTGTAAAATATTTTGATCGAGAGGCATACTTGAAATTGAAATACATTTGGCATACGAGTTACATACAACGACGGAAGAAAATTTGATTTAGGTGATTTATGTTTCCAAATATAGTAGTTCTAATACCTTGGCGGCTCCCTTAGTTTTCTGTAGATACTTAGAGTTCAACTAGTTTAGCAAGTTAGAAATTGGATTTTTGTATGGGGTATTAATAAGATTGTTATTTTGTAAGTTATTTTTCCCGTATATACTATCTTTGATCCTTGAAATAGTGATACGATATTTTCTATCCCCTTTGATTGTCACTCAGTCCTCAATGGAACTATCTTATCCGATTACATTCTAATCATAGATATATTATTCTAATCATCCTCGCTATCCTCCCATCATACAACTTGTTGAGTTCTCCTTAGTCATAAACCCTTATATCTCATTCCAATTTGATCCAAAATTTTTAGTCCCTTAACTCAGAAGATTTCATCATTTTTGCATTTTTTGTCGTTTCTGTTTCACGAGACCTCATTTTCTTCTATTTTTGATCATAATTGTACCTAGATTTTTCTTGTGCCTAAAATAATTTTGATCACAACAACATTCCAACCCTATCTCAGATCATATCTAGATAATTCTGATCGTACCTGTTTGCCATTAAAATCTTTTTATTACAATTTTAATTACAAACAGAACAGTGTTACAATGTAGGACTTAGATGTAGTCCTAGGAGAACACTTTTGTTTATCTGGGTCCCTGTGTCGATGGAGCGAGTGGTAATGCGTTGACTTCGTTGACGATCAGACGACGATTTTCGGTTCTCTGAAGGTCTAAGTTGCTCTGGGTGCTGGAGCTTGCGGAGAGGAAAAAGATGTTGAGTGTCTGTATCTACATCTCTCACTGTGTATGTAGGTCTTTGTCTGTAGGTATATCTCCCCCTCTATGGAAGTAGAAAATGATCCCTCTATTTATAGCTTGCAGGCTGGCTGCTCATGCACGCGTATGTAGAATGCGCCTATACGTGGGGACGCCACGTGGTTGAAGCTGCAGGAGGCGCATGGATGATGCACCATCATTTGTGGGTTGAATCCTTCATACTGCTTTTGTGGGCTGGCACGTAGCAGGGGAGAGGATCTTTTAGTTGCTGAGATCTTGGGTGATTAGCACCCCTTCATAGGCTGAATTGAGTCAAAGGACACGTGTCGTAGGTCCATGGCTCAAAGATCTCGGATTTGGTGGAGAGTGATCTGGTAGGATACGCCTGGGATTTGGACGCATGAGAAGACTCTGGCTCATAACCTTCAGGAGTCACGAAGCGGTCGGGGCGTACGACTTTTGAGGCGCATACGAGTCTTCAGGTGCATGGCCGCTGAGGCGCATGCGAGTGGTTGGTCGGCCACGTGGGTCGTAACCGTCGGAGGAAAGTAATGATGATGCTGATGTGTAACACCCAGTTTTCTGAAATTGGGGTATTTTTGAAAATTTATTATTTTTATTATTTATTAATGGTATTTTAGTCATGATATGATTTTTGGTGATTTTTAGTTATTTAAAAATATTTTCTAAGTCACGACTTATGACTTTGTGATTTTACTAGTATAACCCTAGTGTAAACCCTAGAGATTCCATAACATAGACACTAACCATGATCATGTGAGCCTAGCCATAGGTTTAGGACATCAAATTAGGGCTTTTTAGCCTAAAGGGTATTTTGGTAAATTTATAGGATTTATTTGGAATTATTTGTATTTATGTGTTTTTATTATTATTTAATTATTGTTAAGTATCATGTTAGCCCCTAACCTAGTTTAGTACTAATCTAGAGGTTAGCCACTAACCTAGAAGACTAATGTTAGATGTTAACTTTATTTTAGAAATATCTAGGTTTGATAAATATCTAGATATCTTACTTTTTAGATATTTTAGAACCTAAATATCTATTCCCTTAGTCAAAGCCTTAGGGGCTAAGTTAGCAAGGTAGGGGGGACCCTAAATATCTACCCCCTACCCCCCCCCCCCCCCCCCATGGCAGCCAACCCATGCCCCCATCCTATATGCACACCCCCCTTCATTCAAGCCTCTTTCCATTGCACAAAAACCTTAGTTCTTTCCTACAACTTCAACCCTTCACCATTTAACCATTTCAATACCAAATTGGGTCTAGTCATTTGCATTGGACTCCCCTACACTAGAGGATACTAGTTGTGGCTTGCTAGCAAGTATTTGTGGAGCTTTGGACATTAGGAGTTGAAGGGGGTTTTCATTCAAAAAGGCTTATTATTGAAGATTTTGCACTCATAGGTAAATACCTATAAACCTAGTTAATATTGTGTTTTTTCTTCATAAATGCATGCATATAGGTTTACCCTAACTGTGGGTCAAGTTTGGTAGGAAGTAGGTTCGATTTCGTGTCCGTATCGGACACGTATCCATGTTTAAAAAACAGTGTTTGGTGAAATGCCACTTAGGAATAAAGGTTGTTATTTTGCAAAACAAATTACCCATTTGGGTAGCCCTTGGCATGCTGATCACGAGACACTAGGACTGAGCACATTTCTGTGCTGTGTCCGTGTCCAAAATGGACACGAACTCGCAACACGAGGCCACGCGCGCGTGTCCTGCTACCACGCTGCTCGTGCTCACTGCACAGAGCACTAGGACACGTAAAATTTGACATAGACATGGGGGCAATGTCTGCGAACATGCCCCCGAAGTTTCGTGTCCCGCCGTGTCGTATCGAGTGAGAAATCTCACTCGCATTGGACATGCACTGTACTGCACGCGCACGTTTTTCTCACTGACACGCGACTCGTGTCGCACGGACACGAGTCGTGGATACCTCGTGGAGACACGAGTGTGTAGCCCAATACGTGGGCTACACATGGACATGACCACGAGGCCCCACGTGGCTCGTGTCGTGTCCACGAGACACGTGCATCGCTGTACGATGCAGTGTAAACAGCGTATATCAGTCGAGAAAACTCGACTGATATGGGGCTCGTGTCGACACATGGTGACACGTGGACATGACTCAGGTAGCTAGACACATAGCCTGACCCTAGGTGAACCTAGGGACATGAGCACGAGACTCCTAGACACGTGTGTCGTGTCCTAGAGCTAGGTGCACGCGTGCACGACGCTGCGACACTGCAGTTTACCCGATTTGCATTTTTGACCACTGGACACGCCGTGTCGTGTCGTGGGACTCCCATGGACACACACGACGCCTACACGTATGGGGACACGATTACCCACCTTGGGTTTCGGGCCTTAGGTCATTTTTGACTCGAATTTGGGGTTACCCCTATATGTTCAGTAATAAACAGTAACTTGGTATTTTTCCTGTATTTTATTTGAGTTTCAAATCAATTTTGATGTGATATATATGTATATTTATGTGTATATATTGATATATGTATATATGTATATGAGTGTGGGGTATGTGTATGTGTATGTGAGTGTATATGTGTATGAATAGGTATGTGTGGGTGTGTGTTTATATTTTTGTGTGTATTGTGTGTGTGTGGTTCCAGAAATCAAGAACACACCCCCCTGTCACAGTGACACACCCCACACACACTCCCATATCTCTCTCTCTCTCTTGTTCAATCTCTATCTCTCTTTCA